>CM076977.1:29877329-30279829 GCA_039105355.1 Benthosema pterotum
CCATCCGAAATCCGCGGGAGCGACATTATGAACCCCACCGCAGTTCTAGGAACGCTCCCCACGCTGTGATTGCCAGTAATGGCTAACAACTGCGGTGGGATTCATAACCACGCTGCGGGGTCCTTTCCACTATAGGCGCCCGTTTATGGTGCCTGTCCATAAATAGGCGAATCCAGACAGAGCATCTAGAACAGGGGTTTTCAACCTTTTTGACACCAGGGACCACCATTTATTCAGCATTTGAGCCACGGACCACCATTTGATTACTTTTTCCACCCCAAAGACCTAAAACTAAAGAATTCTTTTGGTTTTATCCACAATTCCAGGCCGGATTTTGCAAACAAATCAGTGTAGACTTCTTAATTAAATAGTGCTAATTCAGATGATGAATATTTTAACTCTTGAGAGTGTGAAAATGAAACCAAATGGACCCGCAAGGGTCTATTTGGTTTCATTTTTACGTTCTCAAGAGTTACATCTGGTTAACCAACTTTCCATCATTTAGCCTGGGGACCACCTGGAACCCTCTCAAGGACCACTGGTGGTCCCCGGACCACCTGTTGAAAACCCCTGATCTAGAAATACTTTTATTATACGGATGTTGATGTTGGCAAGCTAAATAGTTTTTCAGAAAACGGTTTAAAGACACTTAAAGAATCGGCCTCAGGTCTTATTGAGTTTAGAAGATCTGCAGTATCTACCTGGCTATTCTGATATTTCTTGATAAATTTCAAAATATTTTGTTCAGTAAGAAAAGAAGTTGTACTTCCACAGGTTGTTCAGAAACAGAACATGCACCTGTTGATTTCCAATTCCAGACAGTGTGTTGTGAAGAATGTACTTGGAAAATAAATATGATGCCTGTTGTAAGCAATTCATATCTTTTATCCTTATTCAGAGAAGTAAATGACTGTCTTTTGGTATTGGTAATGTTAAAATACGTTTTTAATGGACATGGTAAAGATTTAAACTGAAACTGGACTCTTTTTAAAAATAATCGCAAATTAATCGCAATCGCAATATTGCTCAAAATAATCGCAATTACATTTTTTCCCAAAACCGTTCAGCCCTAGTGTGTACGGTATATGCATCTAAACTGAACATAAGACATGAACAAAGCAGTTAAACCTGGACCCTCTCTAAGTTACATGAACACTCAGAAGGTTGCTGTGTGTGTATCCCTCTCCATCACTCCTCAAATTTTCCATTCTTTGATGTACAGTAAATGTCACATTTTCAAAGCAGCATTTTGTGTCAGACTACAGGCCTTATTTATGGGGCAGGTGGATTGGCGTGAGGAACACAGCAGTCGGGACTCGGGTCAATAATGATCATTTGACTGGTCACGATTGAATTCACCTGCAATACACCAAATGATAATATATTCAGACTAATCCACTTTGAAAACAAAGTTGTGGTACTGTATGAATACTCCAATACAGAAATACTCAATTAAACATTTTATGTACAGTAGATTCCATTTCAACTTTTCAAATGTATAAATATCTTACAGCAGATCTACAAGCTCACAATGCTTCGCAACACACCGTGAATAGACCAGCTATTTTCAAATGACCAAAATGTATACAGGGTTGAAGTGATTACGGTAACCCAATATTGGTCACCATCCCAGGCCAAAGTGTGGCACCAGTGCGAGTCAAATTCACGAACATTCCAAAGTATAAGAAGAATCCCCGGATGTGTAGCCCTCCCCAAATAGAGTATGACGTAATCACACACTCTCTGGGTCCATGGCTCTACCGTGAAGCGGATGTTTATATCATGCGATCATCATCATGCATTCTGGTTTATGGCTGGTTTTGGACCAAAAAAGGAGTAATAAGCATGTGCACAGCCGCACCCGCGCAGGCTAAACATGTGACTACAACATAAAATAATACCACAAACATAACAAGAAGGAAATTAGATGGATGGGAGGAGGTGAAATTTACATGGCCTTGCGAAGATGGCTCAGATTGTGTTCATGTAGCCTATTTTTTGTCATTATGTAGTAATCCGAATCTACAAAATGACTGAAGCCACGGCCCACCAGCAGCTAACCCAACACGTCATTGACTGTGCTTCACACCAGTTCTCCCGTTTCCCCAAAATAGGACACTGTGAATACTAGCCCATCTGTGACCTCCCCCTTTGCTGGTCACATAGTGTTATCAACCAGAATTGGGGCACAGGTAAATATAGGTATTTCCAATATGGTTATGGTATCATGCTAATGGTCTGACTGCCTGCAAATAATTGGGTGTTCCGGATCTAACAGCAGATCGGAAAAGCACTCTTTATGAAAATGTGTCAAGACAATCATATTGGGGGTCAATGGGTCACAGCATTGTGAATGCTTGAACAAGTCTTAAGGCTGCAGCAATTACTCCAAGAGGCCAGTATTTTATATACAGCTTCAGAACCATTTATTTCCATGCTTCGTGCTTTCACATAATTTGTCTCTAGGTTTTTACCATTTCTGGCTACAGACAGCAGTGGGCAAAGTGTGTCAGTGGACAAAGTGTGTTCTAGCACTCTCCATTAATTAAGTGCCATCTGGTTGTGTTTGTTGTAATTTATTCATGTGTAACGATGACACAGAAGGGATGAATGCTACAGTAGACATATGATATTTTCGGACTGTGTGGCACTGATGCCCCTTGCTGAAGAAAATGTGGGTGAATGAATGAATGAATGAATGGATGAATACATTTAATTGAAATTAAATGGAGATATAGTAAGATCAAGCCATGATTTAAATTCTTAAATTATTACTTTCTTATGTCTCAAATCAATAAATATTATTTAGGTGATTTCATGGCTGAAGAGAGGGCATTCCACACAGAAGTGGCAAGGTGAACACACTTTTTTGCCTTTGAGCATCCCAGAAGTGGGAAATCTAGATCATTGTGTTCAGTGGACAAACAAACCGTGTGTAAAAAAACCGTGTGTAAAAATTGCAACTGTGTCTGTCAGGGGGCATCATGTTCAAAGCTGACTTTTTTTCCACAAAATTAACACTTGTGAGGGTCATATTAAAAATTCCTTAAGACTTGTCACCACAGGACATCACAGGAGGCACAAGGCTGCCATAGAATGTAATTTCAAAAGCCATACAAATCTCCACTCCATCATTAGATCCTGATATTATCAGGGATATGCATATAGAGGACGGCAACTCTAAATACAGCTCTGAATGAGGAGCTTAATCTATCTTGTTTTCCATGAAAGTACCACTGTAGAGTAGACAGTTCCTTCAGGCTGCCTGCTACACACTGATGTTTGCTTTGTCCTACTCCCATTCAAGCTTGTTGATTGTTGCTATTTACAGCAGTACAAGCACTACACTATCGACTGACTTTCAAACTGGTCTACATGTACTTGAGCGTTACTAGATTAGATTGCAAATCCTACTACTTCTCGAGAACTGTCTCTAGGGGAGCAGTTCTTTGAGACCCGCTGGACAGCTGGGAGTGTGCATCTTGTAAATTCATCCAGGCTAGTCAGGAGTACTACATAATTCTCCTGACCTGGGTTTTGTAGATGTTGGCCCTGCATTTTAGCATCAAGGTTGTTGGACAGCTTGCGCAGTGCTCCAAGACAGTGTCCAGCGCGATTTACAGGTGTTGGACAGATGGCCGATCCACGTGAATTTACTGTCTATGCAAAGAGCCACAAAAAGAAAGGAAGAAAAGAAACGATGCACACAACTAGTTTTGTTTGAGACCAAAGTATTGTACAAACGAACAGACCTGTCAACACAAACTTAAAATACTTTGCTGTCAGTGGCTGTCGAACATCAGAAGTTAGGACCATTCGATTTAACAGTCCACTGTCAGAACATAGAACCAGGCAATTTAACAGTCCACTGTCAGAACACAGAACCAGCCCTTTTAAAAGCTTCAGCTTTATCATATCAGTGTCTAGTGGAGACCACGTGTGGGCCATATTGACTCTCAACACAGACAACCCGTGGCAATTAGCTGCTGTATGTACGTCAACAGTGTCTCTGCAGCACGTGTGTGTGTGTGTGTGTGTGTGTGTGTGTGTGTGTGTGTGTGTGTGTGTGTGTGTGTGTGTGTGTGTGTGTGTGTGTGTGTGTGTGTGTGTGTGTGTGCCCACTATGAGGGATAATGGAAGGGAAAAACACTCCCAGATGCATGTGATGCAATTATGTCTGCTATTATCTGATTGGCTAATCCACAGGCAAACTGGAGGCGTCCAAGACAAACACACTGTCCGCAGACTGTTGACCAAGTACAAACCACAGGGAAACTCTCATACATTCACACATACATTCACTCACACACACGCCCACGCCCACACGCACGCACGCACACACACACGCGCACACACACACGCGCACACACACACACACACACACACACACACACACACACCTAGACCCGCGTACACTGACCGAGCACGTGTACAGTCTTGCAGCCAGCTTTACATAGTAAATACCAAGCAGAAAGATTGTGGTTGAATATATGCGAACTCTTGCTATTTATAAAACATACAAACATAAATGTGTGTGTGTGTATGTGTGTATGCGTGTGTGTGTGTGTGTGTGTGTGTGCATGCATGTGTTTGTGTGTGTGTGTGTGTGTGCGTGTGTGTGTGTGTGTGTGTGTGTGTGTGTGTGTGTGTGTGTGTGTGTGTGTGTGTGTGTGTGTGTGTGTGTGTTTAGTGTGCTGCTAAGTCACTGGTTGTTGCGACCAGTGACTTGTCACACTGCAATGTTGTAGCGTGCACACGCACGTTCTCTATATAAACTGATAGTGTGTTGATTCATGACTGCCTTGCAGTGTGTTGTTTAACGTCTCACACACACACACACACACACACACACACACACACACACACACACACACACACACACACACACACACACACACACACACACACACACACACACACACACACACACACACACACACACCTAGTATACGCAAACACGTGAATTCATTACTTTAGTTTACCTGGATAAACGGTTGGCTATCCTCTGTCAGTGTTCTCCTAAGCGCTAATGTGTAGCCTTACTATAGTCTTCATAATGTCTTCATGACGTCCAATGACTGTGTAAATTCCATCGCCATTAACTCCATGTAAACTCCAGAGGTTTGAAACGTTAGAAAAATCATCAATCAAAGTTACATTATGTCAAGCAGGTTGGATACAACACTGTCTATAAAGCTTATCACTAGTCACTGTAATTCCTTGTAGAGAGGGCATAAATAGTTACTTGGGGTAACTATTTATGCCCTTGGGGCTTCAAATGGCCAATTTGTAAGATTAATGTGGTTAAATATGTAATATTTATAGGTTAGGATTCTCAAATATGCAGTGATGTCCTCAGTTTTCTTGTGCAGTATACTACATATGATATGGCTATGAGATATGGCTGTGTGCGTGCGTGTGTGTGTGTCAGATTTTGAGCACAAAAGCGTGATTGGGACATCCGTAACTGGGTCCCTTTCATTATTCCATTGATATTCAACAAACACAATATAATTCCAGGACTGACAACCTACAGTAGATGTAGGGTGACCAGATGTCCTCCTTTTTCAGTCAGGACAGTCCCTTATTTCTAAAACTTCAGGCATCCCACAAATTGTGACCTTGTCCCACATTGTAACTTGCAAGGATTAGCATTCAAAAACTAAAAATTAATAGGCCTATTAATAGCTTCCATCTTGTTAATTTCTATGCAATTGATGCTGCTTCCAGTTGTGAAACCATTCACGTCACTGACTGAAATGGTACGGTAATAAATACAAATAAAAACAAGAATTCAATCAATATTCACTACAGCAATGAATGAGTTAATTTGGAAGGCATACTGTACACGCAAACTAGAAAGTGTGGTTGACACAATCGCTTACATAGGCCCATCCCACTAACTTTTCAAGTCACCCCTGTGATCATACATAAGTAAATTGCATTTTTCTGCAACAGATGGTTGCATTTACTGTGCGCCCTATGGATGAAAATTGAATTGTTTTTGGCATGTGTTTCAATGTGGGGTGGATGGTTCGGTTCATGATTTGTTGGTAAAATTGCCCCCTCCCACTAACTTCAGACTGAAGGATGCTGATGTAATAAGTTAAGACCTTTTACGTTGTCGCTCAAAATTTGAGGTTATACTTACATATTGTTGCATATCTATCTCTCCCCGCCCCTAAAGTGTATGAAACATAAGAGGGTGAAACCCTGAGGCCTGGTGTTGGCCTCAGCCCTTTATTTGCTAATGTAAGTACTTTTCTACACATTTCCGTTTTAGTGTAATGCATATAACCGTGTGTTTTGTCAGCTTTTGTGGGCAGTTGGGCACATACAAAAAGAAACCATCTATCGTAGATGCCAAATCCTTCGTCTGCACCTTAATAAATCCAAGCAAACCCTATTGGCACACTGCGCTTGGCATCTGACATCTTTGCATGCCTGTCTGCAATTAACACAAGGGGGAGTGAGAGAGGCCTGCAGACAGACAGATGTACAAGCAGACCTAGTTTTCTACTCCTAGACGGGGGCAGCCATGCCCAGGCCAACCTCGCCCCCTCCACCCCATCTGCCCCAGCATATTTTGGAGCTAAAACACACCATTGAGGGGAGCAACAAGGAAGGCCTTGTCCAAGGCCACCAAACCTCATCTGGATAGCCAGCAGGGAAGCACTGTGCATGCACGTGTGTGCAGATTGCCGGGTAACAGCCAGGACCAGGTTAAAATAATTTGCTGCAGCCTTTCAGCAGTGAGCTCCAGAGGTTCCTCTTTCCTCTGCAGAAGCACATATGCCATGGAGACATACATATGTGGAGGGAGACAAGAACATACATACACATATGCCGCAAAACCACACACACACACACACACACACGCGCACACACACGCACCCATGCACACCATAAATGTTTATCACATCATCACATAGTATGACGCACACGTGTGTGTGTGTGTGTGTGTGTGTGTGTGTGTGTGTGTGTGTGTGTGTGTGCGCGCGCACACACGTGCGCATACACAAGTGTGTGCATTTGACAGCTCACACAAATGGCGTGTTTACAATGAAAGTGGTGAAGTTCAGCAGAAGGAACAGATAGTTGTCCTTTTAACGTCAACACTTCTGCTGTGCTTGGCAGGAGCCCTCTTCACTCCCCCTCACAGAAAAACCCTCAGTGTAAATTTGACCCAGAGAGTATAAAAACAGGTACATTTTTACACGTTAAAAGTCATATCAACACTGAGGATTGTACAGGGTACACACCGTTCCCAGCAAATCTCTCGCCACTCACAGTATGTTTCTTTCCTACCTCTACTGTTTTTCTCTCCTAGCTCTCTCTTTCTCCTTTTTTCTGTCTCTTGCTGTATACATTGAATGGCCAAAACCCATTCAGAAGTCTCAAAAGGGTAACTAGCAGGCGACACAAGCAGGACAATTGGCTGCTTTCTGTATAATATAATTTCACAAACCAATTATTACATTTTCAAAAGATTAAAAATTTAGCATTATGCTAGATAATGCTAGACCTGATCCTATTGTACAACGTAGTTGGCTATTGCTCTGTGAATAAACTATTGCTCCAGGACCTTCTAGCTGTGAGGCGGCAGCACTAACCACTGTGCCACCGTGTCCCCAAGAAGGCATATTTTACGCAGCGCAAAAAACGTCTTGTTACCATGGCCCTCATCAAAATATGGTCACATAATCAATTGCTTTCCTTCCCCGCCTTTTTCTTTCTCTTTTTTTTTTAGAAACAGCAAATAGGTGGATCTTGCATAAAAACAACAATAAACAATAAAAACAAATTAGATCACTGAGAACCTGTGTTACATCTTTATCACAGAGATGATCAGGGTGACTGCAAGGGGAGCAGTTGTATTCACATATGGGAATTAAATCCACTGTTAATGCAGTGTCGAAACAGAGCCAAATGGATGCCAAAATGTGTGAGTTAACACTGAGGATTTTTCTTTGTGAGTATAGTGGGATCATTAAATGAGTACCACATGCCCTACCAAATGACCCTATTAAGCTGCAATGTGACAAAAAGTCACACCGCCCTGGCACTCAGAACAGGCCATGTGTCTCCCTGGAAAATCGTTGTGCGTCAATGAGAGAATATGGGTCTTCCTTGAAATAGCATTCTAAACCCAGGTTTCTCCTTCAAAATCTGCTATGAACTCGCTATCTCTGTCTGCCTCTCTTCCTCTACACGGGTATATGTACAGAACCGGTATATTATGTGATATATGATATGATGGTGAATATGTTATGCATCCAAGAATTGCCTCAGTTTCGCTTATAATGAATTAAAATCTTTAGAAGCTTTTAGCAGGCATATTTTCTTGCCTACAGAATGCTTATTCTGTGTATTTTGACATGGTTGTAAAGTGAGTGATGCATTTTTTCTGGTTCAAGTTGCCAACTTATTACTTATTCATGCTTTGCAGGTTTATATTTTGCCACAGTGACCTGCATGGGACAGTGGAATTAACCACTGCCAATGTCAAAAGGAGAGAGAGACAAAACTGCAAACAAAATACTTAATGGTAATAACAATCACTTGAAAACATCGCAGCTTTTTTTAACCGACCTACTTTTATGGCTGTTGCTATCCCGTAACAGTGTTTTTCGATTGAATGTGACCCAAAAACCACCAGCAAAGGCCTTTTCCTCAAAATCCCCACTCGTCTAGGATGCCTAAGCACAAACAACTTGTGTCACTGCGTAGAATAACATAGACATACTGTACATATGAATCTAATCCAGAAGTACTACAATGATGTGCAGCTCACATGCAACACATGCAAAACATTAACCCGAAACATTATGGAAACAAATGCATTATCGTGAGGTCATAGTGGATAAAACATGACTTACACTATCTGACTTTAGACAATACTGGGTCTAACCCCGCATTTGATTGGGCGGATTTGTGTGCAGTCTGTTAGAGGTAGAGTAAGTGATAGGGTCTATATAATTTTACTGTATATGTACGTGAAGCGCTTTGATGTAGTGAAGGATCCATTAATATTTATGCATGCACACAGATGGAAGGATGCACACACACAAACTTGCCCAAAGATAATTATGATAAGATCCGATTGCAAAAGTACTAATTAGGCTCCACCCACAAATATTTGCATTGGAGTTGATGAGTCAGATTTTTTGGGGGTCAATAAAAATAATTGGCAAACGCCCAGGGGCTGGTTTGGCTGAAATCTCTAGCTGGGAATGACATTTTGAGGCCACAAAAATAGCAGGGAAGGCGTTAAGTTATAGACGTTTCTCTTGCTTTACCTCGTAAATACTTGATACTTGTTCTCTCAGGTACAACTGCAATCTGGGAAGCTATATTATCCACAGTATGGATACTATAGGAAGGAAGGAAGGAAGGAAGGAAGGAAGGAAGGAAGGAAGGAAGGAAGGAAGGAAGGAAGGAAGGAAGGAAGGAAGGAAGGAAGGAAGCCTAAAGGGGGTGTGCATTCAATATTTCTCTCAAATTGCATACTGCATTTGTGATTTAAGGCAGGGGTTTTCAACCGGTGGTCCGGGGACCACCAGTGGTTTTTGAGAGGGTTCCAGGTGGTCCCCAGCTGTTTTAACCAAATGTTTTAACCAAATGTAACTCTTGAGAACGTAAAAATAAAACCAAATGGACCCTGGCGGGTCCATTTGGTTTCATTTTTACACTCTCAAGAGTTAAAATATCCATCATGTGAATTAGTCCAAATCTACACAACTGGAAGATTAATGGTCATGGACAGAAGCAAAAGACATCTTTAGTTCTGGGGTCTGTGGGTCTAAAAATATCCTCAATTGGTGGTCCGTGGCTCAAATGCTGAATAAATGGTGGGCCCTGGGATGAAAAAGGTTGAAAACCCCTGATTTGATGCATTTTGTTCAAAATGAACCAATTGTGTGAAGATTGGAAGACAATCTTAGGCATATGCGGACTGAATTATGAGGAAGTCCATGTTGATCACATAACTATAGTTAGAGTGTACAGAGCTGTGTGATTTGTGGATAAAATGTGTACAAGTAATACCGTCATGGCTGAAAGTTTTGGCACCCTAGCACATAAGGACCAAACATCTCCAAATGTCTGTAAAATAAATTGAAATTAATAAAAGTACAACGTACTTGGTGGCTCAAATTCTTTATTAAACTAATAGTAACACAGAAACTTTGTTTTTTATTCATAATTTAATATTCATTTTTAAATAATATATTGACACCTTGAATTCAATATTTGGTAGCACATCTTTTCTAGTAAATGACTGCTGTCAAATGATTCCTATAGATTTCAATGAGATGCCTACACCTCTCTACGGGCAGTTTGGCCCACTCTTCGTTTGCAAACCACTGCAGTTGACCCAGATTTTATCTGCAACTTGTGCAAGGGTGCCAAAACTTTTATTTTTTTATATATATACAAATAACAGCCTCATGGTGGTGCTACAACAGGCTATTGCTGAAAAATTGGGGCAGAAGTTCATTGTTGGCATCCAGGGAGTGTGTGTACGATTTGGCGTGAGCTGGTAACAGACCGACGGATACACATGCACACAAACGAGTGCAAAACATACTCAAACATACTCTGTGCAAGACAGGGTGACTACTAAAGGTATCTAATTATCACAACGGTACACACACAAGTGGTACATTGCGTGTGTGTGTGTGTGTGTGTGTGTGTGTGTGTGTGTGTGTGTGTGTGTGTGTGTGTGTGTGTGTGTGTGTGTGTGTGTGTGTGTGTGTGTGTGTGTGTGTGTGTTTGCGTCCGTGCGCCGGTGAGTAAAAACTGATTTACACTAATTTATTTTCATATTCAGTTTCACTGTATGCCTCTTGATTCTTGCCCTTTCTTGATCGATATGTCTCTCTCAAGGATGTCACAAATGCAAAACAAGGATAGGCTGCTGGAGGGAACAGAATAACTATTATGTCTGGTCACTCGTGAGCTCTGTTGTGTTTCAACAACCTAAGACATGTATTCAAAGCCATGAATAGTGCTGAGAGAGATGAGGCACTAGGCCTTCCAATTCGCAACACTCCAACACTGAAGAGAAATCAGTAATGTTGGTGTTTTTGCCATATTTCACTTATGCAGGTCTCCCTAGAAATTTGGGAACACAATCAAGCATCATAACGTTATATGATTTGAATTGTAGATTTGGAAGAATTAATGTGTGAGGCTGAAGCTCGGGCGCCCTAGCTAAATTATCAGAGCATGCCCTGGGCTACATGTGTGCAAAATGTGGTGCCTCTAGAAGAATTTGAGCGAAAAGCTCAGGACTCCACTATCTCTCATGTATTTCAATTTAATGCAGTACAGTGCAGAATAGTACAATGCTGACTACAGTACACTACAACATAGTACAGCATAAAGTACAGAGCACTGTACAGTAGCACATAGTTCAGTACAGAGTGCAGTGCAATACAGACTAGAATACAATATAGAGAGTACTACACAAAGTACAATACAGTACATTACAGAGTACAGTAGTATTGTGGTTTAGGTGCATGATTTTATTTTCAAATAGTGTCTCACTCAGATCGCACTGCATCACAAATGCGTGGCACAGTGTGGCGAGGAGTAGGCTATAGTGCTTCCACTCTCTCCATGTCAACATCCTTTGACGCTTGTAGCCAGTCTATTTAAGGGAAGTTTGAGTGCTTGAAAGGAGAGGAAATTACAAATACATCTGAGCAATGCTTTCACTTAAAAGTAGGAAGTAACATTCAACAGTCAAACATGGTGATCTGTTTTTCTGATATGATCTAGATCCATAATCTAGATCAATTGCCACATTCACGCTTCTTACACTTTTACAACCTGTGTGTCACACAGCTCGCAATGCATTTCCAATGGGAGTCAAGACAGAAACTTGTGTCTTAACTTAAGTTTGTGTCTTCAAAACATGTGACTCCCAAATGAAAATGCATTGCAAGGTGTGTGACACATGGAGGTTGTAAGACACAAGTGTAAGATGCGAGTGTCTGTAGGCCTCTGATCCATGGGCCGACTGACTAGCATAGAATTAGGGCTATTCTGAGTTTGGATTTTCGGTGATTTTCGGTGACACAAACATTATGATGTCACTTCATGTAACCACCTGAGTGAGATCACAGAGACTTGCTTGGGCAATGTGAGTGAGTGAGTGATGTGATTACAAAACTCTGAACCTGCTCTGCTTTTGAACCTGGTCTGCTACTGTATATGACAGGGTTACTGTATATTACAAAACTATAAATTTCAAGATGTGTTTATTCCAATTAAAGCAAGAATATATAAGCATACAGTATGCAAGTCACCTATAGCTAAGACTCAGCCTCTCCCACTTACACACTGCCATCTCCGATGTAAATATTTTTAAATACTGGATCATTTTTGGGACCTTCAAAATCCAGCCAATACTGTACAGCTCAGACAATCAACAAGGCCTGTCATAGGCACTGTGTGTGGCATTTTCTATCATATTGTATCATATACTATTTGTGGAGACATTTGTTTAACCCATTTTATGCTCATCTGTGATTGGACTATATCTGTTTGAGAAAAGGGAAGGAATTATCTGTAGCTCAATTCTCAATCTTTCCTGTTCTATGTTCCAAATCGCTGTGTGAAATGGTTTATCATGTTGTAGTCAGATTTGTAATCATTAAGTAGGAAAGCACAAGGAGGAAATAAGCAAGTAACCATTGATTATAATGATTCGCCTGCAGGTTTCCTGTCTGCTGACTACAAATCTTGACTACAATGTGACGTATTTTACTATTCACTTCAGACCGATTCATACACCGGAAAGCGAATGCTACCCAGTTTACTCTCACCCAACTCCAGATGTGTCATGTCATGTCATCTCATGTCTCTCTCCCCATTTTATGTCACCATACTGTACACACTATCCACTATAAATAAATGAATAAATAAATAAAGACCTGTAATGCAGTCTGCATGGTATTTATGTATAGTGCACTACAGTACTTGCCATTGAAAATAAAATAAATACAAGTTGTCCCATCTCTCACTCTCATTAACTGTTTACCGACATAGTTTTCATCTGTCAATCAACTGCACCCGACACAACTCTCACTGAAGCAAAACTCACATCAACTGAATGGCGCTGTTTGTACTCTGAATTGGTGAAAACAGCTCCCCCTCTTGGCACGCTAATACGCAGGGACATAGGGACGGGTGTACCGTAGAGGTGGGTGATAGTGGTTGCACCACTCAAAATTCATAAAGTAGCCCATGTAAGGTGTCATGATCGCCCCACGTTTTGTTGCAGCCTCATGCATGGGCGCAGTTCAGGACGCTAACAAAATGCAAAGCGGCTGAAACGCACGCACGGATAGACAGACACACTCACACATAAGAAGCAATCAGCCAGGCCTGTAATTTTAACACAGCAATTAGCGTGCAAAGTGCACTGTCCATTTACCTATCAGCAACACAAACACATTTAAGCACCGTGACGATGACCAACCAAATTAACAGCTGGATCAGGAGGAAGGTAAACAAGACTATAGTGAGAATGTTTTCCTGTAAACTTGTTAGCAGGAGAAACGAGAACACAACAATAAGCAAGGTCTGAGAAATTGTATCCTAAGGATAACACCAATGGTCTATTATCATGTTTATTAATGATAATACTAATAATACTAACAATAACCATATAGTGGTTATTGTTACCATTCATTAGTATATATAATATTAATAATATTAATATTAATATTATTATCATTCATAATATTATTAGCCGATTAGCATGCCCATTGAAGAAGCATAACTCACAATGTGACCGTTGATTCTCCAATAACAAAAGTGCATTATATGTAATGGTGATATATAGGCCTAGAGTTAAAATGGTAAAAGTTGAATGGAGCCTACCTGCTCCCGTGGAATGCAGGGCAGGGATGTCCTGCGGTGGGACTTGCTGCTCTGATGAGCCATCATGTCCGAGGCCGCCACGGAGCTGGACCTCCGTCTCCTCTTGAAGACCGGGATGTCCTCCTCCTTCGCCCCGGTCACAGAACCGCAGCACCCCGTCCCGCTGGTCCCTGGGGCCGGCAGGAGCCGGTCAGCATACCTCGCAAGCAAAAACCCGAGCAGCCCCAGCGAGTAGGCCAGGTAGGGTCTCCGGCCGGCGCGGACCGAGCTCAGCGAGACGAGGGAGACGGCCCTGATGATGCTGACGAAGACGAGGACGGACACTCCCTGGCGCAGCCGGACGACCAGCAGAGCCCCGCCGGCCAGGCAGCCGAGGACCACCAGGGTGGCGGGGAAGGACAGCAGCTGCTCCTCCGCGCCGCACAGGAGGGACTGTGCCGCGGCTTCGCCCAAGTGACACGCCGCTAGCAGGAAGACCGCGGTGCGGATCGGCACCCCGCGGCGGATCAGATACAGTCCGACCCAGAAGAAGGCACATACGAGGGAAAAGACGGGGGAGAGGAGGTACCACACGGCCAGCAGCAGCTCCGCCGCGCAGCTCGTCCCGAAATGCAGAAGCGACCCGGGCTGCTCGTCTGCACTGCTTCTACTTTCGTTGCTGCTGCTGCTGCTGCTGCTGTTGTTGCTGCTGCTGTGATGTGTGTCTACATCCCAGTCGACCAGTGTGAGCAGCAGAGCGAGGATAACTGAGACGGAGGCCACGCAGACCGCAGACGACACTCCACGGGAGGAACTCCATGTCACGGCGAGTCTCGGCCAGGACTGGCACTCGGCGTCCTGCAACAGAGGGGTGGCACACGCTTTCACGTAGCCGTTGTTGCGCTCCAACGCCGCCCGGGGAGATTTTTCGTGCGCGCTCCTTGACGAACCTCTGTCGCTTTCTGCCTCCAGGGCCATCGCTATCAGTCAAGGTGATATGTGGCCGAAAATATGTTATTATTATTTAGGTTATGGCGTGATTGTCTCAGTACATTTTTCATGCCGTGGTATATTCCAAATAACGCACGCGGCGCAACTTCAAAATAGGAATTTCCCCCCAAATTAAACGTGAACAAAATTGCGCACGAAAATGGACCGATATCGCCCCAAAACAAGGGATGTTAGTGTTACAAACTTTGCAGGTGTGATCAAGTGGTTTAGCACGTAGCTCTCATTTGCCTTATTTAGTAAAGTAGTCAGCTCTACCCTCTGGCTACCCTCTGATAATCAGCCATGAACTAGAAAAGAAACTCCTGCGTTTCACACATCTAGGCCACTGCCTCTCTCCTCCTCACGGAGTCTCTCTCCCTCTTTTCCATCGCTCTCCCTCCTCCCACTAGACACTCTCCCCTTTTTTGTGCCGCTCCGGTAATTCCTCCGTCACGTTTCAATTCTTCCCCTATTCTGTCCATTCTGTAGCGTTGGACTTGGACAACGAGCTGCTGCCTTGTGTCAGCGTGGATGGAAGCCATGTTTACATGAAGAATTTCCTCTGGGCTTCTTAAGGGATTCCTGTGGAAGTTACTCATCGTTGAAATTCATAATGTTGGTGCACTGCTACACCATGTTATTAGATGGCACTTGGATATTCATACTAATTAGGCTATATTGGCTCGATGAACTGCTGGGCTTAGCCTATACTTGATACATATACAGTAAATATTGAAATAAAAATGTCATCATCTGGAAGAGTATTTAAACATGGTGTGGTCAGTGGTCACAGCAACAATGGAGCAAATAATTTTGGCCTAAAACAGTCTGAAAACAATAATCTTATTTTATTTTGTATGAGTTCAAGCATTATAGGAAACCCATGATATGAATAGTATAATCGTTTCTCATGAGGGTTGTAATATAATAATTGGATTGAAATATCGATTTTAATTCCAACAATCAAAGTATATTGGTATGTAAAGATATTTCATATTGGTTGCTTTGTATCGAATCATTTTGCAATGAAAATACTGGCAATTCAATCCTACAGTAAGTAGGCTTTAGCCATTTTAAGAAGAATCCCAGCATCATGGTGGCTGCTGGGATGTGCTTCTAGCCTTCTGTTTCTTGCTGGTTGGCTTCATGTAATTTATTCAATTCAAAGAAGCTTTACTGGCATGAGGAAGCAAAGGTTTACACTTCCAAAGCAAATGTCTCAAACACGGTAGCCTGGAAACCAGAACATTGTGTCACGGGAAAAACAAAACAAAATCTGGGATCTTTGGGAGGTTGGTCATGAATTTGAATTTAATTTTGATTTTGCTCACAGTTGTGGGTGATCAATTAGAGTCTACCTTTTGTGGTTGAAATACGTTGTATGTAGTTAAATTCCCCATAGAAAGTTATGTTCCAATGAATTTCCAAACTAATGTGATAGCTCATGCAGTATTACTCTGGTCATGCCAGGGTGAAAGAACTGGACATTGAAATCACCCATCAAGTAACAGGACGGGGAGTAGAAAAGCAGAAAAGCACAGGCACGGTTCTGTGACGGAGTTGAACATTCATAACGAAACCTGATGTATGATTCCTTCCCTCAAGAATGACTCAACTTCCATTTCACAATTCCAGTATGTTGCGTGTTGCAGTACTGTACATACCGAGTCACTGCTGCAAGGTCGCCGCTGCTCCTGATGTGCTGGTTGTGCCTTGCATGGTTTCCTCCACCATCGGTGGATGTGTGTGTGAATGAATGTGTGTGTGAGTGAGTGGGTGAATGTGAATCTATGTAAAGCGCCTCGGATAAATGCGCTACACAAATGCACCATTTACCAATACTTTATGTACTGACACCTTTGGTCCATATTTTTTTACTGTATTTAAAAGGTGTTAATATAGGTGTTAAATTAAAACTGTTGATTTTACCGAGTATAAATCCCATCTTGACAGAAGCACCACAGAGAATTAACATTCTATGACCTTTGCTCCATGAGATGTTCTCCAGACATTGGGGAAGTGATGTTAACAGTGTCATCCGTCTTGTGACATGTGCAAAGAGTCTTACACACTCACAAAACCTAAATCCTACATTGTATATACAATTTCCTTTTGTATCATAAATATTTTTGCTTCTTCGTTTTGTTTACCAAATATTATTTAATATTATTCATTTAAGTTCTAACACACTACTGTTACCCAGAGTGCAGTGTACTGATTCTGTGTACAGAGAATGATTTATCTGCTGAATGGTGAAATATGTTTGGATTAGCATTTCTGCGAAATTAGTTCATCATAATTAATGAAGAACCAAAATTAGCTTGTGAATTTCAATCTACAAAGTAAAGACATTCTCCACATTAACCTTTGGATGTTGTTCTCAAGATCAAGACTGGAGTTACTGGAACTAATTGTAAAGGCTAGCTTTTTTGTTTGAGTAATGACAAACAAAACATGCACCCTGTTCATAGTTTTCAAGTTTTGGATTATGGATTTACTGTAATTGGCTTGGAGATCGCAAATGCCGCAGATGCCTTGCTACATATCTTAACATACTGTACATCAGTATTGTCTTGTATTTGTTGTTTACCTAAGCTCATCTCACTCAAGAATCGCCTAAGGGTGGCGCCATTTCCATATTGTGAACTCGGAAACGGCGCAACCATTACGTGTTTCTCTTGCTCGATTCACTTGATAAAGTTTGATTCTTATCTTGACCAGTTCACACTTAGAAAAAAAAGTCACTCAGAAAGAGCAAGACAACTTAGCATGCTTCATAATGTACCCAATGACAGAATATGTTCAGTCACTTTGTAGAAACCAAGAGATTCTGCTCAGTTACATTATGGCATCAGGCCAACTTCCATCTTTGACGTAATGACAAATATACTGACACCAGTGGGGGAAACGTGGTGTTTTTTTAATCCTCTCCTTTCCTCTCCTGTTCTCTACCTTCAGCTAGACAGTAAATCCAATGTTCACATACATAGTGCCTTTTAAGGGGAAGACAAGATCCCTGGGGCTTATTTATAGAATTTAAAATATAAACCAAAACTGAACTATTACCACGCTATTCTTGTGGGTTGTTAATGTCACATTGACAAACACTGTACAACTTACCCTCTTGCCCTCTGTTCACGCAAAATACTTCTGCTTTTAAGACATTATGGAGTGCATTCCTGTCGCCAGAGCCATTTAGAATAATAACACGTAAAACAATTTGTCATGCACTGACACATCGGCCAGCAGGACGTCATCAGCCTATGCCTTTTAAAGGAGCAGTGTACAGGTCAGCCTAGTTCTGACTGTGTGAAGTGTAAAACATTACAAGTGCGGCTTATATCAACACTGGGTTGCCTGTGTGCCTGTGCACATGTTAAGGTTAGTGGTTGAGTGATATAGGGGTTGGGATTAAAGTGGTTATAGGGTTAAAAAAAACAGCAAATGAAGTGTAAAAAATATTGGTAATAAACCATCCTTTTGACATTCTCCGTGGCTAGTAGAACGTGTGTGTGTGTGTGTGTGTGTGTGTGTGTGTGTGTGTGTGTGTGTGTGTGTGTGTGTGTGTCTCTTTGTGCATGCATATCTGTGTGTGTGTGAGTGAGTGAGAGAGGGAGGGTAGAGATGGGAGAGTCTCCAGGGACTTTGCAGCAGTGAGAGAACTGTTCTGTCCCACTTCCTGCCTCTGCCTCCCCATGTTTTCACCAGAAATGTTATTTGAAGGTGCTACTCCGACCCACTACTGCTCCAGGGGGGGGGGGACTCTTTAAACAAGGCAGTGGCACTCAGTGGCACAAGTACAAACTAAAGGCTTGATATACTTAGTTGTGCACAGTAGCCTGGCCTATCGAGCATTGAAAATATAGCCAATCTACATGTTGTGAGTTCACAGATCTGCTCTTTTTTTGTTGAATGATCCAACATGCAACAAAGTATATCAAACCCTTAAGGCAGTTACAGTACATTCCAAGGCAGGTTAAATATTGCTCAGAATAATTAGCACCACTGCAGGAACCAACAATATCACACAAAAGCAATCCCAGACAATGCTTACATGCCAGTGGCTTGTTTGAAATATTGTAATTATTTATATTATTTATATTATTATAACATTTGACTAGCCTCTCAAAGCCATCTGCATTTACTAGAGATGGCATTGTTTTCTCTTTGGTCACTGTTTGTGAACAGTGAAATTTCATGCAAATGTTTTGAGGGTTCAGATCAAATACATTCTCTTGTAGTGTTTGTACCACGTACATGGATTTGCAGATCAAGCTTATTGCTGGAATACTTGGCCTATCTCTTTCTATAGTTGACACAAATTGGGTCACAGATACGAACCCCTGTTTTAACCAGAATTAATTCACAATGTGCACTGCCCAGTGACTACAACATCCTGTCACTGTAGATTTGAAAGAATTCTCTGCTCAACTTTAGCTTCTAAACTTGTGCATTTTGGAAGTTGAGAATACAACTTTGTTTGTTGTTCAGTAAGGGCTCTTTAAACAAGGCAGTGGCACTCAGTGACACACAGACAGACAGACAGACATTTCTTCCTGGCTTACTGTACATCTGGCTCACCGCATTCGCAAGAACAACAATCCATGTACTACAGTCCACGGCCACCGGTGGTGCTGGGTGGCGGTAGGTGCAAACTGTGCATAACAACCACCAGGAACCATATACAGAAAGAAGGCAGGAAGAATACATGCAGTTTAGGTGAGCTTAAATACACTGCCCAATTGGTCAGCTGACTCCTATGAGTCTTGCAAAGACTTTATACAGTACACCCAGATAGAAATGCAGCATATTAACCTCTTGACTGAGTCAAGAATATGTATGCGCCCTTGAGAATAGCATGAAGCCGTTCAAGTATATCTGACTGAACTAACTCTGCAAGTACATATCATTTCTTGCTCAATCTCTGCACTGCTTTCCCCCAGTCATGGGAGGGGAGTTTTTTGACATTGTATTCAGACCTACACACTGAATTTCACTTACTTGTGTGCAAATTTTGCATGAAAGTATTTAAAACGAATCCGCAGGGCCTCTTGATAAATTTGCTGTTTTAACAGGATGTAGAATAGGGCTGAGTGATATAGAAGTCCGAAGACAAAATCAATTTCAAAGAATGGATTTTGTCCACACTGCAGGGCTCCAACCGTGTGGATTCTGAGTTGTGTCAATTCAAATCCAAAAACTATGAAACAGGTCACATCTCATACCTCCAAAATCATTGAGGACAAGATACTCAGATTTCACTTTTTATTTGGCTCACATCAATAGAAGAAAACACTTAAGGATTTCAGCCCAGAGCTTTAATCCAGGCTCTTTGTGCATTCTTCCTTTGATGTGAGCAAATAAAGTGAAATGTGAGTATTTTGTCCTCCTTGTCTCTCTTGGATGTTTGAGGTGTGCAACATGCTTGATATTTTGGTCAGTATAGAATTCATTGTACTTCATCGGTACTCGTCGCAACTCTCAGCTGCAGGAGACGTTCTGTTTCAAATAAACAACCATGATGCAAGAACGCAAGCAAAGCATTGCTTTGTTAGGGCTGGCAGACTGGGTGGACAGGACTCCATTAGCTTCACATAACATGAACTTCTGTGGATAAATCATTTATGTCAAGGCCCAATATCTAGCTTTAATCGTTTATATGCTCATAAGAAAAAGTTACCAGGAAAGCTAGCTCTGCTGTTTGTGTTCATAATAATTTAAGCACACATACAGACTGTCCACCATTTGGTCGATTCTGGCACAATTATATGAATGCACGTGAATACACATTCCAATTATTATTGGTTAAATTGAACAACACCGTACAACAACATATAAATCAAGCATAAGATGTGTGTCTTTCTGTACCATTTACACCCTAACCAAACAGAAAAACATCTTTTCTCTTTCTTTCTCTCTTTGCATAAATTGCACTCACTATATTTTTCTGTCACTCTCTCTTCATTTCTACCTCCCTTATGATCCTCTGGGTTTACCTGGTCAATGAGTTTCAATCAATTCTTTCTAAGACTAGGGATGGAACTCAATATTCAATATCCGAGAAAAACTGATAACAAGCTTACCTGGTATCAATAAGCTTTGGGACTATCAAGCCTGTTATCAAGCATTGTCGCACCACTGTATCATGTTTAAACATTCAAGAAATGATGCTGGCGCAAACATGCTGATCTACAGGTGTATTGATTAACCATTTTTCCAAAAGTAAAAAGGTCAAATCCGCCTTTTAAAAATTACTGACTCTGATGGCCCAACTGGTTCTTTTCAGAGTTTATTGTCATATATTGTCATATAGTTTTTCCACAAACTAATAGAAAGTGCTAACACTGGGCTCGATAAGAATCCGGCTTGAGAAGCTCCATTCCTATTTTTTCAGGTATAGCCTATGAACCCAAAGCCCTCGACATGTGTGCATCGCGCGCACACGCACGCGCACACGCACACGCACACGCACACACACACACACCTCTTTCTTCTCGAGGCATTTATGTGCTGTTGAAGAAACAGATATATTCCATTTGGTCACACCAGTAATATAATGTAGTAATGGGGATAGTTTTAATGACCTATGAGTCATCTATGAAAAATAACACTGTCCTATGCGTGTACTTGTGAATGCGTGCATGTGGGTGCGTGCATGAAAGTGAACACATTGGAGAGAGCAACTTTCAACAGTCCAGATACACATTTGGCCTTTAAACACTTCAAAGGTCAAACAAATAGCTAGATTCCTGTACAGGATCTCCTCAGTGGTCAACAAAAACACCTTGAAGACGCCAAAGGCCTATTCAATGTAATGAGTAGTCAATGTTGATCGGTCCAGAAGTTTGGAGCAGGCTCTGCTTGTTTTTGACAGCTTGATACGTAAAAAAGAAAACACACAAAACACCACAGCAGCTGGAACAAAATGAAGGAAGAAGGAATTCAATAAGAGACAATTACATACAGTACATAGAATAGGAAATGTACATAAAAGGAGCAGAAAGGATTATAATTTAGGCAGGTAGGCATAGAAAGAGAAAGCACAGGGAAAACAATGAACACATTCACACAACAGCAGAAGGAGTTCAACAAACCTAAACCCAGATTTCGCTCCTATGCCACCAAATCCCTTGACTCCTTCAAAACCACAGGGCAGCTACGGACGGCTGCAATTTGAAACTGGCCTCAGTAAAAATATGATTCACCCACGCACTCCTTTTCCTCTCTATATTTTTTCCCTTTACGTCTGACTTTACAGAAGTGAATATTTGTATATCTTGATGAAATGAACAACATGGTGGCCACCATTGTAAACTAGTGTAATGCTGTCCACTCAAAGATATCAGTTATATTTGTATTTATTTAAAGCTAGTTCCAAGCTGTAAATAAAAACATTTATTCAGTCAGTCAGTCATTCATTCAGGTCTATATACTGTATTGTATGTTTTTATTTCATAGCACGTCAAACAGCTAAATTTATGTAGTGCTGTCAGTGGTATGGCTGACATTTGGCAGTGCAGTGGAATGATTTATCATTTCAAACAATTCAAAAATTCAGAAATGACAGAAATACAGAATAGAAGAAAGAAAGAAATGCATGTGTTGTATATATTGTCATTTATCATAAAGTCATACTGTGCAACACACCTTTTCAGAGAAAATTTTGCGTAATTTCGGCAAGTCACGGGACAGACACGGTAATATAATAGTTTAATATTTTTTAAAAGAGGTTGACTGTACGTCGACTATCGTGAATATCATCTCCTCCCATCAATAATTCTGTACAGTCAACCTCATAGACAAATCTGCAATTCCCTGTTGGTGGACCTACAGTAGAAACACTCTTTCCTGGTCACCATGCAGTGATGCTTGTGCGTCAGCAGCATGATAAGGCATTGCTGCTAACCCTTCAGGAATCCACGCATAAAAGCCTACTTATCAGAGCTCTGATAGAGGCTTGCCTGTGCCTGTGCCTGTGTGTGTGTGTGTGTGTGTGTGTGTGCGTGCGTGTGTGCGTGCGTGCGCGCGCACGCACGCACGCACGCACACACACAGGAATAGTAGGGGGGTCACGTCACGCGTCTCTGAAACATTGTGATGGGAAGGGCATTGGGATACAAGGCACACATGTATTTGCAATTGCACTACAGTATTGTACTTTTGGCTGGATTATTGGTTTAATTTAAGCTTATATTTTGTTGTAACAACTAACAAAGAGTGTTACCAGGTGAAACACCTGCAGCCACCAAGCCAGGTTGAAAGCCAGTGTAATATCACAGCCAGAAAGCATAGGAGTGAACAGCACTGCATATGAAAAGAAAAAGAATTGTCCCAAATGTAATATTAGATGGGTAAAACGCAGTGAACAAATTTCAAACGTGCAATGTAGCCTCGGTCCCAGGATTACTCATTTGTAGCCCCAATACCCAGCCTTTCATTTTCGTCCATGCAACGCACAAAGTGAAAGCATTTACTAAATCATTGGCCAAAGTGCCCTAAAAAGGGGAGTGTAAGCTTCCGGGTGGGCATTGCTCCAAATGATGTGACATAGCACTGCACTGGCGGGGAGAGGAGGGGCTGGGGTTGACTGACAGATCGGTATAAGATCCAATCATGGCGACCAACTATCTGAGTTGCTTCCCTCCTCTCAGCCCCATGCCATTTGTGAAGAGAAAAGCCTGGTCACAATATAAGGCAGAGAGTGCCTGGGCGAAATGTGTGCCGGAGCATCCGTAAGATGTATTTGCCCCGAATGCGATATTTTCCGACCATATGCAGAGAAGACTGCTGCTCCCGCCAAATTTCAGCTATGCACTCTACAGTGCATATTGTGACCAGCATGTGTACAATTTCACAAACCGGCCGGTGGGCGCATGACAAATTGAGGAGGATACAGTGGGCATGTAAAAACTAATAATAACGCATCAGTATGTGCAGAGTGTTATAAAGTGTGTAAATCAGGGACTAAAGGAAAATAAATAAAAGGGTGCTGTTATCTGGAGAGGGACACATGGAATGGCTGCCACCCATGCTTTTATAGACCATATTCATATGGCCATGATAGCAGTTATAGTAAATCCTCATCCCCCTACTTGCATGTGGTCCAAATAAACACAGTGAGTGGTAACAGCAAACCCACTGACGTCACTCACTGATGAAAGTATTGAGAGGAAAAGGCAGGCCATGAGAAAAACAGGGTGGCAACGGTGTCACATTTCATTAACTTATGGCAAGATGGCCGCCATGTGAAGAGTGTCGCAGTCCTGCCCCGAGGAAGGGTGAAATCATTCAGCGACCACGGCTGTTTATAACAGCTCTTCTACGTTAACTACGTTAGCAGTATACGAAAATCTCCTCTCCGCAATAACTAATCTACAGGCCTGTATGTCATCTATTTTCCACAACACAACACCATCACACGACAAAGTATAGTGAAAAATCAATCATGGTTGAGAGAAAGAATAGGCAGAGACAGATAGTGAAAGAGAGACATAAAGATGCATTAACAGTGTACCTGGGGGACCCTGTGGGCCACCTCCAATCTATATTTTTCTCCATCCTGCTGTCTGCTTTATGTGTGACCTGCACACACTACAGTATGTTTATTATAGTGTGTGTGTGTGCTAGCAGGCACACATGCACCCGCAATGCACGCACAACAAACAGCTCCCCATTCCCTTGCCATTTTGAAATGGCATTTAAACAGAACAAATAAGGCTTAAACCTGTTTGAATGCTGTTGCTGTTGGAGATGGAGAGATCTACGGATTTGGAAGGATCGACCAAATGGCAATGCAATGCATGGAAAGTACGTTGGAACTGATGAATATTGAACCAGTCAGTGACCCGATAGGCTATGGCTCCAATGTGAGACTACAGATGAGGTGTTGCACTTTGATATGGATCATGAAGGCCTCTTACCAAAGATTAATGATTGGTAAAATTGAGTGACAACCTTGAAATGTCATATAGGGTGCAATATTGTAAATAACCAATATGAGGATGCAATAAATTATCCAATAATAGATGGACTGCTTGAACACAGAACCACTAGACATATCGTTTCTCTTAAGGCTTTCTTTTCAATTTGACTGTACTGTACTTTGTTTTATAAAATAGTGACAAGTGGCCACGCTTATTTTAGTGGGACACTTTGGTGCGATTAAATAGAGCATTACAAAAAAAGAGAAGGAAAAGTTAAACCCTGAAAATACTAGTTTCTGCCTGACAACAACAGTCCATGTCTGAGTGCGCCTCAGTCCACAGGATGGAGGAGAAAGTGCAGCAGCCTGATTCCAGTTCTTCCATCTTATTGGCCAGAACAGTGCAGCACCCAGGCGCATGCTTGTTATTCCAAACTCTGTTTTGGGCATGTCTCAAGCTACAAAACACAACCATGTACGCACGCATTTGTACTCCTTGTCAGATAGAAAAACATTCCGAACAAATTATTCATTATTTACTGTATACTGTTACGCATTTGATTGTTTAAAAATAAAAAACAAATAAAGCAAATATAGATGTGTTTTGTAGAGCCCAACCGAAATGGAATTTTGGGAACGATATGATAACCGATACGATAGGGTTATACAACCACAGATAACCGATTTGCAACCGATATAGGTTTTGTTTTTAGCTGGAAAGAAAATAGACCTGTCTTCTTTGTGAATTGTGCAAAGATTTTATGCCAATATGATTATGCAGTGCAGTGGTACAGTCACATAGTGACACAGACAAATACTAGTCCAATTCTCCAGCACCATTCGCATCACTATGCCACATAAACACTATAGCGGCTAGTACAGCAACTGGCGACCAGCGACTGCACACTTTTTACATTCTATCAGTGGCAATTTCAGAGATATGATAGGACCACCGATAGAAGGGGGGCCCCCCAATATGACCCATGATACGGTTCTAGTATTTTCTGTTGTATAATCAGTCTGGGGCTGTAGAAGGGAGTTGGGATCATCTTGGAAAGTTGGGATATGGGCACAAAATTAATATTATTATTATTGTGTGTGTGTGTGTGTGTGTGTGTGTGTGTGTGTGTGTGTGTGTGTGTGTGTGTGTGTGTGTGTGTGTGTGTGTGTGTGTGTGTGTGTGTGTGTGTGTGTGTGTGTGTGTGTGTGTGTGTGTGTGTGTGTTCACAGGCACACACTCATGCGTGTGTGTATTTGTTCATGTCACTCTCATAATTGTCTTTCAGATAAGGACTCTTGATAATCCAATACAAATCACAGATATCTTTGTACTTATGTTAATAGTCTATTCACACCTGTTTGCTATTCATAATAACGTCTTGTTTGTTGTTTGTCCCAGGTTTGCTCATCTTTTCAGATTATTGGTTGGTGTTGTTGCTCGAGTACTCTTAATACTAATGTGTGTATGTATCCATTGCAGGATGGCAACACTTGACATTCTGAAATGTTCATTCATTGTTTTAGATGTGTCATATTGTTAGATTGAAAAGCATGTATTGTTGTTTTTAACGCGACATGTTTTAATTTTGACGGATATCACCATTGTGTGATGGAGCACGCATATGTCCTTAGCCCAGCTACAGTATCTCAAGATGGTTTCACAATCTATTCTATTCAGTACATAAAGAGTTATTCACCATATAAAACATAGTTGGAACTTATCAGGAAGTAATTCAAATACAGCAGATTACAGCATTTACATTGTGGTCATTTTATCTTCTCTACCCAAAGTCCACATTCCAGAAATCTGTGAACCAGAAACCCTGTGACTCTGTCTCTTAAAAAACAAACTCATGTGGACAGCACTATCAGCAGCTAAGATGACTCCTGACTGAGATGTATGTGCAAGTCATGATGAAGATCAGTTAGTGATCACCATTATTCTATTTGCATGTGTTGGGCTATCATTGTTATTCCATGTCATTTGCTAAATTGAAAACAGTATTACGGGGCATGGTGGCCTAGTAGTAGTCCCCTCACAGCTACCCCTCACAGCTAGAAGATCCTGAGTTTTATTCCCATTATGGAGGCTGTGGGTGCTGGCGGCGTGTCTCCTCCTCTACGTTAGTTTGCGTGTTCTCCCCATGTATACCCTCAAACAACATGCTGTAATCCTGGTCTCTAGACTGCCCCTGGCCAGGCAGGGCGCCTGATGGAGGGGACAGGAACTGGTGGAATAATGTATTTCTTCTTACGTTCAGCTTGGGGAAATTCCCCCATCAGGTGAAAAGAGGCAAGTTGGACTCCTCGTGCATAGAAAGGGCATGAGGTCAGTGCGCTTTCCCCCCAGGTTGGCGGAGTGTGTGTAAAGCACAGGATCATATTATTTGGCACAGGGTGAAAAAATGGCTTTCCAAAAAGCATGGGATGATTTTTTTAACACAGCACTATCATTGAGTCTATGCATGTCATTAAAACCCAAAAACTTACAGATTAGGGAAATGTGGAAATTACAGTGTTTCCTTACTTAACATAGTTGTGGGAGCGGAGTGGGCGCAAATAAAGCAATCAGTGTGCAGTGGTCGGCGCTCATGTGTTCGTTCACACACAAGTAGGCAATGGCCTACTTGTGCACAACGCACAAGTTTTCACTCTGCCAAGTCAAGTGCTGATCTAGTTGTTTTCAAATATGATGGTTTGACTTATGTCCTTTTGTGGCTAAACAGCCAGGCCAGACATTAACATCACATGACTAACTAATCTACTTAACTTAATTTGCTCCTTTCTCACTGTGGTAATTTGATAGTTATATGGCTGTGTGACATCGTCCACCACAGACCATAATGCCACAAAACACTTTCACACAGGGTCCAGTATGTACTAGTTTCAGTGCGACCACGTTTTGAGCAGATGCAAAGAGAGACAGACAGACAGACATATAGATAGTTAAAATATAATATTTCATTCACTCATAGAGCATGTAATATTCTGAAATGCATTCTTCATGCAGCTGTAAAGTTATCACCCTCCTCAATAACAACAACAATACAGAGGATTATACACTTTATGTCCATTGGACAATTTATTAAACATATACTCCCATTTGTTACACCACGCATTTATTGAGTTATACAGTTCGTAGGCTGTGGGAAAGTTATGCTGTTGGCAGTATGGTAATGCATTGATGACATTTATGGCTCTATGTGGCCTATGCTAGACCTTTCCAGGTGCAGTAATAAAGTAATAAAGTCTTAACAAGCCACCTAGCATGTTGTCCATACAAGCTACACATTAATCTCACCTGTTTCGACCGTTTCCAACTCTAAACAGGGGGGGTGGGCTAGGACTAAAATCTGGTAGAGCACAATCCCTCCTAACACTGGCTTCACGCAATCCCTGTCCAAAATTAAATTGGAGGAGATGCAACAATCAATTATGGAAAAGCACCAGATGCATTGCATTAAAGCTTCTATATGTAATTTTATGGCCAAAATAATAATTACATCATTTTTTATTGTTTTTATGGTTTTCATTAAGTCTTACTTTACTTAGATCATCTCCCCAAAAAGCTTGTCTTTTTGATGCCTCTAGGGGCTGGAGCTGTCCAAAGAAATCCCGGTGGGATTATTTGTTAGTCCCTCAGGAAGAGCCTTGCTGAGCTGCCTCTGGAAGTGTTCTAATAATGAAAGTGATAAAGAAGAAAGAGAAGAAGAAAGAAATGTCTTCAAAATTCTGAGACTTATTGCTTATATATTATTTGCAGCTGTTTGCAGCAAAACTCTAATCTACAATACATATGTGATGCTTTTAAATGAAAGATAAAGACATAAGTATGAACAAACAAAACAAAATACCAACAATTACTGTAGACCATATTAAAATTAGTGGAAAGAAGAAAGGAAAAAAATAAATAATAAATGTTACTAAATGTCTAGGAAATTATGTTTTTTTTTTTAATTCAGTCGAGTGTCCACCTATACGCATTAATTAATTTGTTTGATCATTTCAAAATGATCTGTATTCCAGATTTGTTTCATCATTTCAAAATTATCTGTATTCACAATGATCTGTCTTCCTTACATTAAGCTCCCTCCAAAAACATTTTTGGTACCAATATGTACAACATGTTCATTTATGAATGAGACCACAAACACCTTTAACAGAACAGCAGAACTGACATGTCTGACAGACAAAGACAAAGGTAAGAGAAAGAGAGAAAGAAAGAGAGAGAGAGAGAGAGAGAGAGAGAGAGAGAGAGAGAGAGAGAGAGAGAGAGAGAGAGAGAGAGAGAGAGAGAGAGAGAGAGATAGAAAGAGAGAGAGAGTGGTGAAAGACAAAGCCTCCGGCCTTGTGAAGTTAATCTAACTGCTGTGCCAAGTCTGATAAATATCAAGCCAGCTCAGTTTCAGCAGTAGACAAACAACAACCCACAACCCAACCTCACTACCCCACTACATAACAAACACATAAACTGTGCATTTTGCACATACTCCCATGCACACACATCTGCACACTCACACGCATACACACACACACGCACACACGCACACGCACACGCACACGCACACACACATGGATATTATGGGGTTCGCAACAATTACGCTGGTCATTTATCACCTTTCATAATGTTCCATATCATGGCAGTAGGGGCTATATAACGCCCTGGGGCTGAAGCTTATAAATCAGATCAGTGCTGCCTTCCTGCAATCCTCTCCATAGATAGACTGTGTGGGCATGCAGATCACAATGCTTCATCATTCTCTGTGCTAATTCATTCACTTACTGTATGAAAAGGGGGTTGGGCTGTCTTGAGATTTCCCCACATATTTCCTCTACAAATCTTATCATCTAGGCATAGGCATGGGGGGCCAATGCCTCCCCCAAGCCCATGCCCTGACTGGCCTACCAAACATGATTGCATGTACATCCCGCATTTCAAAGATATAATTAAAATAATTTGAAACACTATACTAGTAACTAACTACAATTGTCACACCACTAAACCAACACCATTTCATCATTCAAAACAGAAAACTCTACCTTTAGCTTTATGCATAATACGTGCCTGTTGCAACTTCAACAACAACTGATGTTATTGCCTAAGTCCTGTATAACCGGTATTGGTGCGATTCCATCGCTCGTGGCGTGAATCGTCATGAGCAATGAAGCCGCCCCCATACCATTTTCGCCTGCCCCCCCAATTGGGAAATGTTATATCCGGGCCTGCATCTTATAGCACATTTAACGTCCCTGTTAGAACATGTCCCAGCAGGTTTAGAGTTTTAGACCTGAGACTAAATCTTGATCTACGTTTTGCTTCAAATGCGTAATCAAAAACTACAAAAGAAGATTTGCTGCTATAAATACAACTACAAAATGTGGTTCCCGTCTGCTGTCTTAAAAGGTAAAAAACAAAAAACAAACCCCAGCCTAATGGATCAAGCTTTCCCCAGTGACTGTTATTCTTATGCATTGTGAAGTCATTTAAAGTTCACATTTTCTACTTAGGCCTATTTATGTATTATGTGCATGCATGATTGCACATGTAAGCAGAGTCACACAGCCTCAAAGCTTCACAGACGCATGCACACACACGCGCGCGCGCATGCACACACGCACGACTACAGAGGCGAACGGCTGCTCTAAGGTCAGCAGCAGCCTAGGGCACTGGTAGTAAATGGCTGTCCCTCTGTGACAGAATCCTTACTGGGAGATAGCATGTTTCACAAAAACATCACAGTTTGTGTATATGTGTGTGTGTGTGTGTGTGTGTGTGTGTGTGTGTGTGTGTGTGTGTGTGTGGGGTGTGTGTGTGTGTGTGTGTGTGTGTGTGTGTGTGTGTGTGTGTGTGTGTGTGTGTGTGTGTGTGTGTGTGTGTGTGCATGTGCGTGCGTGTGATCATGCACTCATGGATGTGCGGCCTGGGGTCTCATGTGCATGTGTGTGTATGATATATGTGTGCATTTGTTCATGTGCACAACTGCGCATGTGCCAGTGTGAACTTGAAGTCGTCGTCCTAGCTGAAAGGGCCCCTCACATCCCAGCTGATATTACTGTAAGCGACATAACCATAACATTAATACCTTAATCCCACATCCATCCCCACCCCCAACCCTCTAACCCCTCCCACCCATCTTCCATCCTTACAGCCCATTTCCCTGCTGTCCTTGTTTGAACTGTTTAACCACATTACTAACTGGGACTGGGACTTGGACCATTCTCTTCGGACTATTACTGGATGGAATCTTCATATACGGTACACTACAGTAGGCGTAGTTGGTACCTTGGCAGGTAATGAGGCATAATGTAAATTGTGCCGGGGATGACCATATACAGAAACGTTAAAGGCTCTCCATGATGTCAAGTGATGTCATGAGGCCAGATCCTTATGTTATGTTGTAAGCAGGGCTTAATTTGTACCGGCACAAGCTGGAGCACCGCTCCGACACGGGCCACTTGCGTTCCAGCATGGCTCATGCATGCTCCAGGAGCTGTCACTGGTGCTCCCCCACCTGCAGAGATGAGTGGCCATCCAGCCCATCCAGCCTCGTTCATTTCCATCGTTGCTATACAGACACAATACTAGGTAGTAGTCACTCGGAACACCACTCTATTGGCTGAGCCTTCCCAGCTATCGGATGTTTATCGAGAGTCGGGCGGGATTTGCTTGCTCGCACTACAGCTCAAGCTCACACAGTTCACCGCTCTCGCACGTTGCTAGCTGGGCTGCTGCTACTCCCACCGGCTGACTGTCTCCCCCTCGAGAGGGAGAAGTCGCGAGGGTGCACAGTGGATTATGATCGCTATAAATAATGGTTAAAAGGTACCCAGGAAGTGGCCAGAACCCTTATGGGGCATTACATTTTGTGGTCTCTCTGGATACACAAGCACACTGCGCGACGCATTTGAGCTTGTGGATCTGCTCTTTACAAAGTATGTGTGGCGCGCACACACACACACACACACACACACACACACACACACACACACACACACACACACACACACACACACACACACACACACACACACACACACACACACACACACACACACACACACACACACACACACACACACACACACACACACACACACACACACACACACACGCAAATGCAAAATGCAAAATGCAAAATGCTAGCCGATTCACGTAAATGTCACTTTGTGAACGTCTCACTTTTCAAGGAGCGCAAGCGGCCGCCATTGTACTGGCCCCATGAAGAGAACGGAAATGGCATAGGTCTGTCTCTAAATGGCTCTGCTCTACCCCGCTATGTCCATGAGCTCTGTTCTTCTCATCTGCATAACTCCCACCATCCTGTTGTGTACTACCCTGGGACACACAGTATGTTGCCACGACTTGCTTTTGCTTCACTGGCACTTTGCACAACCCCCCCCCCCCCCACACACACACACACACACACACACACACACATACACACACGCACATGTAATAAAAACATGCACCATATACACACCCATGTGTGTGCGCACTGCGCACACATGCATGGGCACACGCGTGCTCACACGTGCGCACGCCCTCACACACATTTCTCTTCTCCTTCTTCCCTCTCTCTCCCTTGATGCCGACTAAGTTTTAAAAACATTGTGGCTAAGGCTTACAAGGAAGGAAAAAAGGTTGGAACATCTTCAAAAACAAAACACAAAGCCAATAGTTACAGTTGGCCTACATGCTCTCCCTGCTGCAAGGTTGATTACCTTTGACATTCATCGATCTGAGTACTGACAGGGAGAGTGCAAAAAAAGCATCAGCTCTAAACAAGTCTGTTTCTATAAGTCAGAATTGTGAAATAAGTGTCACACACAACAAGAGAAACAATAATGATACGTTGTATTTGGAAGTAGTAGTAATAATAATACTATTGGAGTAGAAATAATAATACGGGTAATAATAACAACCAGCTGCGCTTGGGGCAAGAAACAACCTCACCCTATAAGGTTGTGTGCACGCATTCGCCTGAGTGATGGCAGACTGCTGGTCGAATGATGGCGCTTTGGAACTTATGGAACTTATGGAATTAATTATGAACTAGCCATTAATGGAGCGTATCTTTAGTGTAGGGTTTGATCAGGTCAGATCAACATCAAAACATGGCAACTACAGAGGTATGGTCAATGGAGATGTACCGATAAAGGACAGATAGAGTTGCTACACAGATCTAGGTGATGATGCAGTGTTCTCTGAGATGAGGTCCGTATCGTGATCTTCGGATATGGCGATGGCCATAGTGGCATGGTGAGAGGCGTGACCATAAATGGAGGTATGATGTCACAAGGACTGACCATATATGGAGGCATGATAGCTATCTCTCACTCAGGGCTATTTGGTTCCAAACTATCATTTTGCTGGGGCCACGGGGACCTTAGACTGTGACACACACACACGCACACGCACACACACACGCACACACACACACACAGTATATAAAATCAATATTCAAAATTAAAGGTAGGGGAAGTGATTTCACTTTTGTCAGATATCACCCAAAAAAAATCTGTTAAAATGCTCTATTATAAGGTGTGCAGACCATATATGGAGTTTCCCCCTCCCCCACGTTAACAGAGGAGCTAATAAAAGTTTCCCAGGTGGACGGTGAATTCTCCTCCAATCAGGATCGAGCAGCAGGTTCACATAGTGTAGCTACTCTTGGGCACCCTTAGGGCACCAGGCTGGTACTACACGATGGATTTCAAATCACTTACCCTACCTTTGAGAGTCACTATTATGATGTGATGCTATGCTGCTAGCTTTGCCTTATATCACCTCACTCAATAAAGGGATTTGTTCTGACGTCTATTTTGTCAAGTGGCCACCTTGAGATGACTAATATATCCAATCCATGCTCCAAGTGAGCCCGCTGTAGAGGTCCAATATGCCTAAAGCAGACTGAGTGGCCCAGCCAAGGAATTCTGTTCTATATCCATGGACATAATTGTGTGCTTTTTCATAAATAAAAAACAGAGGAATGACTGCATTATAGCATATAGAACTTAAAAACATTCTCAACACATTCATCCCACTTAATGCAGTTAATATTTTAGTTAAGCACTGCTTTAGTTCATGTAGGACACAAGACATGGGAGCAAGTGCCAAGTACATTGTAGAACATTATTCCAATTGGCAGGAAATCTAGTCTATGATGTGAGTGTTCCTGACTGCAGCTGTGGTTCAAGTTATGACAGCCAATTTGGCAAATGATGATTCAAGTTCTAAATATCACTGCATCTGTCTGAAGCAAGCTCAAGCCTCACCTAGCCACTCTTTCCTACAATTCCCACAACTAGTGCTGTAATAATAGTTGGGTGCTCCAATGCTGCATGTCTGTCTTACCCTACGGCAAAATCGACAATGGAGAGAATGTTGTCACAGGAGTATTGAGGGCAGTCTGGTCTATTCTCTTAACTGTTACTTTTGCAGCAAACATGCAAGATGCACTATATCATATATTAATATGTCCTCTAAATAATATAAATGCCCAGATTGTGTTGAGTCAACATATTACACTCTGTTACTCAGCAGAGGTAAGAGTGAAACATTAGACTGTTACATCCCACATCTGAAACTTTATGGAAACTACAGCATACAATAGAGCAAGCCTGCATACTGTCCAATAAGTATTATGCTTATGCCTACTCGTATTACATTCAAAACTGTTATATGGTCAAAATGCAATGTCATACATAGTAGAGAAAGCTAATAAACTGCATGCTCCTACAGCGGAAGCAATAACTGCCCAGTGTGCAAGTATTGTAGGAAGTGTCATGGCCACTCACTGCAGCATTTGCCAGTATGTGTACAGCAACAATGACGTAACTGTGTGTGTGTGTGTGTGTGTGTGTGTGTGTGTGTGTGTGTGTGTGTGTGTGTGTGTGTGTGTGTGTGTGTGTGTGTGTGTGTGTGTGTGTGTGTGTGAGGGGGGTGCTGAAATAATGACATTGTGATATACAGTATACCGTGTACTTCCTCCTACTTACTTACTCATTTACTTTCATCCATGAGTCAGTTCATATCAGCCGCGCCTGTCTGCTGGGGTCGCAAGTTGATTTCGCCCTTCCTGTCTTTACTCCACCGGCACTTTGGCTGGAACAACACCTGCATGTAGTGAAATTGGTCATTATTTAAAAAGAAATACTCGGCCCTGGACATCCACACAGGAGACACTGCTGCTCCTCAGAAAGGAACAGTTTCCACTTATTCAGTATTTTAAATTTTTGTAAATTGTAAATTTACAATATATTTTTGAGGGCAAGTGACCATGACCTGAGGGCAAGTAGAATCCGTGCCTCGGAGACCTTAGTGTCAACTAAGGTCTCACACGCACCCACCCACCCACCCACACACACCCACACACACACACACACACACTTGATGAACTACAGCAGTGTAACTGCCACAATTCAGTGACCATTGCTCTGATCAGAGCAAATAGGATCGGATTTGGCTATGTAGGAAAGCAAATTCTTTATGATCAGACCATAGGCGACAATAAATTGCTTTCTGAACATGACTTGCTAATCATGCATGCTACTCAGCGGATTTCTACCTCGATAAAAGAAGAAAAAAAAGGAGGAAGAAAACCCAACATCTGGGAATCATAAAACGTGAATAAAACACTGAATGTAACTGTATCTCCTGCCCTCCCTATTCTTGCCTCTGCGTTGTTCCCAGCTCTCGATCTGTTTCTTATCATCCATACACCTATCCCACTGGAGCTGCAGTCTTATGGATACACAATATTGGGGTAGACTAAGAAGGAAAACACAGCAAGTGGAATTGTTTATAAAAGTCCCTTTCGTTCACTGATCAAATCAAATTGCACCAGAACATTGCAATTTGAGCAAAACATATTTTTGTTGAATTTACTGGCATCAGAAAGGGAAAGAGGGTGGAAGTAAGCTTAAATGTTTCGTGGTGTAAAGCATTTCTCATCTTTAATATGATACCATCTTACAGAACATCATCTTTAAGCCATTTCATAGGCTAAAGTATCGTTTGAATGCATTTTGTTATACTTATTTATACTGCTGTATAAATCCTTTGCATTTGAAGGCCGGTCCACACCAATGCAAAGCCCTGCAAGAAGTTGCAACTCCTTGTTGCACAGAGTTCCGAACTAGTTGTGCAATCTGGCATGCAGTCCCACACCAACACTGGCATGAATCTCTATTGAGGTGCTCCTTTTCCCCATGGGGGCCATATTTCTACAAATGTACCACTAAATCTTAAGACAAATAGCCATGTGCCTCAGGAATTGCTGACTACTCTATATATAGAAAATTCACATCACAATAACTATTTGTGGGAAAATTGTTGGATTAACCCTCAATTTGGAGGGACCATCTAACTGACCCTGCAGATTTATGCCTCTCTCTACGGCTGGTCTTTGGAAAAACACTGTGGTCTGTCCTGACATCATAGATTTCCCACAATTCCCTTAGGTAGTTTATATACTGAGTTTGTGAATTTCTCTCATCGCTGTTTCCTGAATCACAATGAAGCTATGGCAGGATCTGGGTTCCCTAAGGTGGGACTTTAGCAGTGTTCACGGCCTGCAAAACAGGATTTGTATTATGTATACACTAAACCTGACCACATATGAATGAACAACAATAAATATATTTTTTTTCTGTTTTTCTGTATCTGTTTAAAAGCAAATATGGGAAATTCTATGTTGTATATAAATGTCATATATACAAACTATTGAAAGTGGCATCTCTCCATCATTATATTTGTTTTATATTTGTTTCACTTTACAAAAAATACTATGGATCTTATATTAACTTTATTCTCTTATATGAAAGGTGCCACTTTAAAGAGTTTGCATATATAACATTGTCCATATGGGAGTAGACACAACCTGAACTACAGTATTGAAAACACTGATCATACCAGTGCTACAGTACTGCATGTACAGTTTCAGAAAGAATTCATAATGTTGACCTTATAAAGGCCATATTAAGGTCAATGACAATGTGCATTGTGCAATCCATTACAATCAAACTCTGTGCTGATCTCTCCTGATGAGGTCAAACATGTCCACTAGAGATCAGTGTTTATTCACCTCTGTACATTGTGTGCACATGCCATGCGTGCATGCATAGGCCTACAAGGGATTAGTGCTTGATGCACATAATGGTGATGCGGTTTTACAGGTGATTACAGATTGATCATTAGCTCTTACCCTCTATTCAAACAAGAAGGCCGGGCCTGTTTCTGTGTTTTTACCCAAATCCTTCTTCATTGAGCGGGCATGTGAATAATTAGATCAACGCTGAAACCGAAAGTCGTAAAAACTCAAGTTTCTAGAGGTGTCCTTGTGTGTATTGTGTTGCCTACTGCACCGTATGTATGTCTTAGTGCAGTTTCTAGTAAAAACACATGCACTGACCTGAGTCAAACTCTATTTCCAAATAGTGTCCTCTGCCATAAGGTACACAGGCGTGCCAGAAAACATGTGCACTGTGTTAGTGTTAGTATACCTTTCTATCTGGGAATTATCTGGATTGTCCTGAATCAGGTGTGTTGATTGAGCATGTCTTGTGTGATTCAAACTGCATTCAAACAAAGCAAATATAGGGACAAACACAGGCTACCCTTTTCCTCTTCATCAGTTCATTGACATGACAACCTTCTTTCTCTTAAAAAGGTTTAGTGAAATAAGCTGGGTAATAACAATGAGGCTGGATGGCAAAAAAAAGCAATTTAAGCACGTGCATGCACACGCACACACACACACACACACACACACACACACACACACACACACACACACACAAGGGCCACAACAACACACCCAAAAATTAGCCCACCAGCTTCCGCTCTATCTCCGGAAGTACTTCCTCCTGGTTAATTAACCTTTAAACATAGCAACAGTCACAACAAACCACTGCTCCAGTCAATATGCTGGTAAACAGTAGGGGTCAGAGTTCACTGTTCCCAAGAGAAGCTGATTATGACTGTTAAAGCATCATGTGAACTGGAATAGAGCGGCCATCTGGGAATCAGAATGTCCTCTGTTAACCTCTGGTCCACCCAAAGTGTGGGCACTTAACCCGCCCCACTTCGCCCCACCCGCTGTATTAACATTGCCCACATGCGCCTAACAGTTAGGATGGATAAATTAAGAGGACATCACATAGACAGGACGCAAATCTGAAAATTACTAATCCCTCACAGAAGTGAATTTGTGGAAATGTGTCCATATAATCTAAATTAAAACTGAAAATTAAAGTGTTTGACTATAGTTGAGCCACTGTGAGTAGGAAATGTTCCATACAATCAATAACGTGGGTGCTCTCTCATACATGACTTGCAATGAATCAGTGAGTTTAATGTGGAAGGTTAAGAGAGCAAAATTAGGGCAACCATGTGATAGGAATGTGATAAGAATCAGTGGTTCTATAGATACAGATTGGAGAAATTTTATTTAAAGGCCATGGATTAAAGTTTTGAGAAAAGTCACTTCAAAGCAGCTTGATTACACACCCCAAAGACCCCTGGGGGTTTCCTGGACTCAACTTTTAGAATCACTGTGCCAATCACAGATTCAGACAGAATCACAGATCCAGCCGGGAAGCATACAGAATTATCGTTGTACAGTATATTGATGGTTTTGTTGAGCAAAACCTCGCTTAACATCATGATTGCCAAGTTGCTTTTCTTTCCTTCATGCACATGCAAATAGATGTGTGCGTGTGCATAAATAGACACACGCGCACGCACACGCGCGCACACACACACACACACACACAAAGTAGCACTCAACCGCAGTACTTCAAACAGCCTTCAAAATTCTTCTGGACAAGTATTAGTAAACAAAGTAAAATTTGCTCTGTTAAATCTGTAATACTGTAGTATACTTTGGAAATGTAGTATACTTAGGTATGTATACATTTTTCAAAAGCATAGACCTACATTTTCTTAAACAAATGAATAAATTTTCCAAAAATTTCACAAACAATTTCAACAATCTCAGTAGTACTCACTGTAGTGAAAATAGCAGACAGCAGAAGGACTATTTGGGTTTAATTGAATTAATAACACTTTGTGGAGTTAAAAGTACAACATTTCACTGAAACATGTCTTGGTGGGAAGCAGGACCAGCCTCGCACAAGGCCGATACACCTGGCGGCACAACCAGGTGCTGAAGTGCCTAGCAGCAGTGCTGGAAAAACAGTGGACAAGCGTCAATGCCCTCCCACACCCACGTCGGCCTGTTGGCAGCCAACACAGTTTGTCCCTGAGGAACAGGCCAACCTCACCACCGCAAGATCCGACCCTGGGCAACTGGGAAGAGCACGGGACTGGAAGCTGCTGGCAGACCTGGACAGGAGGCTCTGCTTCCCAGCTGAGATCGCGTCCACCGACCTGCGACCGGACCTTGTGCTGTGGTCACCCTCGCTCAGGCTCGTGTTCATCATAGAGCTCATGGTGCCCTGGGAGGGTGCAGTGGAGGAGGCCTACGAGCGGAAGCTGCTGCGATATGCCGACCTCACTGCAGATGCACAACAGCAAGGATGGAAAGCGTTGGTTCGACCAGTGGAAGTGGGCAGTGGAAGGATTCATAGCTACCTCAACATCCAGGTTCCTCAAAGAGATGGGAATACGTGGGAAGGCCCATAGGCAGGCAGTTAAAGACCTCGCTACGGCTGCTGAGAAGGGGAGCCGGTGGCTGTGGATTAAAAGAAAGGATCTAACCTGGGCCTTCAAGTGAGCTGATGGCATCTAGGGAGTGAACCTGGGACGCTGGGACTCACTGCTGAACCCTCTGGAGGTGTTGTGGGCCAATCAGCGAAACATCAGTGAAAGAGGGCGCCCACTTGACAACCCGAAGGATGCCATCACTTGCTTGAACTCCACAGAATGTCGTTGGTGCTTTAAGTATGAACTTATTGAGGGATATTAACACCTAGTCCTATTTAACAGATCTTTCAAATAAGTTTCCAACAATACAAATACTCAAGTAAAGAATGCTACACTGTAATCCAAACATTAATTTAAGTACAGTAGTAAATGTGCTTAGATACTTTAGTGTTCAACACCAAATATATTGAATAGCAGATCATAACCACACACACACACACACACACATATACACACACACACACACACACCTCCCCCCAAGGGAGTACTAGTACATTCGGCCTCTGTCTCTCTCTCCTTGTCTCCCTCCTTCGATCTCTTTTTTATTGTGGTCTTTTGAAAGAAAGGGGAGAACAATATGTCGGTTAGGGCAACTCACGAATAGATACAATATTCCTATTTAATATAAAATGTGCAATATACTTGGCCGTGAAGTACTCTGTTTTCTTATAATCGGGTTTAATCCAATAGGCTTTCCATCTGGTGGTTGTTTGTGCTAGATTTTGTGTATATAGTCCCTGGACCAGGCGGCTATGGGGCTTCCCTGTGGGGTTTATCTATGGTTGAGGGCTGTATTATGGAATGTGCCTGGGTTGCTTTCTTTGAGGTGCTCATGAAATTTAATTGCTCTTTTCTTTGATGATGAGTGTGTACCTCCCTTGTCCTACGCTGCAAGCATTGTCTGGTGTTACTGTTTTCCATTGGGTACGGAGGATGGATTTGCGGACTACCGTGTTCAGGTTTGGTGTGTACAGTATCTCATTTTTCGGGTTCTTGGTTGGTAAGGGAAACTCAGACCTCACATTCATAGAGGGAGAGGAGTTCTATAGACAGAGTCTAATATGCATATATTGTATTGGGAAGTGTAGTGTAACATCTCTTTTGATGCCCTAGAAGGCCCTTCTTGCCTTTTCTCTCAGTCATGGAAACGCCACTGTTGTCAACACTTTAACTAGGTGGAGCAGCGGTGAACGGGGACATTCTGATTCCCTAGACGGCCACTCTATTCCAGTCCACATTAGGCTAACAGTGATCGTAATATTGATCAGCTTTTCTTGATGTGGTGAACTCTGACCCTACCAGCATTGATCAATAGTGATCAAAATACCTTGAAAGGAGCCCTGTGTTCAAAACAGAGCATAAAATACATTTCCTGAAGAGGGTTTTATTTTACATATATATACTGTACATTGTATATTGGCCAGAGGAAAAGGGTAACCTGTGTTTGCAGTGCACCTATATTTACTTTGTTTGACTTGCTCAATCAACACACCTGATTAAATGCCTAATTCTCTGCTTTTGTTTGCCACAAGGTAAAAATTGCTACATCAGAATATTCCAGATAACTTTCCCATAGAAAAGCATGCTAAATTGACACTATGGTAATGTCTAGACTTCCTTGCACACCTGTGTAGTGTGTACCTTGTGGCAGAGGACACTATTTGGAAATAGAGTTTGACCCAGGTCAGTGCAGGTGGTTCTTAGTAGAAAACAGCGCTAAGCACGTAGAAGTGGGCCTATTGTGCAGGCCATCAGATAGACAGTAGGTAACACAATACACAACGACACCTCTAGCTTTTACAGAATCTATAGTTCTATACCTATTTTCTTGGTGTATTATAGAACAAAATGCTTGCAGTAATTGTGACCACAGGTTGCAGACTAGTTACTATGAAAACCTGCAAAACCCTCTCAGTCAGTCTGTCACAGAGGCGGATCTAGGCATGGGCATGGGTGGCAACGCCCCCCTAAATGCCCAGACTGCCCCACCAAACACGATGGCATGCAAAACAACCCAAGATATTCCAAATTAAAGTGCATAAATGATTTTACTACTGCTACTAACTAACTACAGTTGTGGCACCATTAAACAAAGACCATTCCATCATTAAAAACAGAAAACTCTCTTGGAGTCAGACCTTTAACTTTATGCATGCTGCATGTCTGTTGCAACTTCAACATTAACTGATGTTATCTTTGATGCTTTACTTGCCTAACAAAAGTCTTTTAACTGAAAATGGTATGGGTGCGGCTTGCGGCTTGCTCAAAATGGGGTCCAGGGGTCTTTGAGGGGGTTTCAAAGGGTCCTCAGCAAAATGTTTGAAAACAGCATTATGAGCTAATTTAGAATGCCATATATCACATTACAAATGAGCATTATGAAGGCGACTGAAGGGGAGTACAGTACATGTCCATGACTCTACATAATAACATTATGTATACACTACCAGCCGCCCCCATACACTCAGTTGAAACCATGGGGACCAGTGCAGAAGTGTGGTGAAATTGCTAGTTTCCTCTCTTATTTTCATTAAATTATTTATTTATTTATTTATTTACTTTTCTGTTTTCAAATGTCAGCTGACTACTTTGAAATATGCTAACGCCAAGTCTGTTAGCTAAAAGTTGGTACCCCAAAATACCTGTGAGTACAGTATATGTTGTTGCTGTTTTAGCAGTTTCTGACACTACAGTACCAGTGTTGCTGTAAGAAAAAGAAAAGATATAACATGCAGGTTCAATAATGCAATTTTACTTTGTGTGTGTGTGTGTGTGTGTGTGTGTGTGTGTGTGTGTGTGTGTGTGTGTGTGTGTGTGTGTGTGTGTGTGTGTGTGTGTGTGTGTATGCGCGTGCATGTGTGTTCATGCACACCTGCAAATTCTGCATCTATTTGCATGTGAGAGAAAGACAAAACAAAAACAAAATACAGTACTTGGCAATCATGAGGTTAAGCATTAACAAAATCAGTATACAACAGTAATCCTGTATGCTTCCAGGATGGATTTGTAAAACTCAATCAGCACGCGTAAGAGTACATTCTATGGTCCATATTTGAGTGGTTCTCAAAATGGGGTCCAGGGGTCTTTGAGGGGGTTCCAAAGGGTCCTCAGCAAAATGTTTGAAAACATCATCATAAGCCAATTTAGAATGCCATATAACACATTATAAATGAGCATTATGAAGGCGACTGAAGGGGAGTACAGTACATGTCCATGACTCTGCATAATAACATTATGTACATATACACTACCAAGCTATTTGCTGAAAATAATATTTCAAGTTCACACTACATAGAGCATAGGTGTGCTGACTGACTGCGTTTGCAAATGTTCTTGCTCATGATGCAAAATTGCTTTTACATGCAAATCAATGCACGTCGACCCAGGCTTTTTGAGTGTGATGTCTCTTCTCCTATACTGTTGACTGGGGCCCTGTTACTGTACGCTCCCTCTATATTCTCCCAGTCATGACAGCTCTTCACAAGCCTCCCTCACACAGCCTCCGTCTCTGAGCTGATGCCAGCACTGATGTCATAGGTGGCCCCATTTCTTGGCCTCCCATTGGTGGATATACCGCGTGTGACGTTGGGCTCCAGGCTGACGCACAGTGAGCACACATACGTCACTGTGGCAACTGGCCTAGCCTCAACCTGCACCATCATTTCTTTTTTTTCTGTCATATGCTGAGTTTCATGCCCCCTTTCTCCAATTCAGCCTTTTCTTTTCCGCATCTCTCTACCGTACTCCCTTTCTCTGCGGTAAAAAGGTAATACCCAGTGGGGACTTGGTCCTCTGTTCACTGATTGGCCAGGATGAAAGGAGACAGTGATGCATGCAGCTTCCAGAAACCTTGAGATGCTTTTCTTCTATTAGAGAAGAATGAAGACGTGTGTGTGTGTGTGTGTGTGTGTGTGTGTGTGTGTGTGTGTGTGTGTGTGTGTGTGTGTGTGTGTGTGTGTGTGTGTGTGTGCGCGCGCGCACACGCAGGGGCGCACACACGCGTTTTACATCAAAGAATGAAGACAGAGAGGTTTATACTTAATCACACAATGATGAGATGGTGGTGATGCACAAACCTCTACTCAAACAATAACAAGCAAGTTACTATAATACACCTATTCAAACAATGTGCTCACTTTTGAGTTATCCACACTGAATATTATCATGGTGCTTTGAATATAGAAATGCTAAATAAAATCTACCATTTATTTATGAATTATATTGTTCTGCTTCTTTTGAATTATGCGAAAATGAATTGTAATGTATCAACATTGCCTTGTGTATTCAGACCCAGTCCCTGTACGTGGGGTGTTGAGTGAAGATGTGAAAAAAAAAAAAAAAAAACAGTCAAATGAATTAATCCATTAAAAGGTGTTGATGAAATGGAGAAATGCCAGAGTGCCACATGATATCTGATCCCCCCCTTCTTGATTCATATTAGCACTAGAAACATCTACAAGAGGATTATTTCAACAGGACATGTCTAAATACCAGGATTGTCCCTTGTTATGATTGGTTTCCCTAATCTGGCAGTGATTTCAGATTTACAGCATGCTGGAAACATGCACACAGCCTCACAGGCATAATTCCAACTAAGCATGTGGGGGGAAAAAAAAACACTATATTTGGATTTTTGAATAACCTGCATTTTCATGGGCCCAACTTTATCTTCCACAACCATTTAACTAAATCAAAGAGCACCTTGTTTGTTTTCAGACACTTTGAAATGTTTGATTGTGTGCATGTGGCATGCGTGTGTGTGCCGTGCATGTGTGTGCCGTGCATGCATGGATGCATGTTTGCCTGCCATTTGAGTGAGATCGACGTGAGGTGCATGTCATGTGCGTCTGTGCAGATGCGTCTGCTCAGCAGTCATGCATGACTGTTTGCATGACACAAGATGACAGCATACATGAAAGCAGAAGCTCTATGTAAATGTAAAAAGTAGTGACTCACCGGTGTATTGGACAACACAACGGTCTGGCTGATATTTATCGTTATCAGTCAATACCCGTATCAACAAATAAAACTGTCCGATGGCAGAGGCGATGTTTATCTGTTGTTAAGCATACGTTGGTATGTTGGTCATCACCTGTACCCAAGCTGCAGATTCTGAACATAAAAATAAAAACTACATATTATCGGTACCGTCATCGGTTAAATTGTTATTTTAAACATCGCTATTGTTTCCATATCGGTGCATCCCTAGTAAAGTGATGCTCATGGTGAGTTTAGAGGTCTACACAGTTATCTTATAATCATACAGCATAGAGTATTTTACTTTTATCTACACAGTAAAGTATGGGATGGAGAGTCGGAAGCAATTTTCAGTGAAGATTTTTCTTTAAAATGTATAGCGTACACAGGAAAGACACTAGTAGATCATAGTCCTGATGGACTTTGTCAACAACTAGCAGCCGGGTTTAAATGGTTAATACAAAGTACCTACATTCCTCCACACATACAATACAGACATAACATAAAAACAAAAAACATGTAAAGCTAGAGAAAAGGTGTTTGCTAATAAATAGCCAACATCTTTTTCTCTAGCTTTACATAGAGATTTACCACACAGGTCAACACTAGTGGTGTCTTGGTGTTTTGGCCCTTAATCCACAATGCTTTTTATTTTCACAGGGATTAATATGAAATCTAACACCATTAGAATGTGGTGGCTAGCTCAGTAAATATTATTCTTCAATAATATTACTACAGGCTGAAGAGCATTATGCTGCCACCTTGTGGCAGACTTCAAACAATGGAAAAAACAAGGGAAAATGTACAAGTGCTAGTACCTACTGTACAGTATACTTGCCAAAGCACATTGGACATTTTCATGAATGTACTATTCCCTAGGTCTAGGCTAATAGCAGTATTGATGGCACTTTTGCAAAACGGCAAACAAATCTAATTTTGAAATGTTTAGTTGTCAACCTATAACTGAGACTAGTAGCCCAGGAGGCAATTGCAAAATATAAGAATCGCTCTATTGTGATACAAGCATGAAAATTGGTACATAGACTATACAATATACTCTTCAAACTCTTTTTAAAAGTACCACGTGCCACAGAAAATTCCAAGATGGCAGCCCCTAAAATCCAAGATGTCTGTCCATAAAAGTGTTTTTACTTTATAACTTGATATGAATTAATTTTATGTCCCATTAATGTATTATAAAATTGGGCATTACAGACAATTTGATACGTTTGGTCCACGTCTGTATCTAATATGGTTCTTGAGATACAGCATATTTACAGACTGGGCCCACTGAGCACAAGATCTAAAACATGTAAAAAAAAATGTTTAAAAGTAGAGGTCTAAGAGGTCTAATCTTAGATTAGACATTGATTAGACATCTAATAGATAGACTAGAAACACCGACATCATCGATGGGGAATCCAAGCTAATATAGAAGCCATCGTTTTCCTGATAATACAAATAGTGTTTCAAAAACAGATTGTAAAAAAAATACTGCTGAATAATGATGTCACTGAAGGATGGGTTTCTGTTCCTGCAGTCAACGAACGAAACAGATCCTTAGAATCCCTTTTCTGGTCAGCCAGGATTTTGTGGATGAGGATGATTCACATTGCCCATGATTGCCTGTATCTTATTTCGTGTGCATCTCTCCACCACAGCCTCCAGTGAGTCTGCCCTCACCCCCGTACCGAGCCAGCATTCTTCACCAGCTTGTTCAGCCGCTTAGCGTCCTTGTCCATCATGCTGCCACCCCAGCACACTGCAGCATCGAACAGTTGCCACTGCTGACCGGTAGAACATGTAGGCCTGCAGCATTCTGCTGCACACCTTGATCTGAGTCTCCTCAGAAAGAAGAGCCCTGTGTTTTTTCATAGACTTTTATAGACTGTGTTCAGAGCTGACTCCAGGTTCCCATCTAGGTGGACCTCCAAGTACTTCTGCAAACTTGGTGTCACATTTGGTTCCACCCTCTCATTCCTCCCTCACATGAACCCAATCACCAAAACCGCCTTCTTTCACCTAAGGAATATTGCCCGCCTCCGACCCTCTCTGACTTTTTCAGCTGCCGAAACCCTCATACACGCATTCATCACATCCCAGATCGACTACTGCAAAGGTATTCTCAATGGCACCACCTCAAAAGTCTTAAACAAACTCCAACATGCGCAAAACTCAGCTGCCCGTCTGCTTACTAGTACTCGCTCCAGAGACCACATCACTCCCGTCCTTCATGACCTACATTGGCTCCCAGTCAAACACAGAATACACTACAAAATCCTGATTACCACATACAAAGCTCTAAATAACCTGGCTCCCCCCTACCTCTCAGATCTGCTCTAACCCTACCGTGCCTGGGGGTACAAGGCATTTTATGTCTCTGCCCCCAACCTGGATCTGGAACGCTCTACCAACGCTCTACCAATCCACCTCAGAACTGCCCCCTCTCTTACCTTCTTCAAATCAGCACTCAAAACCCACCTCTTCAGAATTGCGTTCCCCAACTGCGGTCCAGCCTAGATCCCTTTCTTTCTTTTTAAACCTGTTTTGATGTAATTCTTATTGTTGTTGTTTTTTTTTCTTGAATACAGTTTGTTCCGATGTACTTGTAAAGCGCTTTGGGTACTTAGAAAAGCGCTATATAAATCCAAGCTATTATTACTTGTAGGACTTAACAAGCTTGATGGCCGTCCCTCGGTCATTGACAGGCTGGAGTGGAAGAGGCTTGTTCCTCCTATAGTCCATCACCATCACCATCTCTTAGCCTTGGAGACTAAAACTAAAGAATCTGTAATGTTTAGATTGTAGGTCTACTAGTAGGATAGTACTACAAAACAATCTAAAATAAAAGGCATTTATAATAATTGAAGCTGGGTGTTTATGCTTTATGTAATGGTCACATGGTACATTACATCCCCCCATTCCTCTCATCAACTACAAAAAATTAAAAATATCAAACAATAAGATAATCAGTCGAAGTAAAGCTTGCATGATGACACATGATCAGCCCACTGTACTCTGCCTGCCTACCTGCCTTTTTCATAGACTTTCGTAGACTCATTCATTTAAATGTAGGGCATTACTTTAAAGTAACCCTGACTGGCACTGTCCACTCAGTTTGCCAGCCTTGTATTGAGTTGTGCTTGAATTGTTACATAACTCCAAAGCCGTTACAATACAATTTTCATTCAATTCAATTCAATTCAATTCAATCATTCACACATTCATTGATTTAAGTTGCCCTGCTTTTAAACTTGCCCTTTAACCCTTGCTGTACTGTTTTTATATCTAGCTTTTGTATCTCCTTTCTTTTTTTCTTTCCTCATTTGTAGCACTTTGAGATTTGTTTCAAATATAAAAGTGTGTTATAAATAAAATTTATTATTATCATTACACCCAAACAGGAGTATACATGGGCCTTACATTAAAAGCTCTGGTATACACATTAAGACAAAGAATGCAGACTCAAAATGTTCCCGCTGTGTGCATTCAAGTATTTTGCACTGACCTGAACTATTGTTGTAAAACATTGCATCACCACAAGATGTCAGTAGAAGCTCAGAAGATGCATCTGGAAGCTCTGCTCCACTGCAGTGTCACCCTCACTCAAGCCAGCTCTTCAAAATAACAGTACCTGCTGAAGTAAAGAATAATGGCTAATTTGTACATTAGATACAAAATATGTTTGTGTATTTTAATAACATTTATGACAGTTAACATATTATCTAACAAATTACCTAAATGGATAAAACTGTTCATGGAGTGGTTAACCCTTACAAATAATGACAAACACTAGTATTTAAAAGAAAAGATACAACACAAGATATGTTTTTGTGCATTTTTAGTAATATTTGTCAATATTACTTAGGAAAGTAACTTCTTTACTTTACTCTTTACCACTTAGACAAAGTAATATCATTACTTTACTTATTACTGAAATTGAAGAGTAATATATTACATATTACGTTATTACTTTCCCAAGTTCTCAACTCCCACCTTTGAAAAAATAGAGATGTACAACATAATCTGTTTAGCGAGCTCTTTTTAGAACTGAATCCAATTTATTGGAATAATAATAGTCTCCAATCCCACAAACTGCACCTGAAAACAAAGCCAACAAAATCTGTCTCTTTGACTTTTTAAACTTCACAATTGTTTTCAAAGACAGTTGAGGTCTTGTATTTAAAAATAAAATACAAAATAAAGCAGCAAGCGATTTGTAGTGTACATAACTGTGCGCAAGATGCAGCGTGTGGACTGGATCTACAATCTAGTGCACATCTCTGTTGTTACAGTACCTGTCGATAGCTTGTAAATCTGTTCTATTTTTGCATGCAACAACAAGCTCATTTTAAAAAAGTAACTTGGCGTTACTTGCAAAGTAATGCGTTACTTATTACCCATTTTTGCAGAGTAATCTCGTTACTTTACTTTTTGGAGCAAAAGTAATAATATTACAGTAATATGTAATCTAAAATTAGTTACTGCCCAACACTGTTTTTGTGCATTTTTAGTAATATTTATGACAGTAAATAACATTAACACATTTTCTAAATGGATAAAAGTGTTCATTGCACCACAAATAGTTCACTGGTCACCAGAGGCATATGTTGTCATATGGGCACACGTTCAGGGACATGTCCTCTACCAACCACCCACTGTCCACTAAACAAGGGAGGTGCTGGTCACCGGCATTTTTTTTAGGTGTGGCTACAATGGAACACCTGCTACACATTAGATTATAACTGTCCTATAGTGGAGAGTGGGATGTGGTAGAGGAGATGACCCTGAATGCGTGTGTATGTCACAACCAGAGCCTTCTAGTGGGAGAGTTAGGATATTCCCGTTCACTCCTATGCGCCAGGGCGCTAGCGCTGCTGGAGGAGCATGGAGGGGCCCTGTGAGTCCACTCTCAAGCTGGAAGTAGATGAAATGAATGGGATTTAATAGGGAGCCGCAAGTCTCACGGTATACGTCTCGCGAGACTGCATGAATAGTGAGCGTTATCATAGACTTATTATGACCATTATGCTCAGATAGGACTCAAAGAGGCTCTGTATAGTCACGTGACCTGGCAGCTCCGCTCTGCTTCCGGGCTCTGCTTCCGGGCTCTGCTTCCGGGTACACGAATATCCTAACTCTCCCACTAGAAGGCTCTGGTCACAACATAATTATGCCTTATTATGCCTTATCTGGTGTCAAGTGTCCACCTTGGTCATATTTGGGCATAACCTAAATATGGACATGTATTTAAATTCAAAGGCAGATTATCTTTTCCATTTAGTGGCCTTTTCTTAAGAATAAGTGAAGAGGGATTAAGAGGGAAATAAGAAAATAAGCAATAATTAAGAGCATTATAAAAACCTTCATAAAGTGGCCTTCATTGTGTCTAAACTGCTTTTTCCTTGATAGTTTTTACCATATATTTTCACACGCATTCTGTTTTACCACCCAACCACACTGACCCTGTGCATGGCGTGAGAACAGTGGCACCCATAAAAAACAAGCTACCCCACTGCTCTGATGTTTTCAATTAAATTCACCTGCATAATCAGAAGGACAACCAGTCAGAGGCCGCAAATAAGCAGAGGGGGCAATTTTAGCGTCGTAAATCCCACAAGGGGTTGTTGGCATGTTCACTGAAGTGTTAAAGCAGTTAATTTTGTTTTTGTGAACGCTACCTGTGGTTGTCAGACAGAGGCTGTGGTCAGGCCATGCACGAAAGGGTAGCCGTTTAGCTCTTTTAAACTGTTTACTCACTTTGGCTCACAGTTTATCTCTCTTGCAATTCCCCAGTTTTGTAATTGCACTCTTTTCAGTTTAATTTCAGGCATTTTATACAGTCTTTTCTCAAACTACAAATCAGTCCAACTGCTAAATAAAGGGTTTTATTCTTCAAATTGCGCATGTTTTATGCATCAACAAAATGTTTTCATGGCTCCTCTCCAGTGATCCCAGTATTGTCTAGAAATCAAACTGTTGTTGTTGTTTTTTCTTAATAGATTGAGCATATTCAATCTATTAAGAAATCAAATATATTTCAATCAAATTTACATATTTAGATATTAGTCTGGCTTACTAGCCAATCTAAGAATGTCCAGGCCTGTCACAAAGACGCAATACGATATACTATTACTACTCAGGTTTTTGACTTTTGCAATTGGAGCACCTTTAGCTAAAAATGCAGATAGATAACAATTGTGGTTCAACCAACCAGCACCTAAATACAAGAGACACTTTTGTGAGATACTGTACGTAGCAATATGCAATGCATATAGCACACCGTATGTAATTTCTATGCTGCTGGTCTTTGCACTGTACTGTCTCATTGTTGTCTTCTTGTATGTATGCTGTCGGTATATGTTGAGCATGAACCAAGTCAAATTCCTATCAGCAACTTGATCACATGGCAATAAAGTTCTTGAATCTTGATACTGAGTCATTGGGGCTGATGTCTCATGAGCTACAGTAAAGCAGCTGCTTGGGATTTGGAAGCTCTGTCAATGTGCCCTGAACCCATAAATGCTCTCAATGTTCTATGATCAAAATGTAAGTGTGTTGTATCTGTGAATAAGGCCAAGTATAAATGTATCTGATGGGTCTATGGAAAAAACTGTAAAGAAAAAAACAAAGCAAAAAAATGAATACAAAATTAATACAGTTAATTGTGTCAATGTGAGTTCATAGCTCCTCACTGGCTGCACTAATCACTTTTTACACGGGCATTGACCATAACATTACGAAAAGAGATTAACGAAGAGACCAGATTAGATTAACAAATTGTTGGTTAATAATAGGTTAGGGTTAGTGCAATCAATATTTTCCAACCACATACAATGCGTCACAATCCCCCCCCCCCCCCACACACACACACACACACTTGAATTCTTTTATTTGGATCTGCACAAGAGGCACAGTCATAATAGATCCAAATACTGATCAGAAGAAGGTTACATAGATCAACCAGATAGATCTGCAGCACATGCTTAACATACAGAGAAGTACAAGACATTGATGGTATACTATCACATGGTACTACAGAAACAGGATGTTTTTTTTTTCCTTCTAAGGATAGACGAAGCATCGCCTTCTCAGACAGACAGACTGCCCATAATAGCCGAGAACAGTATTTAGCCAACTTCTTTGCAACACACACACACACACACACACACACACACACACACACACACACACACACACACACACACACACACACACACACACACACACACACACACACACACACACACACACACACACACACACACACACACACACACACACACACACACACACACACACACACACACACACACACACACACACACACACACACACACACACACACACACACACACACAGGGTGCCACAGAATGCCGCTCTGTCACACAGAAAACATATTATGTAGACATTGCAAGGGCATTGCCCACAAAGCCTAGTAGAATACGAAAGTCACATCTTTAGAATCCTAGATTAGCAGATAACAAGGCATTCTTTGTGGCGGAAAATAAGGAAGGGAATGGGATAATATCACAAAGAGGCAGAAATCCGGATTCACGCCATCTGTATCTCAATGAACAACCTGCTCAATACCACCATGAGAACCATAACCGGAACTATTCGCTCCACACCACTCCCATAGCTCTACAAAACCTTAACTAGTACTGATAATGTCCAATCACACTGCTAATTTAGCTCGTGTAGCTAGTGTGTAGGAACAAACTATGGAGCACATCATAGAAGTTTGTTCTCTCCAATGACTGGAAGGAGGATTACTCACCCTCCACACAGCAAACTAGGAGGCAACGGCTTGGCTTAAGGACTTTGCATTCACTAAATAAAATAGAATTGACCCCAAAACCCATTTACACTTACACGCCTGATATACTGTATATTGGCGATAAAAACTTGATTATATCGATGTATGCGGCCATTCAACCATACAGCCAGTACAACCAGCCTAGTAATAATCATATCTACAAAACCTTAACTAGTACTGATAATGTCCAGCTCACACTGCTAATTTAGAGATATTTAGCTCTGTGGACAGAAACACATTGCACAGAGCATATGAGTCTCATTCAGTTGACTTGAAATAGCACACTGGTACAGTACTCAACAACTCCAGATTGAGCGAGGGGCCTTTATGAGTTAGTCATAATCTGAAATACCGGCTGTAAATGTGAGAGAGTTTTATTGATCGATGCAATGACATTACATGCTGGATAGTCCATTGCACTCAGCGTTTGATGTAAGCGTTCAATATCATGCAATTGTATTCAGGTCTTGGGTATAACAATGTAAACCACATTGTACAGCTTTCTGGTGTTGCCCGATGAATACACCAGTCAAACCCGACCATTCCTTGACCATACACAAACAAGTAGGGTAGTTCATACGTCTTATATATTTGTGTTGTCTTTGAGTGTTGCAGCCACTCAAAGCACAGCTTTGCGTGTATGTCTGTGTGTTTCTTTTTCATGTGCCTGTTTTTTATGTTCCAAGCACCATGAGAAGTGACAACTCCGATTCTATTCTATTCATCCATATGGACCACCAGTGCACATACCGTAATTAACATGTTTAGAAAATTCACTATACCAAAATGTAATGAAACATCTAGCATGCATCTTACATCCTCAATATTTTCTCACCACTCTGTGTTCATCGGGCATTGAGGCTATGGCTGTTAGTTGTCGTAAGATTAGAAATGTGTTTGTAATATTTTGTTTGATAATATTGGGGAAGTTTTAAGGAAGGGGCATTTTGCAATGTCTGTATCTTTATATTGGCAAATTGTGTTGACAGTAAAAATGAAGTGCAGTGAAAAAACATACACTCCTGCACATAGACAGCATCTATTTAGGTGGGGAATCAAGTTGTAAAGTGAAAGCAGATGGGACCGTAGGCCAGAATATTTTCCACTTGAAGTATACCGCTCTTGTTTGGAGTTCTCTCAGTAGCTGGGCCTGTTCCAGAAGCAAGGCTGGAGGACTGAAGTTCGAACTGCTTGGCCCCATCACTCTCCCCTAGCTGTGGCCGGGCATGAGATTGATTTACAAACGAAGACCTATTACCACACTTACTTAGGACACAGATGAGGAATGACACCAGACAGTACTATTATCTGTGTGCATTCCACTGAAGCAGTCTGCAATATTGTACTCGTCTGTCAGTATAACTTTCTACAGGAAAATATCACTGGGTACACAGCAGGTATAGTGTCCTTTCTATCGCTTATGTGAAATGGAGACCTCCAGCAAGGCCTGAAAATCTTCCCAGACTGATCATTTGTAAGTTTGGCATGGTACAGCTGGTGCTACAATCTTGTCTATGCATTGTCGAGAGATACACCAATATGAATATTGATATTTCGCGGTACAGCTGGCACTACAGAAACAGTAACGACACCAAACTCCCTCAACATAAATTTTGGAAGATATTTATTAAAAAAAATGGAATATAAATTGCCATCACAGAACCAGTTTGGCCATCAGCCTTCTTTTTAATAATGGAATTACACAAAACAGAAGTAGGTGTTCTATGACCTTGAATGTCAGTGACCTACAATAAATGCAGTGCAATGCCTATGTTACTCTATGACAGAAATAAAATATGCAATTTCACGCTTGTAACCAACACTGTAAATTCTTGATTTCTAATTTAACTTTGAGAGTGCACAAAATGTGTACACCCTCAGAGTTAAAGGAACACTCTTACTGAATCGTACTGTAAAACCCACAAGATAATGGCTATAGGAAAAAGATCATAGCTGCTCAACTCAACCACATAATGAGTGAGCAGATGGAAGTCCAGTCTCTGTTGGGTGAAATCTTACCAAAACGTGTTTACAGCAGAATATAAATGATAATTTGGGCAGAGAAGACCTCAAACTGCTTCCAGGCTTGTTTCTGGTGGAGAGTTTGGGGTTTTGCTATCCTGTAGCAAGAATTAGACATTGGACTCTATGTCTCGCAACACAATGCTTACAGTGCAAAATAGTTTACAATTTACATTTAGCTGATGGAAATATGTCTGTATGTTCTATGTCATTCAAGTAAAAAACAATTTTGATGCTCTGATTTACTACCTTTGCACTTGTCAAAAGCTGTTTGTGAGCTTTTTGATTGGATAATTTCTACAAATGTATTCACAGAATAGGGACTGTCTTTTATATTTGACTTTTATATTATATTCTTATCCTAACTGAAGTGATCAGTCCATCATATTCCCCCATAACAATTTCTTATTTTATTTTATTTATTTATTGAGGGGCGTTGGCCCCTCCAGTAAATTTACTAAAAAATTACTTAATTACTTAATTTAACCGGTTTGCGGTCATCTGCCTACAGTCCCTCGGTTGGCTGGTTTAGGTGATGATGTAATGGTAACGTAATTAGGATATGTTTATTTAGTACTCATGAGTATTACCTCCTGGAGATACTTCCTCTCTGGTCGCTCACTCTGCTTGTGCACAAGTAGGCCATGGCCTACTTGTGTCACACAAGTAGGCCATTGGCGGGCAACTGGCGGCCGCCTGTCTCACCCATTCCGGGGTGCTCCTTCCAACCCCTCCCTCGGCGGGATCTTGTCTCGGACAGCTTGGAACGCTGCCACCATAGAGCTCAGCTGGATCTTTTCATTGGTTCCTGATGCCAGTCTGTGCTCTACGTCAGCCAGCTTGATGAGCAGTTCCATCCGAATAGCAGGGGCAAAGTCCTTTCTGTGTATGAGTGGGTGGATCTCTGTGAGGATATCACTGAGGGCCAGACCTTTTTGTGTCTTCAGCTGAAGAATGTGATTGCACGCTGCAGTGAAGTCTTCCTTGAGAGACCAGTGTAGGATGTCTTCTATGTCTGAACGGAGCGGGTAACCTGTACACGTGTATACCACGTCCTCGGTCACTTTTCTGCAAGCCATACTGGTGCTCTGCAATATGTTAAGTGATCGTCTCATATCTCCTGATGATAAGGCTACAATGGCCATCATTCCATCTGGAGTTATGTCGATACCTTCCTCCCGAGTGACGTGCTCCAGTCTAGGGATCATCTGCTCCTGCGTGAGGGGACCAAAGCGGAACCTGGTGCAACGTGATTGTAGGGCCGGGATGATCTTGGACAGGTAGTTACAGATCAAACAGAACCGTGTGTTCTCTGTGAACTTCTCAATCACTCTGCGCAATGCATTCTGGGCATCCTGGGTCATGGCATCCGCTTCATCCAGTATCACCAACTTGAAACCTTTTCTAGAGATGGTTCCTGTGCTGGCAAAGTTCAGGATTGGGCCTCGTATAACATTAATACCTCTGTCATCTGAGGCATTTAGCTCCAAAACCATAGAAGTGAAGTCTTTATCCTTGTAAAGTTGACGGGCACAGGCAAGGATGGCGGATGTTTTACCTGTGCCAGGGGGGCCGTAGAACAAGAGGTGTGGAAGCCTGTCCTCACTGATGAAATTCTGGATGGTACTTAAAATGTCTTTGTGGGATACCAGATCATCCAGTGTCTGGGGTCTGTATTTCTCAATCCATGGCATATTCCTGGGCTGTAGCACTGATGTGTCATCGGTAGACGCCATCATGCTGGATTGCATCTATGGAGTTAGATGTAAACTTTGTTGATCAAAATTAAGTTGTGTATACTTCATGACAGCAGCTACAGAGAAAAGACTTTTTGGCCTTTTCTCAGTGTCAAAGGTTTGCCACTGATCTGCTAGATCCATTTATGTTCTCATGATGTCATGCCAACTTGGTGCAAGTAAAAACAGTATTAACTAGCCCTTTTAATGTCCAGCTTTCACTCCTGGCGTCATCTGAAAGTCTATGGACTTTTAGGCCTAGATTTTTGTCACCTAAAACCCCCTAAAGCCCTAATCACTTAACTTCTTTGCCTTTTTAAACTATTAAAAAACATTTTTCAATAGCTCAAATGGCCAGTCTACATGCTCACAACATGTCAATAGACTGGCACAACTATTCTCAAAGGTTTTTAAAAATAGTAAAAAAGGGATAAAGGGTTTGGCATAAGGGGTTTAGCTTGTAACGAAAATGGAGCCCTTAATGTTTGCTTTAAGCAGCTCCAGTAGACGCCTCTCACTACACAATGAGATTTTTGAGTGGCACTAGCCCCTCCTATATACAGCTTTAACATTAACATTACATTTTGTTAAACTTGTTTTAATATTGACAAGAGAAATTAATCTTTGTTTGACATCACACAAACATTATGTTGTAACCAATGTTTTAACATGATAAGATGTTACATCTGTGACAATTTGCACCAAAACTGGTCCCCCTGCCATACAGTGTACTATATGGTGACATTTTTGGAGATTCGTTAAAATGGCATTAGTGCTGACCCACCTATGGAGATCTACTTGTCCAGAACCAACGATTGGAGCAATGTGATATAGACAGACTGACGGGTACAACGGGTTCATTCTGTTAGCATCGTGTTCATTTAGCAAGCCATTAGTATGACAATTGCAGCATCAGTTTTATTTAAAAAAGCAGAGATGAAGAGACGAGTTGGCCACTGATGGATTTCGCTGTCTCTCAAAAATAGTGCAGGGGACATAACCTAGTAATGACTCAGCACTCAGTGAGCTCATGAAAAAAAATCTGCATTTAATTGGTAATGATTACTGAGAATCAATGGAATATGCTGAGCCTTGCACACAAAGAGCCAGTCCCCACTGAGCCTTCAGTGGGGCCTGGGATCGGGATCAGGATGATAGTAAGCAGACCTACAATATCTGTCCTGAACCAGAGGTATTTTGTAATCCTGGAGCAATGCCGCCACATTACCAGAACTCTCAGTATATATATACTCTTAGGAAATGTATTTCAGGAGTACGGCAAGCAAATGAATGACTAATAACTAATAATCAATTTAATAACAGGCTTAATTGTCTCCACCGTAAGGTTATGACTATGTTTCACCCCGTCCGTTCACTGTTACGTCACCCTGCGGCCGGGTGACGTAACATAGGGGTAACGCAGGAGTGAAACATAATCACCACCTTACAGTGGTGACTCACCAGTATGGTGAGTCACCACTAGTGACTGTTACGTCACCCTCACAGGGTGACATAACAGTCATCCTGTGGAGGTGACTGTTGCCCTCACAGGGTGATGGGGGCAGAATTAACCCTAGAACACTTAACTTAATTTGTCACAGTATAATTTGTCACTAAAAGCGGGTATATTTTAACCAATGTAAAATATTCTATACAAAATATTTCTCATCAAAGTACTGCAATAAATGGCAACTAGTGCTACTCATGACTTTTCTCAAAAACGAAGCTAAATAAATATTTTGTGCAGCACAAAAACAGTGCAAAATGTGAACAATATATATTCATGCGGGGGTCCCTAAACCTGTTCTGAGTCAAAGTTAGTTTAACATTGGGTTAATGATACAATGCTGGGTGTGTGATGTGTCCAAGTTACAGTCTGAAAATATTAACTTTTCATATTAACTGTAGCCTATGTTACTGTGGAGTTGCACCACTCACTTCACATGGGTATGATTTTTCTAATAGTATTGTGGGTTGTCTGGTAACTCTGGGTTAATTAATAGTAGCCAATTCCCTGTTTGGTCGTTGTAGATGAAAAGATTCTGAAAATGTCTGAATAAACACTTTAGTTAAACTAGCTGATGATAACACACGTTTGTAAATTGCCTATTTCCACCATTTTGTAAAAGAACTTCACTATTATCTGATTTATCAGATGAAACCATACATAATAATCACTTTGTTACTTTGCGAGCTACCTCTTGCACAAGATTTCCTCACATTTGAGAGACATAGTGATCCCCAAATCCCAGTTATCACCTGTGATGAAATATAGATGAAATACTTTGTATTTCCTGCACCTTCATGCTGTATAAGAAACATGGAAGTGACCTTTCTTCTATTGTAATTTGTGCAGCATTGGGTCAAATTGTCAAATTAGAAAAAAGTACGCCCTTGGCACCCAAATCCATTGTTCTCTAGCTAGTCCATCTCAAGTCATTTGAAGATAAGACTATAGTATTACAAATACAGACTTGTTTACCACACTAAAAGGCCAAGGGAGCCAATTATTTGCTGAGGAGTCTTGCTATTGACTATTATGTAGCATTGCTGTGTGTGCCATCCTTTGATTTGTGGGCTCTACCTTAAGTTAATGCCACCCCCATAGCCTGAGATTGTTGGCAGTAGGAAACAAAAACACATGTAGGCCATTTGCACTCTACTACCACATGTGCATTGTGCATGTATTATCTAATTAGTTCAGATAAAGGTAAAGTAGATCTAAGAAAGAAACCTTTTTCATGTGACAGAACAAAAAAAATCCCAGAGGTTTTTATTTGGCAACTATTCTTTTATACTACGTGTGCCTTGTGCAACATTAGTCATGGCATTGAGTGACTGTGGCCTGAACCCCATGCAGTGGTGACTTTGTGTTGTGTTAAAGTATGTTAACATCTGGATTTTTTTATATTCATTTGTTTCCTCCCAACAGTTTCTCATCTGTCAATTGCAGAAGGACATAACTGAGTAACGCACACCACTGTATAGGGGGCATAGGAACTTGGGGAGGAATATATATCAGTCAAGATTTCACATTTTGTTCTGTTTAAGACAAATGTGCATAAAAGATGGATATAAAGGACATGCAGTGTATGTAGCTTAGTATAGCAAAAAAGTAGGAAATAAGTGTAATGTTATAATGTTGTTGCCCATAATGTAGTGTTAGCAAATTCTGTTCTGTTAGCAGACCGTTATTATTATATATATATATATATATATATATATATATTATAGAGTGTATTTGCAGTACACACTAATCTTTAAAAATGCAATATTATTCTGATTTAACAGTGCTACATTTATTTTTCAGCTCGTAACAAATCCGGAAGTCAAAAATCAGAAGTGGTATCACACTAGATCCGCACTCAGTAAAGTGCCAACTTGTGCTATACTTACTCGTGCACAAGTAGGCCATAGCCTATTGTGCACAAGCAGAGCGAGGGACCAGAGATACTTGGATCTATTAAAATATACTTATAGAGAGACTGTATGCCAGAGTATGCCAGCATGTCCACGTGTTTGGTCTGAAACGGTAGTGTTGTTATTGGTTACACAAGTTCTTGTAACCATTTTGTGTAGTCACACTATTCTGACATTTCCAAAATGGCACAATACTGCATTGTTGTAAAATTCTTATAGTTAAAATCAAATTACTGGACTGGATATTGTGGTTGCAGAGAGCATGGGGAGGAATCTGGACACTTATCCTGATGAACCCCTTTCGTCTACTGTATGAAACTGACCATTCATTCTTTGTGCCTATAGCATCCATAACATACCTGTAGCATGATCCCTCAATGTCTGTTCTTTTTTTATTATATGCCTTACACTGGTATATTCATTCACACCTCTACACTACAGTGGATATTGCATAGCTGTTGAGATATCCATGAAGCCAGGTGGGAGTTGGACGTTGAAGACGGAGTGTATATACAGTAGACATGATACTGTAGCAATAAAAGGCCTATTTTACTCTCGACACATTATGAAGATGTGTATTGTCTGCTGGCCCTTTAAGTTGATCACAGGCCCCCTAGGGCTATACTTGGTACGCATTCAGAATAGCGACACTGGGCTTAATTTTTGAGACGGTGTGAAAAAGAAGACAAAAAAAATAAGCGAAGTGAACAAACTGATATTTCTCTCGGTTTCTCTATGGCCCAATACTGTAAAGGGAGTGGGAAACTGTCGGCATTCACTCAATCAATTTGGTTCTCAATGGCCTCGCCCAACACAGAATCAGAGTCCCATAGAGATACAGAACTAAAGAAAATAACCCCAACTCTCTCCAGCATGGTTAGATCAACATGCTTAGTTCTCAAGAAAAGCAATGCCCCCCCCCCCCCTTAATATCTGAATCTCACCACTTTAAATTTACATTTTATGAAGTCAGGGCTTTGGTCATTTACTGTATATCCGATGTATTTTGCCCTCTTCATGAGAATAGAACCATCAAGATAATAAGCTATTTTCCTTAATATTTTCAAAAGTTATTATTGTAATCGTTATTGCCTGAATTATGAATACAAAAGCATTAGTAACATTTTCTTGATTCTCTTTCTAAATCCAAGGTTACACCCAACGGCTTTTGTTCGCACTCAAACTGCACTACTGACCCTGTTCACATTATCAGCATTTTGCCTTGTGTGTTTTGTGTTCTTGTGTTGCTCTTGTACTCTGATGTGGGAAACCACACAACAATGCACAATGCTGTGGTATAATCATGATGACCATTGCATTGCTCAAGTAGTCTCAGACAATCAGATAACTCTACTGATATGTTTTGAGAAATCTAAAATAATTTTCCTTGGAAACCAGAGACATCCAGTAGTAACAAACCTACACCTATTGCTTTGAAAACAAATTCTGATACCATGCCCACAAAGAGATTGTAGCAATATGCCGAAGCAGGGACTGGACCTGGAGCTATAGGGCTGGGCTCGATTGGCCCTGGGCCCAGAGCAAATTATAAAATGTGAGATCAAAAGGTCGGTGGTCTTTTGACGAATGACTGTGAGCTTCATTTCCTAAGTGATTCTCACGGCCCTATACAATATTGCTGAATTTCATGAAATACGACAGAAGAGAACTTCCAAAACTGCTAAATCTGGTGGAACCTGTAGTGAAATAATTTTAAACTAATTGAAAGTAATTAATGATCGGAATTGCCTGTAGGCGATGAGCCAGGCATTGATAGTCAAGACATATTTTTCACTATGTGACTTGATTTTGTTTAGGCCTGGGAGACCCAATTAAGGCCATGTTAAGGTTCTCTATGGTTTAGAGTAGGCAATCAGGGATGTCAAACTTAAATACACAGCAGGCTAAAATAGAAAAAAAAAAATACATTTGCAGCCGGACTGTGTTTCAACACTCAACACATGGGCACCAGTTTACAAGAATATACATCAAAGGGAAATAGCAAAAGAACAATTTTTCCTTCAAAACTCCATATCCTTTAGTGAGATGAAACTGAAAGCTCAGATTCCTTTTCTATGATCCTCACCAAGCACTGTGTTCATGTTAAAATGAGTCAGTAAATCAATTGAGTTGTGAAAGTAATTCAAATTAGTTGCTTTCATTTCTTATCGTGTGGGCAATATACCAGAGGGACAGTTATCATCTCCACAGGCTTGATTTGGTCCCCAGGCCTTGAGTTCGACATATATGGTTAGAGTCTATAAGGAAAGTTGCCTTCCCAGCAATGATCCTCAACCAAGGAGAAACACTTCATCATTCTCATTGGGGCAACAGCATGCTGCTGTGAATCATTATACTCCACAACCACAACGTGCTCTGTTTTTATTCATGCCATAATGTTTTGGCCCATCGGTTTAACTGACTACAGCATCCTCAGCCTGAGCTGGCATAATTACAAGTAGTGTCATCATAAGTATAGTTGACTTGTTGTCAGCCTTTAAAACTCTTCTATAAAAGTCTTCAGATCCAATTACCTTGTGATCATTTTGATCCGTTAAGCTTCTTTTCAAACAACATGTCATACAACTTGCGAGGCCGTACACGTTTTCACTAAGCGTCAAAACTGGGTTATGAAATTTCTAAAATTATGATTCATTTGTGTTGCATGATATAAATATGATCTTCTCCTTTTCTTTAAGTTTTCCTCTGGCTAGTAAGAGGAAGAATGCAGGAGAATGCAACATAGCAGTAAACCAAAATTGACAATTTGACCAAAGATTTAATTGGTGGATTGAAAATGATAGCAACAAATCAAAAACAACTCAAGAGCATAGAAAACACAGACAGCAGTGCTCTGCGGTGAGCCTACCAAAATGTATGAAAATGAATTAATAACTAACAGGTACTTTAATGCAGCAATTTCATCATACTGAATTTGAGGCAAAAAGCTAAAAAAAAAAAAAAAAAAGGAGAGAAACGAATCAAAACAAAAGTAAAAGCCTGAATGCAAGCAGCTGGCCTATAATGGGAAGCAGGTTGGGCTCGTTGCTAAGTGACAGAGGCTAGGATGAGTGTCCGTAGTTTTGGCCGTGGTTTCGCAGGAAAAACACTCCTCCTCCCTAGACTGAGACACCCTCTTTCCTTAGTGCTGTGGTTCTGACGCTGGCGGAGCAGGACAGGAGGCAGGGCAAGCCAAATGAGAAACAGACGCCCTTCACCCCACTATTGCCTATTTCTCCCTGTGGCTTTTTTTGTTTTCAAAGAAAAAAAATAAAGGAGCACTCTCCAAAAATAGATTTGGGGGCTCGCGTGCCAGTAGGGTTTTGAAGGCTTTTTTTTCACTCCCTCTAGTCACGCAAGTTGCCTGGCAAGACCTTGAGGGAGAAGCAGGAAAAAACACAACCCATAAAAGAGGATCACAAAGGGGGAAAAAACTCCCTGTAAAGTGTTTGGAAAAGATTCTTGGGAGGCTGAAGATGGAGCATCTCTGGAATCTGGCCCTCTGTGAGATGTACAGTAGGGGAGACTTCCATACAAGCTGCAGGTATGAGGAGCTTATCAGCCATCCTGGCTTTGGCGGGAAGACGTCTGTCAAGGTCTAGCCCAGTGGTTTTCAACCAGTGGTCCGGGGACCACCAGTGGTCCTGAAGATGGTTCCAGGTGGTCCCCAGCTAAGTTGGTGCACCAGATGAAAAGTTGGTTAACCAGATGTAACTCTTGAGTGTCTAGAGTTACAAGAGCTCAAGAGCTCCCCTAAAATGTTCAGCATTTGAATTAGCCCAAGTCTACACAACTAGAAGATTAATGGTCATTTTGAGTAGTTTTGTGGGCCTGTGGGCCTAAAATGTCCTCAAATGGTGGTCTGTGGCTCAAATGCTGAATAAATAATGGGCCCTGATATCAAGCCTAATATAAAATGGCAAGTATCGTGGACTTCTCCAGAGAAGAGTCCTAGTCCTGTTTTCGTGAAGAGGTGATCACCGAAATTGAAGTGTTGTCTGAGCGGTGACCACCATGGCGCGACTAAGTGGACTTTGAATAGGCTTTTAGAAGTGGTTGCGGGCCTTTACCAATATTGGTCTCATTGAGATGGGACATTGGCCAGACTACACTGCAATAAGAAAGACATCAAACTCCCCTCCCCCCAGTGAACACTGCAGAAACACCATTTCAGACGCAGCAACTCCGAACACTCCAAATGCTCTTGAAAGTGTCTTTAGTTTAAACATGAGACAGTGAAAAGGCCACATGGTATAAGTTGCTCTGCAGTGCAGCAGCCATGTTAAAACCATTATATCCTCCAGTCATTTTTGACAACTGATGAAAGTGTGTAAAGTCACAAGCTGTGACTTTTCTTTATTCTGTCAAGGAAGGACAATGGACAGATGACAAGAGCTTTTGTTTGAAAAGCAACAAACAGACTAAAATGATAATAAAGCAAATTGGTTCTGAGTAGCCTATACGTGCAGTGATGAAAAAGTCATGAAACCCTTTTGAATCTTGAATCATGACTTATTTTGTATTCATCTGAGATTACCCATCAGAGATGGAGTCAACACTGCAGCAGATCAGCTATAACTAAATATTACTACCTCAATACAGTAGCCTATATACTGTCTACATTCATGACAAGAATCAAGATCTGAATCTATTAATTTAAGAAAATGCATTTCAAATAACGAAATGTACCTCATTGATATTATACTTCCAGTTTAGAATAGTTATGAGTTTTTATTATCTCTCTTTGGCGCTTTACATTGTATACACTATAGGCCTACATGACTGTTGGTGCTTGTTTTGTTTGCATGTGTTGTCTCTTGTTGTTATATCTCAAAAACCGCAATAAAAATTGTGTGGGCTCATAAGTGTGGCTCATATTTTGAAGGGCGATTTGATCACTTTCATCAAAGATTTGCATGAAAATATATGGTGCAATCTGGTGCATTTTGGGAGCAGAATTAAGAGCCCAGATCTATAAAGAACTACGCCAGTGATTATTAGTGGGTTACTTATTATCAATACAATATCATCTTTACTGTGCTATTTGAGAGGCATTTTTCCATCACAACAGCCAGCCTAAATGAACTGCAGACAAGCACTATAGCTGGACAGTTACTGTTTTCCAGAGCCTTCTAGTATGCCTCTGCTGTTTTCTAGAACGGCGCGCACACGCACACGCACACGCACACACACACACACACACACACACACACACACACACACACACACAAGCTCCCCGTAACTTCATTCACAATACGGCACAAGTGCTTAATTTGATGGCAGCTGCCACACAACCAACATCATAACAGCAGTGCAAAGAAAGATCAAGCACAGCGACAATCCATCAGTAGCCTAGCTAGCTCTGGTCCAGAGCTCCACTGCTTCTGAGTCTGACTTGCATTGGAGCCCTGCTCTTCTCCGTGCAATCGGCCCTTTACTCCACCCGATTTGCCTCTCTTCTGGAGTGGATATAGCTCTGGTCCAGAGCTCCACTGCTTCTGAGTCTGACTTGCATTGGAGCTCTGTTGGTCTCCGTGCATTCGGCCATTACTGCACCCGACCAGCCTCTCTTCTCTAGTGGATATATAAAGAACGTTTTACCTACTCACCAAAATAAACACGTCTTGTGTCAAGCCTACTAGTGTTGGCACTCAGAAGCAGTGGAGCTCTGGACCAGAGCTACCAGTAGCCTACATATTAATTTGTTTACTCACCATTTTGACGTGGTTCACCTGAAGACAAAATCCATCCCTCCTGTCCGTTTGGGTGAACTTTGCAAAGACCCGTGCTTGGCTGATTTTTCATGAAATGTTCTTTTTGAAAAGGGAACCGTCAATACGACGTCGATGGTGACGATATCACTTGCTTGAGTTGCTTCTGCCATCTTTTTTTGTTTGTTTAGCCCATGGTTTCGTTTAGCCTAGCCACAATGCAACTCCCGATTATTTTATAATTTGAATTGAACCTAGAGTTGCAGTTCCATCCATTACGATTTTTTTCTGAAATTTCATCTGTGATCTGCTTTTGTGCCATAAAAATCCACCGTAGACATGTTATGAGCTACTTTCTGTCTAAAACATTCCTCAACAAACATCACGAAATGTTGAAAACAAGAGCTGAGGGGTGTGCTTGTTTTATACACTGACACACACCTGTTGCACACCTGGTCGGTGCACACGCAGTATCGCCACCTGCTGTTTGAAAAGTGAACAGGCTTACCAGTAAAGTATGACATTTATTCAGTCACAGGTGTAAAGTATAGTCACATGGTTACACTGTCACCCCCTTATCTATAGCAGGGGTTTTCAACCTTTTTGACTCCAGGGACCACCATTTATTCGGGATTTGAGCCACAGACCACAATTTGAGAATATTTTAGCCCCCACAGACCCCAAATCTAAAGATTTATTTTGTTTTTGTCCACAATCCTGGCTGGATTTGGGAAACAAAACAAGCAAAACATACATTCCAAAATGGCTAATTCAGATGATGGATATTTTACCTCTTGAGAGTGTAAAAATGAAACCAAATGGACCCGCAAGGGTCCATTTGGTTTCATTTTTACGTTCTCAAGAGTTACATCTGCTTAACCAACTTAGCTGGGGACCACCTGAAACCCTTTCAAGGACCACTGGTGGTCCCCGGACCACCTGTTGAAAACCACTGATCTATAGCCTAAATGTCTTGGATGAAATGAACAATGTGGCTACCATTGTAAAATCACAGTTATCAGTCTTGTAGCCTACCGTATTTAGTTAGTAGGCTTACTCTAGGCTACATCTCCAAGTTGTTAATACACATTTCAGTCAAAAGCAGCTCTGCTCCACCATTACGTTTCCTAGCATTTATTAAGCCTTTCTTTTCAAACAGCGGCTCAAGCTTTCTCTACAGCTGCAAAATTGGTGAGTTTGACGTCGTTTTACATACAAGCAGATCACAGATGAAATTACATGGGGAAAATTGCAATGGGGGAGTCAATCGATGGAATTGCAACTCTAGATTCTATTCCAATTATAAAAGAATCTAGAGTTGCATTATCCTATCCTAGTAGTTGGCGCTGTATCGTGTGAATGCCTATACTGTATGGTAGCCAAGGCAAGGTTCCTCTGGAATTGACATCTAAATGACCACGCCCATTGACTACAGCTCAAAATGTCAACCTGTCACACCTATACTCCCATTAAAGCAGGGGGTGTCAAACTCAGATACAGAGTGGGCCAAAATGTAAAACTGAACAAAGCCGCGAGCCAAGTTTGAACGAACTAACCTTTTAAAGGGGCATTCCACCCATTTTCAAAAAAATCCCGAGAGGGTACAAATGTGAACCAAATGGACCCTAGCGGGTCTCAGGAAAAATGGGTCTGAAAGAAAAATCATTAACATGGTGAAATACATCTTGGTGATGTCATCAGATGTTTTTCACCATGTTAATGATCTTTTCAGACCTCCATTTTTAGGAAATACAGAATTGGGGGAACTTTTTATCATGTCCACACAACATCTCTAAGGTATATTAATGACATATTAATATGTTGAAAATGGGTGGTCTTCCCCTTTAATTTGACAATGTCTTAAGGGCCAAATGAAATTACATGGCGGGCCAAATTTGACACCCATGCATTAAAGTATAGGCCTACTCACTGTGGAGAATTGCTGCCTGGAGACTGGGTAGAGAAAATCTCTGATTGGCTGTTATTTTTCCAGGTACAAAAGCATTCCAAATGCATAGCCTATGGGCCCAAGACAGTAAAAAGGTGTGTTTTTTTATACATTAGTGTCTGCAGTCCACACCTTCAGATCCTTCTATCAAAGGCACTGAGATATTTGAAGTCCTCAAGTATCATAAATAATAATAACAATAAGGGTAATAATAATAATATTATCTTGGAAAGTTGCTTTACATGTGTGGGGGCCATGGGAGGGAACATAAAATCGACATTGGCAGTGGCAAAGTTTTTTCCTCTGGGATAAATGCAATTACTATTGTTTCCTTGGCATTGAGCATGACACCGGTCTTCTTATACTCCAGTTTTACTGCCCAATAGTTAGGATGGGTTGAATCCAGAGGACAAATTTCCCCATGGGGATCAATAAAGTACAGCTTAACATAATTGTAGCATCTTCGCAAGCAATTTAGAGTTGGAAAGGCAACAAAGGTAAATTGGGAACAATTCATGAAATTAGTTCAAATTGTTTAAGCCAATGAAATGATCAAACATTTGTTCTCAGGCAAGGATTTCAAAGCCTTGATCTTTTCTTTGAGAAAGAATGGTAGCGCCAGTCTCCAGTTTGATTTGCTGTGTTCCGTGCAGCTGAAAGGTCACTTCGCAAATCAGTCTGGCCAAGAAGGTTGAAATGCAGCCGAGGATTCTGATTGGTCTATGGTTTGTTTTTGTTTTTTTACCACATCTATTTATTGAATTTTAATTTTACAAAACAAAGAGTAAAACAGTGAAAGCAAACAGGAAACTGCATGAACAAAGAATTTGATGCACTTTCACAAGACAAAAAAAGAAAAGAGAAGAAAGAAAAAAAAGGGAAAGAAAGAAAGAAAAATATTTAAATATATATTCACAAAACTACTGAAGCGTTATGATGCTAGTCGATCCACCATCTGATCCGCCACCGAACTATAAATGACCGTAATCAGTCTGAAATATCAGGGAGTCTGAGCTCATCAAAATACCTAAAGAAAGGATCCCAAATTCTATTGAACTTTTTCAGGGAGCGGCCAAGCAAACATCTGATTCTTTCCAATTTAACAGAGTGAAGGATATCTTTAATCCATGAAGTGTGTGATGGAGGGAAGGGCGACTTCCACCTAAGTAGAATTAGACGTCTGGCTAATAGGATCACAAAGGCAATAAAGGACACCTCCATAGAAGAGAGCAATAGTTCAGGGGAAGAGACCCCAAATAGTGCCATTATAGCATTAGGCTCTATCGGTCTACCGACTATCCTAGACAGCGACTCAAAAATCTCCACCCAGTAGGTCTGCAGAACGGGACAGGACCAGAACATATGTAAATGATTTGCCGGAGCTTGGTGACATCGGTCACAGGTCGGATCTATGCTGTTATAGATTTTGGACAGTCGAACCTTAGTGAAGTGAGCACGATGTACGGTCTATGGTTTGTTTGAGGAAAAAACACTAGTTCATGTTTGAACACTATCCAATCAGAAACAACGTAACAGGTGACGTCTGGGAAATGCAATTCAAGGAGGCTCTGGTCAGACTGCTTTGTGAAGTGGCATTTCAGATGTGCAGAGCACAGGAAATCAGGCTGGAAACCAGGCTAAAAAAATCCAGCCTAAAAAATGGCTCATAGAGATTAATCCAGTATGAGCACCAGTTATACTTAATGATGATATAGAAACATAAAGAGAATGGATGAACTCTTTTGAGTAAACAGTATCCGTAGTGTAATTGCAGGGTTTTAATGAAATATGAATAGTGTATATCAGTAGGTTTGCCATATTCACATCTCTGGGCTAAGAAAAGACAATCATTGAAGCATTACTTCATTTAAAGTAGAAAGCCATTAAAGATATTGCATGTTAACAGAGCAGCCTTGTGTATGCGTATCACATAAAAAACTAATCGGTCAAAATTGCAACTAAACACTTCAGTCAATGGTGTTAGGTCACTTTCCTGGGTTATTTCTTGAAGCCATAACCTTTTCCTGGGTTGCAGGGATTTTATTTTGACCGAATTCATGGGTTGTTTTATTTGGTTATTGGTTTTGGGTTGTTTTAATGAGAATAACCAATTTGTTAGGTCACAGACTTTGGTTGATGCCGCGGTGCACTGTGGGTATTGTAGAATTTCTCGGACAAAATGACGAAAAATGAAATTATTTATACTTTTTACAGGAACAGATAGGATACTAATGCCGAGGAATGCATCCAACACTGTAAACACAACACTGCAACGACTTTTCCTTCAGACCGGCACTCAGACCGTTACTCAGACCGGTACGGTAACCAATTTGTTAGGTCACAGACTTTGGTTGATGCCGCGGTGCACTGTGGGTATTGTAGAATTTCTCGGACAAAATGACGAAAAATGAAATTATTTATACTTTTTACAGGAACAGATAGGATACTAATGCCGAGGAATGCATCCAACACTGTAAACACAACACTGCAACGACTTTTCCTTCAGACCGGCACTCAGACCGTTACTCAGACCGGTACGGTAACCAATTTGTTAGGTCACAGACTTTGGTTGATGCCGCGGTGCACTGTGGGTATTGTAGAATTTCTCGGACAAAATGACGAAAAATGAAATTATTTATACTTTTTACAGGAACAGATAGGATACTAATGCCGAGGAATGCATCCAACACTGTAAACACAACACTGCAACGACTTTTCCTTCAGACCGGCACTCAGACCGTTACTCAGACCGGTACGGTAACCTTACCCGTCCACATACTCGCTGTAGTTTAAGTCAGTGGGACGTTCTGACCCAATGACGTCACTGGGTCAGAATCTGACAACTTGGGAAGCACGGCGCTGGAGCCACAGAATCCCAATGTTATTAATCAGGAGGCCATTAGCATGTATGCTAATGACCAACACCACACAAAGAGTGTTGAAAAGTGGCGAAGTTCCCCTTTAAATGGGTGGAATTTCCCTTTAATAAAACAAATGGGTTAACTGAATATTCTGTATCAATTCAACTGGCAGTTGGGTAATCTTGACCCTCAAAATTAGGTTATTAATGCAAGCTAATATGTTCGGTCAAATCAACTGGTACTTAGGTTATGTTGACCCTCATAATTGGGTTATTAATGTAACCAAATGCATTCGGTCAAATATAATAACACGCATTATTCGGTCAGATTGACCAAAGACCCAGTTGGTCCTTATTCAACCTCTACGTTTGGTTGAAATTTGACCGAAGTTAGGTTGTTTTTGACCATTGGTTTTTGTATGCGTATCTGATGTAAAAATTATAAGTTTCATTTGGTTTACCCCGGACCTCTAATTTATGTTGTGCGTAATGACTTGGCTTTTGCCTTATGACTCATATAATCTGAGCTGTGTTGTGTATATACTGGCCTGTGATCTGAGGTGCTGTGTCCGAGTTCAACTCTTCAACTCATAACCTGAATTTGCTGTGACACTGTGATGAATTTACTTGTGCCCAATATATCATCACTGACCTGTCCCCGTTTACCCAACTCCCAAAATCCAATCTTTCCAGTCAGAGACAAAAGCGCTCACCAAGTGTGTGTGTGTGTGTGTGTGTGTGTGTGTGTGTGTGTGTGTGTGTGTGTGTGCGCGTGTGTGCGTGTGCGCGCGTGTGTGCACACACAGGGTGGGAGGGCATGTGTGCAATTACTCAGAATACCGCAGGGTTTGGGTTACAATTCCGTCTCCTTGAGCAGTAGAGGCAGACCCTGGCGCACATACTGTTATGTACTGTATATCTGGTCCAGTTTCAGCTCAGTTTCGTCAGGCAGCCAGGATTCTGATGCAATGTACTATACACTTGACAATTAGTGCTAGATAATGACAAATGATACATATCTGTATTATTACCACATTGCATTGATTTATCATTTAAAAGATCTGTCCTAAAGGTTTCAGACAATTATTGCGTTTTTATCCAAAGCACTTCAGAAATGTGCAATGTTCACGCTTTCACATTGAGGGCAGATGAAAAGTCTCTTCCTCAGGGTTACTTTAACACTAAATTAATCTCAACGTAACATACAACTATCTCTATAGATTCGTATATTTAGGTGTCTCTATATGATCTGCCATGCCATGTACAAGAACACAACGTTAAATAAATGGTGCACACATGACACATTCATACACGATGCAAGGCACCAAGCAGCTCATCAGGAGCAATGCAGGGTTAAGTGTCTTGCTCAAGGACACTTCGACATTAACTTTGGGGGAGCCGGGTTTCAAACCAGTAACCTTGTGTTTACCATACGACCACTCTACCCCACTAAAAGCTCAAAGACATTGGGTGCAATTCCCAATCGCTGTGGTGTAGCCAGGTATGGTGTAAGTTCTCTCATTGGCTGGATGGCAACACATCAGGCTTGGAGCCGTGCTCATTGGCTGCATGGCAGCGAATCAGCTCTGGGGCCTTGAGGTAGGCCTGAAAGCCTATACCAACAGGCCTGGGCCTGGGCCTACCAAATAATTATCCATAATAATTAAAACCAGTCATCAAGAGCTTTAACTCATGATGAACAAAGCCGGGGAGTACAGTAACATTTTTACGTGCAGGGCAGTGCAGGGCTTAGGTGATTTCTGGACCTTTTGACTAGCAGGTTTTAATTATTCTGGGTAATTATTTGGTAAAAGCCTATACCACCAGGCCCAGGGCTGGTGATATAGGCTTTCCTTACCCCAAGGCCCCAGACCTGATTTGCTGCTGTAATTTATACAAAAACAATTCATTCTGTGCAAGGACAATAAAGTAAAAGCAGTACTACATTGACTTAAAGTACTTTAATCAGGCACTTTGATAAAAATGTCTCTGAACAAGTCTAGAATGCTTGAAAATATTCTGAGAACCATCTCTTTTGTGTGGCACTATTGTATTCGAGCAACAAATTAAAACTGTTCAAAACATACATTGTAAAACAAACAACATGGTACCTTCATTGCAGGAAAATAGGTAGTCTTCAAGAGATTTTGGCCATGATAAAAAAAAAATGGCAATGTAGGCTATTTCTAAATAATTTAACGACTGCTGAGATGATATTCCCATAAGAATAAATAAAAGTAGAAGTTAGTGTTTCTTCATCTAACTATTAACACACTATCAACATGACTATAAACCTGTCAATGAAACAAACATTAGCTTGAGAAATTAATGGAAAATGTAACTTCCAGATTTAGGCCATGGCAGGCAACTCATACAGGAGTGTTTAGATAAGGCTTTCAAAACCTTACAAATAACACATGAATGTTTGTGGACTAGCTATGTTACTGACCATGTAATATTCATTATGACTAAAGTGTAAGTAGAGTTACTATTACTCAATGAGAAACTACATTCCCCCGTACTTGACCATCCAAAAATGTAGAGCTATATTCTTATTACCAACATAACATAATGTACAGCATTTTTATGAAGAAATAGCATCTGAGAACATAGTACTCCTCTATAGATATTCTTAATGTAGAAAGAGAGGCCACATTTGTGTAAAAACCTTTCTCTTTAATAATTTAAAAATTTGAGGAAAAAATAAAGGTTTGAGAAATACTGATTTAGAAGACAGAAAATGGCTCAACGGCTTAATGCTGACATGTGTAAAATATGCTCTCCTGAAAGGCAATTAAAATATTTATTGTCTCTTGATGTGATCGTGGTCCACTCCAAACTGTGTGTTTGGGGTACTGGAATACAACCCATTGATACTGACCTTATATTATGTTAACCCAGCTAATGGCCAATTAAATGAACAAATGAGATTAATTAATGAATTCTCAGGAATGTGATAACCTCGTGGGAACTTGCAAACAGAGCAGCTTATCGGCATTGTAACTAATGGCTGTAAAGCCGCTTTGGGTTCTGATCATTATAGCTATGTTAGCCCGGAAAACAAACCCCGGGCAAAGGTAAGGCTTGTTGTGATATGTTAAAGCAGGGTAACCTGAAATTGAGGGCAGATACACAATGTACTTTGTGGCTGTTAATCAGGTCTTAAAGAGAATTAAGTAACAAGTGTTTGGGGCTACAGTATATGACAGCATAGGAAATATCACTTGCAATGAATTGTAATGAGAGCATTCTCTTGGTTCCTTGAAATATTTATCGCACACTACTGTATTCCAACTGATATTTTTTGCTCTAGCAAGGACGCTTCTTCTAAGGATGCTCCGTTTTTATAAATATTTACAAGCCTCTGGAACAAACTCCCAATTCATAAAACGTTTAAGGTCGAGCTTCATTTTAAACCACAAGAGGTTAAGAGCGACAGTTAAAGGAACCAAGTTACAGTACAAACAAGTATACAGTACGAGCTACAAATATACAAATATAGAAATATATTCTGAGGTTATCTCAACCTTCAACACAATAATGCCATCCTTGTCAGAAGCCATATGTCAGTATAAAAATATAGACAGAAAAATGCTTTTTGTACAAAATATTGACATCACAATGAATCCCCATTTGAATGTGCAGATTGACACAAATCAACCGGAGAAAAAGGCATTGTCCATTTTGATCTGTTAGTTCAGTTCATTTTCTCTTCATTAGGTACCACACCCTCAGCTACAGTATACGAATGTGAATCCTCTTAGTATAATCCTTGTGTATTTGTCCATTCGCATCAATTGGTGTGGCAGTGAGTGTGAGAATATAGTTAACAATTACATCCCCTTTTTGTCATACAGTAGAACTAGCCTGAACTCCTGTCTAGTTTTACAGTCAGGAGTTCAGTCTTGGCATTTTAAATCCTTATCTCTGCCTCCTCACTGTGCTCTAGATTGTGCTCGGTTGTACTGATCATGGAAGCCGAGGGACCCTGGGAGACATTGAAGGGAGTTATTGCTGGAGAGCGGGCTGCTAGGGGCGAGAGTGAGGGGGAGAAACTTGGAGACATGGCAACTGATGAGATGGATCCCTCACTACTGAGAGGAGATCTCCTGAAGGAGGCCAGGTGGGGGAATGTCCTCCCCACAGCGGGCTTTGGAGGTACAGTTTTGGCCCCCGGGTGAGCCACGGAGGTAATAAGGGGAGGGGGGTCAATTCTTGGCTCGGCCTTTGCTTTGTGGTGAAAGGGCCGGCGGGGATTAGGAGGAGCTGTTTCGTCCTTTAACCGTGCTATTTCTGTGAATACATTAGCTAAAGGCTGGAACTGGGGACACCAGTTCAACAGGTAGTCCCAGTTATAGCTGCCCCTCAGCTCCTCATCACTGGCCACTATGGCTGTAAGGGAGCCATCCACAGTGGGCTTCCCATCCTCAGGGAAGGCATAGTCTTTAGGGTGTGAGATGTTGAGCCCTCGTCCCACACCCAAATATCCACCTCCCTCATCCCTATAAACTGGTACCTGGCCAGCCAATAGGGTGCTATTCAAACTTCCCAGTTTCTTTCCTTTAAACCACTGGTTGGCATCTATAGAGGGATCACAAGACACATCTGACAGCTGGTCTGCATCCTGCTGGATACCAGAGTCTGGACCCCGGGCGGAGATGCGCTCTTGCATGGAGGAGGAGATGCTGGACACACGAGGGTATTCATTGATCATCCTGATCTCATCGTCCTCCGCAGCCTCTGCCTCCGCCGAACCACGGCCGCTTGAGTGGGACGGGTCCAGTGACCCACCTCGAGTGTATGGCCCACCGTTTCCACCCTGATCAGAAGTATATCCAGGAAGGGCCTGATGGTAGATCATTTCGTTTGCTGACAATTTAGTCTCCTCTAGCTTGTGCAACACTGTACCAGAGGCTGGTGTCCGGCTGCACATTTTTTGTGGCGTCTTCTGGCGTCTAAATTTGACAAAGAACAGTGCCACGGCAACAATCGTGAGGATGACAATGGTCCCAAGGGAGACCGCAATCACACTGACAAGCAACATGTTCATGTCTGTGGAGAGACCGAATAAAGAATGGGTCACATCGATGGTGACCCGGGTGGTCGCTGTACGGGACGTCTCCAGAGGGCTGTGGGCGGTCACATCCAGGGTCATCAGGCGGACCTCTCTCTTAGAGCGGCTCACATGCCGGCTGTAGCTATCCATCTTCAGGGAAATTACACCGGTGGATTTGTTGACTTCAAAGTAAGGAGAGCTCTCCGCTAGAGAGTAGAGGACAATGCCATCCACACCACCGTCCTCATCTCTAGCGTGCACTTCACCGATGCTCTGCCCTTTCTTTGCCCCCTCAGGCACTTGGAAGGAGAACTCTGAGGAAGGAAAAACAGGATCATACTCATCCTCCCCTGTCACATACACTTGGAGCGTGACTGTGGCAGAGTAGTTGCCAGCATCCACAGCAAGAGCCGCAAAATGGAAGGAGTTCACCTTTTCAAAGTCGAAAATGGAGCGTGTACGCACTTCTCCCGAAGTTTGGTTGATGAGGAAAGCCTCTTTTCCCTCCCTGGGGTTGTCCAACATGTAATATTTCAACTGACCATAAAGTCCTCTGTCGTGGTCAATGGCGTGCAACATGGTGACTAAGGCATTCTGGGGCTGGTTTTCCTTGATGCTAGCTGTAAGTACCTGGAGGGGGAAGTAGGGCTTATTATCGTTGATATCCTTCACCTCCACACTGACTGGGGCCAAGGTGTAGTGGCCTTGACCGTCGTGGGCCTGGACCACAATGACATGGGAAGACTGCCGTTCGTTGTGCAGGGATCTCTGGAGCATCAGGGCCCCTGTCCACTGGTCCACATGGAACAGGCCTGTCTCATCGCCTGAACTTATGAAGTATTGCACCTCTGCGTTGGGAGCGGAGTCCGGGTCGGTGGCAGACAGATGTAAGATTTCCGTACCGGCCGCTGCTGCCTCACTCAGCACCACGCTGTACTCTGCCCGGCTGAAGGCTGGCGGGTTGTCGTTGGCGTCTTTGACACTGATGATGATCGGCACACTGGAGCTGCGCTGAGGGATGCCACGATCTGACACCACCACCGTCAGATTATAACCGGGTACCGCTTCAAAGTCCAGCCCCTCTGCGAGGATCAGGCTGCCCACCGTCTGGAAACCCCGGCCCTCCAGGAAGCGCACGCTGCTCTCGATCTGGAAGGTGTTGCCAGCGTTGCCGTGAGCAATGGCAAAGTCAAAACCACAGTTGTCCCGGGACAGGTCCCCATCCAAAGCCTCCAAGGTTAGGATAGTGGACCCAGGGAGTCCGTCCTCTGAAACGGTGGCTCTGTACTCTGATTGGTGGAAGATGGGGGCGTTGTCGTTGATGTCATTCACTTGCACCTGCACGGTGGCAATGGACGACAGAGATGGGGTGCCCTGGTCCCGAGCCTCGATCATTACCAAGATGGATGGGCTCTGATGATCGAACTCTGTCTTCTGGGTGATGAACAAGGTGCCTGTTGGAAAACAGATAGGAAAAGAGTTAGGAGATAGATTGTTTGCACTTTTTTAATCAGCAGTAGCCTACAGTTATTTTTTTAGACCATTTTTTTCTCAAATTCATTACATAAGCGGTTTCAATGGTCTAAGGAGAAAGGTTTAATTAAGAAAAAAAAACATGTAATGGCATCTAGGTTTATGGCGTGTTTCAAAAAGAGAGGGCACATGAAGCACAAAACAATTACAAACTATAATTACACCATAATTACACACAGTAATCAAGTTACAACACTGAAGACCCATAAAGGATGGTCCAAAACAATGGCAGAAGTAATCTTACTTACTTGATTAACAAAAACATCTATTCATCAAATTGCTTAATTCATGCTGTTTCAGTTTGCAATTCCCATAGCAAAGCATGTGATTGATATCAGACTTAATATCTAATACTATAACTAAGCACATGTCTGAATGAATGAATGAATGAATGTCTGAAACAGGCATAAGTCCGTCCTGGCTGCACCAATAGCTCTAATTTTTCACACGGTCATTGAGCATAATATTAGCAAGAGACTAACGAAGCCCTTTTTTCAAATTAACACATCGTTGATTTATAATGAATTTATTTGTGCACGACAATTTCCCCATTAGTTTATATGGGGAAAGTGCCCCCGCCCCTATACACACGTCACAAGCGACCGAGGGGAACAACGCTGACAGACGATCCTCCATGCAGCCTCGCATTTCCTTAATCACTCAGTGGTTACTGCAGCGCACTGCCTCGCGGCGTAATTCGCCCGTTTTATCGACACAGAATATACTTCTGATACTCGCCGCGCTATTGGAGTAGCAGCCGACAATTCTACATTTATACTGCTATCGTGCAGCGCCGGTGTTCGCTAAAAACAAGCAGCTCTACGAGCTAACAACAGCCGGCTCTTGCATGGAAGCACTAGGACATTATGCATGGCGAAAACAGCACAACTTTTTCCCATTTCCCTCCTGGTGCTGAGCATTGTGTCTCAGTGCTGTGGTGTGTCCACTACAGCTTTATCTACACACTCACGCGACCGCTGTTTTCACATAATGTGATGTTGACTTCCATACGAGCGTGTGTGTGTGTGTGTGTGTGTGTGTGTGTGTGTGTGTGTGTGTGTGTGTGTGTGTGTGTGTGTGTGTGTGTGTGTGTGTGTGTGTGTGAGCTGCGACTCGGATCGCCACGCATGCTGCATTAGAGAGAATCCCCCCCCCCACACACACACACACCCTTTGCCAGTGGCTTCATCGTTGACTTCCATACGAGCGTGCGCGCGCGTGTGTGTGTTAGCTGCGACTCGATCGACACGCATGCTGCATTAGAGAGAATCCCCCCACACACACACACATCCTTTGCCTGTGGCTTCATGATGACTGTGGTGTTGGAGGAGCAGCAGGAGGCGGCCATGGGATTTATGCTATACATGAAGGGAGCGACAGACACCAACAGACAGAAAGACACACTTTATGTAGGCCTACAGATCCAGGACACAGCGTGCGACACTGACAGTGTGTGTGTGTGTGTGTGTGTGTGTGCGTGTGTGTGTGTGTGTGTGTGTGTGTGTGTGTGTGTGTGTGTGTGTGTGCGTGTGTGTGTGTGTGTGTGCACGCGCGCTTACTAACACTCACCACCCTCCGAGGCTAAATGACGGACAGTTGCTTGAGAGGGTTCCAGGTGGTCCCCAGCTAAGTTGGTTAACCAGATGTAACTCTTGAGAATGTAGAAATGAAACCAAATGGACCCTTGCGGGTCCATTTGGTTTCATTTTTACACTGTCAAGAGTTAAAATATTCATCATCTGAATTAGCCCCAAGTCTACACAACTAGAAGATGGACAAAAGCAAAATAAATCTTTAGTTTTGGGGTCTGTGGGGCTAAAATGTTCTCAAGTCCGTGGTTCAAATGCTGAATAAATGGTGGTCCCTGGAGTCAAAAAGGTTGAAAACCCCTGCCCTAAAGTATAGCCTACCCACAACTACACATTAAAGCAATTACATACTTACATGATAATCTATTAATTCACTTTAATTCACCTACACTGTTATGATCTGCTAATTCACTTTACAGTTTTACACGGTACATTATTTGTTGCTTATATTTACACTGTACATTATTTGTTGTTTATATATTCACAACGGGTAAGGTCCTAGTTAGACTTAATGAAGCTAGTGCTTTTGGCAACAAACATCACAAGTCTGTGTGTGTGTGTGTGTGTGTGTGTGTGTGTGTGTGTGTGTGTGTGTGTGTGTGTGTGTGTGTGTGTGTGTGTGTGTGTGTGTGTGTGACTGCGCGTGCGTGTGCCTGTGGGAGAGGTGGAAGTTCCACTTTAATGCAGCAGCAACATCTTTATGATCACAGAGAGAGAATATAAGTGTGGCGCAAAAAAGAGTAACCTTTAAAGTAATTATTTTATAGCTGCCAGGTTTACAAACAAATATCATTACTATAGCAAAACACTGGGGTCATTTTGAAGTCTGCTCAGACTTGTGTGGGCAGTTTTTACGTTCCTTATTTCAATATTTGACATTAATTTTATCAGACATGCCCCCCCCCCTCCTATATATAAGCCCAATCAACTTGAATGTTAGACTCATTGAAAACAGACGTTTTTCCGGACTGATTTGTCCATCATTATTTCACGCATGGACAGTATGGATTTTGTGCATGGGCTTATACAGTATGACTCCTTGACTCAACATTACATTCCAGAAAATGCTAACATGAGGAATGAGAAAATGATGGCCATTTATGATAAACACTATATCAGTCACTGGAGTTTTCAATTAGTCTAACAACAAGGGGTGTCTGGACAAATTTATATCAAATATATAATCAAGCAACTTAAACACTGCATGGGCTGGGTTATGTGAAAACTTCTGGTTCATGTGAAAATGACCCAGAAGTGAAAATCCCTGCACAATCCCCTATATAATAATCTTTATTTGAAACAAACAAACTAAAAACAGGGAAAAGAGTCTAGCAACAAAGAAGCTGTAGTTTTCCCATTGCTGATGAGTTTCATGGTTGGTTTCAGAACTGTCCAAAGCCCCCAAATGAGACCCAGAATCAGTTGACAGAAATTGGGACAGCATATAATGAGCATTATAGCAAGGGCCAATTACTGTATATGAAGATAAAGATTGAAAATTGTGTTCCTTTCCATCCCGTTTGCACTAAAAACAAAAGGATTAAATTATGCTGTGTAATGCATGGGCCCTTTTTCTGAAGGGGATGGGGTTAAAAGACTGGGAAACACTTGAAAACAAACCATTGTTTGGGTCGATGTAGAATATGTCCCTGCTGGATGACATCACTTTGTATGTGATCTTCCCATTCTCCCCGCTGTCCCGGTCAGTGGCTGTCACTGTGATGACTGCACTGCCTGCAGGGAGGTGCTCCGACACAGCCACCTGGAATGTCAACATGATATGTGATGTTACACACTAGAGCAATTACTATCGTGGGCAAAGTACTCAACCCCACCACCTGATCCAAGTATACACTGTAGACAATGATTCAACTACACATGGAATTTGCATATAGTTACTTGACTCCCTTTTGAAGTTGTAGTGGAGTATTGTACAAATTCTGAAGTACATTTTTGTAATATCAATGCATTGGTGTATAAAAAGTTATTTTTCCTGAAATTAAGGGCCTTAGACTGTAAAAAGTGACTAAGTGTGTTTTCTTGACCCACCATTGCCATACAACCAGTGTACTGTGCTTGTGTACTCACTAGATTCTGTCTAGCCTCAAAGGTAATTGCTCTAGGGGCCCAAGTGAGTATAAATCTGTCCACCTGTACCTGATACAGGTCCTGGGTGAAGGTGGGGGCGTTATCGTTCACATCCTCTACCAGCACAGTGAGGTTGGCCTGGCTCTGGTGTTTGGAGTCCGATGAGTGTATGATCAGAGAGTACCAGGTCCTCTCCTCATAGTCCAGCGTGCCGGTCAGAGAAACCCATCCCCCGTAGCGATGGATCCCAAACATGGCCTGGCAGTCTGCCTCTAGGTGCAGCATGTAGGACAGGGCTGGCCCGGAGTCCACGTCGTTACCTGTGACTTGTGTGATCATCGTGCCAATCACAGTGTCTGTGTATGTGCATGTGTGCAAACGTGTGTGTGCGTGTGGGGGTGGGGGGGGAGACAACACACAAGAACAGTTAAAAGTTTTATCTACAGTGGGTGAACCAAAGACTCAAGTCCCAATCATGCTCAAGTACACAGCTTTTTTTTAAAGAAACAAAATCCTTCATATTTGAAAAACAAAACGAAAAGAAAAATATGATGTTCCGGAAAACCCTTGACTTCAAATAGACAGGAAATCAACTCAGAGGAACTCGGCAGTGGAGGGTTTCATCAAGGGGTCAGACCTTTATCACGGAGTCCCGCTGAGTGCGCAGAGTATGATACGGCTCTTGATAAGATCACTGGACTGCCTTTCACTGAGAAGTTGACTTACCCTCAGGCACCCGGATCTCCTGAGGCAGAGGAATCGTGGGACTGTTGTCATTAAGGTCGATGATGATCACAGTCAGCGTGGCAGAGCCAGCGAGCCGCGGGGTTCCCCGGTCGGTTGCCGTAACAACAAGCCTGGTGCCACAAAATAAATGTCAGTGTCTGGACTTTGCTTTTTATCTTTTATGAACCATGTTTCATAACTTTCATCTTCCCCTTACAACCCATGTCTCGTTTTCAGACCGAGCATTAAAAGAGATTTAGTATTCCTCAGTGCAACAAGAAAAGGTATTTTTGGGGTAAGTACAGTGGAAATTACTGCAAGTTAAACTTTGCATATGAGCCAGGCGGAGCTGATTTGAGAAGAACCACATGGCAATAGCTGCTACATTCAATCTTTACGTGTGCCATACACTTCTTAACCACTTGAACATAGCATTCCTACAGGACGGAACATTCTCCTCAAGAGCTTATAGCTTGTAAAATCTGCTATTTTCGGCATCAATTTGGTGAAGACACGAAAAAAAAAAAAAGAACGAACCAAGTAGCCAGCCCCAGTCAGATTGAGTCAACTATGTGCATTCTTTACTAAATATAGAGGTTTTCATTGGTTACATAAAAAATGATGTTGTACATCTGAGGGAAGAAAAAGGAGCAAGACTCACTTGGTTTGTGTCCAGATCTCCCTGTCCATGATGGCTGCAGTGGTGATGCTGCCGGTCAGCGGGTCAATCTTAAACAGGCCGCTCATGGACGATGACCTGATGGAATATGTCACCTGGCCATTCTGACCCTGGTCTAGGTCATCTGCTAAAACCTATGGAAATGACCAGATTGAAAAAGAAAACAAAGTGTTAAATGCACTTATTTGAGTGTGTTTTACATCAGCAGGTAAAGGGTACTTGTGAGTAATACTGGACTTATTGGAACTCTAGGTTTTAAAAAATGAAATAAAAAGCAGCCTCAGTGGCACGAGTCGGAATCCATGTATTCAACATGGATGTGGAAAAGAACAAGGAAAAGAACACAATCGCTTCTCAGTGGGACTGAAACTGTCCAGATCCCTTAAAGTCTTTAGCTTGAGTGTTTTCTATTCTACAACCTCACACTTAAATGAATGCCAAGCATAATAAATGCATGGGGTGGAAAGCTACTGCACCTGAATAATGGGGAAATCGTAGCCTTGTGCCTCTCTAATGTAAGCTACATAGTTCTGGAGCTGGAAGCGTGGCAGGTTGTCATTGACGTCCTGCAGGATCAGGTTGACAGCCATGTAGGAGCTGGAGGACGCCGTCTCCGCTTTCACCACAAGGCGGAGTCTCGGGGTCTCCTCAAAGTCCAGCGCCTCAGAGTTCTGGACCCAAATCTCACCTATGGTTAAAAACAACAACAGTGGCTCAGAGAAGTATACTTTGCTGCTTGTCACCCGCACATCCTGTTCTAAAACTGTCACTGTGTACTTACCAGTAGTGGAGCTGATTCCAAAAGACTGCATTCTGTTTCCACTAAATATACTGTAGTTGATACCAGATCGGGAGCCGTCAGGGTACTGCGCCTGCGTCTGCGTAACCACTGTGCCTGGAAGATAAATTACGCATGCTGAATTTAGTCACCGTCGGGGCCAAAACCTTGTATGTCTAAATGTGTTACTTTTCAGGAAATGGACAAAAATACATGTGTTCCAATGGATCCAGTGCAGTTTTTCTTATTAATCACAAGCTCTTGTTACTCACATTTGTTAAAAACACACATACAGACTTTAGCACTTAAAACCTGATGTCTCTATTTTGGGAATGTTATTAGGTATATGTAAAAAGTTAAACGCAAAAAAGAAATGTCAGTTCTTCAAACTCACAGCTGGGTGCTGCTCACAAGGCATTGAGAGGTTGTAAATCAAACCAAAATCGGGAAAAAGATGAGATATCTGCACAGTACAAGCGACAATGTATCACTCTATGTAATTTACAATGCATTCTTTCTATATCTAGAGGGTATAGTGTTGCATAAAGTCAAATCCAGTGGCAAACCCAGTTTAATGTTTAATGCAATCAGATACAGACTTTTCTGTTTTGAAGTATGAGGGCTCTGGCCAAAAAGTATTTTTTTTTTGCCTCTCAGTAGATGTTTTCACACCCACCTACCGCATAACTTCTGGGTATGATGATGATGCCACGCATGTAACTTCTATACCTGTATGTTCTACAAACCTTTTGCAGAATTTTCCTGCAGGCTGATGTCCCGTGCGCTGCGACTAAAGCGGATGCCCCTGTAGCTCTGTTCCCTGATATAAATGACCACCACCCCCAGGGAGGACTGCGATGGGCTTCCCTGGTCCATGGCCTCCACGATCAGCGTCCTCTGGCTCTGTGTGAGAGACTGCAGCTTCTCTGTGGCCTGGATGTCTCCGGTCAACGAGTTGATGGTGAATCCCCTCACGGGACTGGCAAAGCGGTAGAACACAGAGCCATTGGCCCCGAAATCCTTGTCCTCTGCCCTCATGGTGGCCAACACTCTGCGGTTGGACATGCCGCTGGCGGAGACGTTGAGGATGAGAGGGTCCTGGATGAAGAAGGGAGCGTTGTCGTTCACATCCTGAATGTAGACGGTTACCTGAGCGGTGGAGTTGCGTGGGTTGGACGGGGAGGAGTCCGTGGCACAGACCTCCAAGGTGTACGTGGCGGTCTTCTCTCTGTCCAGGGGTGCTGCGGTGATGATGCGGCCCGTGCTTTGGTCGATGATGAACATGCTTTGGGCGCCACGTGTCAGAAAGTAGAGCACCTGGCTGTTGGCGCCCTGATCTACATCTATAGCTTTCACCTCCAGAACGAGGGAGCCAATGGGGAGGTCCTCAGACACGTCTGCCGTGTAGGTGCTGCTCTGGAACTGCGGACTGTTGTCGTTGATGTCCAGGACTGTCACCTCCACCGTGGCTGTGCTGCTCAGCGGCGGCTTCCCCTGGTCCTGGGCCGTCACTGTGAGCGCGTAGCTCGCCCGTTTTTCTCTGTCCAGGGACCTCGAGGTGGACAGAACACCCAAACGTCTGTCCAGGATGAAATCTCCCAATGGATCGCCACCTGCGAGGGAGCAAAAACATGAACAAATACACGGACAAGATATTTGTCAGGTTCCCATGCTATCTCACCATCGCATCATGTCACAAGTCTCACGACTAAAAATTCCAATGTCTGACCAGCAATATGCAAATCACTAACTACAAGGATGAATAATAATATAGTCAAGTGAATAGAAAATATCACCTGTAATCTTGTAGTTAATCTCCACACTGTCCCCTGTGTCCTGGTCAGTGGCTTGGAGGGTGAAGAGAGCCAGTGGTTCCAGATTTTCAGGCACCTCCAAACTATACAAGAGCCTTCCAAACACAGGGGCGTTGTCATTCTCATCCAGTACTCTGATCTTTACAGTGGCTTTGGCGTGGTTCGGTGGCAGGCCTCCGTCTTTAGCAAATACTATAAGGACAACATTTCTCAGTCATTGTCTTATTATATTTAATGGATCATAACATTGTTCTAGTGATAGAGAGGGTCAGTACCTGTCAATGTGTGGTACTCCTGCAATTCTCTGTCCAGGGCTTTAGTGGTTGTTATGACACCTGTGACTGGGTTGATGGTAAAGCCTTCCTCTGGGATGTCTCCATATGTCACCTGACCATTGGTCCCTATGAAGAGGGGGGGGGGGGCAAGTTGTCAATTAGAATTGCACTCTGACCAGTGGCAACTTGAGCATTGGACACAATTATCTTGTATGTGCTCTGCTCACTTGTGTGTGAGCAGAGCGAGTGAGGAGAGGGCAAGTGCCCCTGACACCTCCAGGAGATAATACTACTGGAAGTCTTCCTCTTAATTACATCATCAACTAAAATCAGCCAGTCAATTTTTTTTAAAAGACCACGAACCAAAAACAGTACTAATACACCTAATTACTGTAAAAGATTAACCAAATTAAGCAAATTAATAATTTCAACTGTTAACTAGATCTGGTCTCCACCAGCTTGGGTCACGTCACCCTGTGAGGGCAACAGTCACCCCCCAGGGTGACTGTTACGTCACCCTGCGGGTGACGTAACAGACGAGTGGACGGACAGACGGACAGGGGGCGAAACACAGCTGAGTGCTATCTATATTATTCCCAGTCCTTCATGTTTGGCCACTGACCATGATCAGGTCCCTTTCTCAACAGAAACTCAAGAGTAGTTGTTAAATAAGGAAGAAGCATTTCCTTTCCCCAGCTAGGCCTGCCCAACCACTCCAGGGACTCCAGCCAGTGACCTTTCCGGTCACCAGCAGGCTTCTCTAACCCCTAGGCTATCATCATAGTTTACTCTAAACCATGTGTAGGTTGGATCAGATTTCCAAACCTCGTTACGCTGGACAAAGGTTCCTCACAGGCTAGGGGGAAAAAATGCCTGAGAGCTGTAAATACTTGTGAAAATACACAATTTACTTTTCTCGTGTAAACACAGTGGTATTCTCTTTTTTATTTGTTTGTAGCTTCTTTTGCTGTCTAAGCAGTTGGTGGTGATGGCCCTCCCTCAGGTGTCTGGATGCCAGATTGCGTGCTAACAGAGAGAACAAATCTGGCACCATCACCTGTTTACTTCACTAATTGCTCTTGGAGAGAGAGTTTATAATCCTTCTGTTTTATGTGCTTCTGACTAAGGCCAAGGGAATGTGCCCTTCATCCACCCCCACCCTCATGCGTAGTCTTCAATTAAAAACAACTGCTATAATGTCCGTGATGTGAACATGCGTGCGGCACATGTTTGCTGACATGACACCTTAAAAGTGAGCATTGCTGGCTGTGATGCTCACTGGCATCCTGAGTTTGAGAGGGACACAGTTGGACATCTGACATAAGACAATATACTGTGTGGCTTTAGTTATACTATGATGCCACCCTAGATATTTCCAGCAATGGAATACTTGATTTTAAACATATGGTATTCACGCCATGGAATGTCGAAATGTCACTCGCTTTTGTTTTCCTCACTAAAACATTGCTCCAGTTCTCGTCTTGCCTATTCCTTTTTTTTTCTGAGAGACACTGGTCCTGCAATGCTTGTCGGCTCAGGCATCTATACCCCCTCCTTTAATGTGTGATTATTACCATTATCTAATTAAATGTAGAGTAGTATGACAAAGAATCGGTTACAGAACATATTATGTGAGTTGCCAGTTTGGCAGAACTGCTGTCAGAGCACATGGTGCATGCATGCAGTGACTCACCTTGGTCCAGATCGGAGGCAGACACCTTCAGCACGGTGGATCCTGGCGGCTGATTCTCAGCTATCTGGGCTTCATAATGGCTCTCCTCAAACCAGGGCACCTCGTCGTTAACATCAATCACATGGACACATAGCAGCTGACTAGTTGACAGCTGAGGCATCCCATGATCCTCAGCAATTATGGTGAGGTTAAAGATGTCCTGCTCTTCGCGGTCCAGAGGTTTGAAAATAGACAGAGAGCCTGGAGAAAGATGAATTAAAGATGAACTATGAAGAGATATCCCCTTCTGGCTTTGCATGCGTTATGGTGTCTGATGGGAGTGTGTGAGTGGCTGACAACTGTGACCGTGATATCAAAGGCCAGAGCCAGCATTCCGTGGCTGCGTGTTGTTACTGTATGGGAGCGTGGTACACTATTAAAACAAGCATAAATAGCAAGTGTGAGAAGATGTCGTGTGAGGACCAAATCAGAGCTAAGCTCCTCTACACCAGCAATGCCTACCTGAGTGCTACCACCACTGCTGTAACAGCCCAACTATCTGGCCACAGTTTACGAGTTTTTCCATTCTGAGAATGCCGCAGCCGACGAAAAAGAGGCAGTAAACACACACTCTAGACACGCAACAACCAGGCCTGCCGTGCTCTGTAGAAATTAGGGGCACCCTTGCCTTTTCATTATCCTGCCCTAAGAGGGTAGAGCTCGCATTGATTCAATTTCAATTTCATGCTTTAAAATGAGCCGCAACCGTTAAAGAGGGGCCAGGACACTGGGACTGTTTTGGTTTTGTTTTAACTTTTTCTATGTTTTCTCTTTGTATCTTGCTAGCTCTGAGATAACTTGCCCCTGAGCCTTTAATCTGGTAGGAGTTACTGGCTGGAATAGTTGCAGCGACTTTGACTCCTCTGTGATCCTGCCATAAGCCTGGTCACTGATAACATATGGGCAGAAGAAAGACAGTGGGAAACAGGGGGAAAAGTTCTTATTCTGGAGGTTTCCTTTCCAATTCCATGTGTACGTGGGTTTTGGTGTGCCAACCTTCCAGGCTGAGGGTTAACTGAGGTAATTTCATGAGATTCAGACAATGAGTACCTTGCTCTGTTTCTTTTCTCATATGGGGGAATTCATTCATCAACATTTGATGTTTTAATCAGAGAATAGTACTGGCTATAACGCAAACTAATGCATCGTCTCCCTCCCATATATTTTTTCCCTTTGTCCTTTCAGTGGACTGAATGACCTGACTTCTGACATTGAGTAATGCCCATGTGGCAAGGCGATAGTGAAGGGAATAACACACACAGAAAAACCAATGGTCAAAAACAACCTAACTTCGGTCAAATTTCAACCAAACGTAGAGGTTGAATAAGGACCAACTGGGTCTTTGGTCAATCTGACCGAATAATGCGTGTTATTATATTTGACCGAATGCATTTGGTTACATTAATAACCCAATTATGAGGGTCAACATAACCTAAGTACCAGTTGATTTGACCGAACATATTAGCTTGCATTAATAACCTAATTTTGAGGGTCAAGATTACCCAACTGCCAGTTGAATTGATACAGAATATTCAGTTAACCCATTTGTTTTATTAAAGGGAAATTCCACCCATTTAAAGGGGAACTTCGCCACTTTTCAACACTCTTTGTGTGGTGTTGGTCATTAGCATACATGCTAATGGCCTCCTGATTAATTGGGATTAAACATTGGGATTCTGTGGCTCCAGCGCCGTGCTTCCCAAGTTGTCAGATTCTGACCCAGTGACGTCATTGGGTCAGAACGTCCCACTGACTTAAACTACAGCGAGTATGTGGACGGGTAAGGTTACCGTACCGGTCTGAGTAACGGTCTGAGTGCCGGTCTGAAGGAAAAGTCGTTGCAGTGTTGTGTTTACAGTGTTGGATGCATTCCTCGGCATTAGTATCCTATCTGTTCCTGTAAAAAGTATAAATAATTTCATTTTTCGTCATTTTGTCCGAGAAATTCTACAATACCCACAGTGCACCGCGGCATCAACCAAAGTCTGTGACCTAACAAATTGGTTACCGTACGGTCTGAGTAACGGTCTGAGTGCCGGTCTGAAGGAAAAGTCGTTGCAGTGTTGTGTTTACAGTGTTGGATGCATTCCTCGGCATTAGTATCCTATCTGTTCCTGTAAAAAGTATAAATAATTTCATTTTTCGTCATTTTGTCCGAGAAATTCTACAATACCCACAGTGCACCGCGGCATCAACCAAAGTCTGTGACCTAACAAATTGGTTACCGTACCGGTCTGAGTAACGGTCTGAGTGCCGGTCTGAAGGAAAAGTCGTTGCAGTGTTGTGTTTACAGTGTTGGATGCATTCCTCGGCATTAGTATCCTATCTGTTCCTGTAAAAAGTATAAATAATTTCATTTTTCGTCATTTTGTCCGAGAAATTCTACAATACCCACAGTGCACCGCGGCATCAACCAAAGTCTGTGACCTAACAAATTGGTTACCGTACGGTCTGAGTAACGGTCTGAGTGCCGGTCTGAAGGAAAAGTCGTTGCAGTGTTGTGTTTACAGTGTTGGATGCATTCCTCGGCATTAGTATCCTATCTGTTCCTGTAAAAAGTATAAATAATTTCATTTTTCGTCATTTTGTCCGAGAAATTCTACAATACCCACAGTGCACCGCGGCATCAACCAAAGTCTGTGACCTAACAAATTGGTTATTCTCATTAAAACAACCCAAAACCAATAACCAAATAAAACAACCATGAATTCGGTCAAAATAAAATCCCTGCAACCCAGGAAAAGGTTATGGCTTCAAGAAATAACCCAGGAAAGTGACCTAACACCATTGACTGAAGTGTTTAGTTGCAATTTTGACCGATTAGTTTTTTGTGTGCACCATACACTTAAAAGATGACCGAATCTCATCCTAAGAGCTTTGGGGGGTTGCTCTAATAATAGAGTTGTGGTTTTTCTCTATTGTGGTCCAGAGTAATAGCAAACTAATGAAAATAGAATGTGTACGACGAGATGGGGCCGCTCCTTTCCCATCACCGAGGCCGGAACGGGAGCGAACCAGGTGCTCAGAGGATTAACTCTGTCATCGGCCTAACAAATGACCAGTGTGGACCAAAAAACACTTCAAGATGGGCATACACTGTGGGCTGAGCAGTAGTGACATGCATGACAGAGCCTGACTGTTTTCCATCCCCCTTGACGGTCCGGGGGGGATCCCAGCAGGGGAGGGGGGGAGAAGCCACACCCGACGCGTGTCTCAAACACCACAACAAAGCCCACGGGACCAAAGAGCCCCAAGGTCAATGTTGAGTGTGTGACAGAGTCTCACGCATGTACACAAACTCACACGTGCACACACATAATGCACACGCACATAAAGGCACATGCACACACACACACACACACACACACACACACACACACACACACACACACACACACACACCCACACACACACACACACACACGTACAGCCGTAACTGATCCCTTCTCTAATGGTTCCCAGAAGCCTGAGCAGGAGGTTCTTTGGTCTTTCATGGGAATAGATCCACAATAACAGATGATGGGGTGTGTGTGTGTGTGTGTGTGTGTGTGTGTGTGTGTGTGTGTGTGCGTGCGTGCGTGCGTGCGTGCGTGCGTGCGTGTGTGTGTGTGTGTGCGTGCGTGTGCGTGTGCATGTGTGCGTGCATTTTGGCAGGCTGCAATGTCTGGTCTCTGAAAGAAATAAGTCCTGAAAGGTGAAGCAAGAGTTCTATTGAACTCAACACTCTAACAGGACTAATAAAAAGTCATTGCACACGTGTGTGTGTGTGTGTGTGTGTGTGTGTGTGTGTGTGTGTGTGTGTGTGTGTGTGTGTGTGTGTGTGTGTGTGTGTGTGTGTGTGTGTGTGTGTGTGTGTGTGACAGGTTTTATTGTATCAGTGAGATGAGGTACTGTATAGTATCCCTCTCCAAGAGTAAATCCCAGAGATGTGACGTACCGGTATTGGGGTTGAGGCTGAATGTTCCCCGGACATTTCCGGCCTGGATCCTGTAGGTCACCCTGGCATTCTCTCCTTGGTCAGCATCTCTGGCCATGACATAGAGCGCCACAAAGCCCACCGGCTGGTCCTCCATCACACTGACCGCCGTGGGGGAGCTGAACACCGGTGCGTTGTCATTGTCGTCGGTAACGTACACCCTCGCCGTGACGGAACCTTGGCGCCTCTGGCTGGCGTTGAGCGCCGAGTCTGACGCTTGGACGACCAGGATGAGGGAGGAAGTGACCTCGTGGTCCAGTTCCTGTACCAAGGAGAGAACGCCAGAAGAGGGGTCAAGGTTCAGGAGGCCCGGAGTGTTGGGCCACTGGTGTAGAATGGAGTAGGTCAGCTCGCTGTTGGGCCCGCTGCCGTCCAAGTCCGTGGCTTGGAAGGTGTAGATGGACGAGCCGGCCTCCATGCTCTCGGGAATGACGACAGTGACAGGATCTTCAGGGAACGCAGGGGCGTGGTCGTTGCTGTCCTCCACATCAATGTCCAGCTGGACCAGGGTGCTGCTGGGAAGGGCGCCGGAGAGATCGTCCACCTCGATCTGCAGGGTGTATCGCGTGTCCCGCTCGTAGTCCAGGGGCCTGGCCAGGTAGAGATCCCCCGTCAGGCGGTCCAGCGCAAAGGTCCCGTCCTTGTCTGTCCCGCCGACCACCGTGTAGGTGACTTCCCCCGGCTCAGTGGACAACTCTCTGTCACGCACCTTCACAGAACCAATGACAGAGCCAGGCTTGGCCTCCTCCACAGAGTTGAAGGTGATGGAGACCGAGTTGGTCTTGGAGGGAAGTCTGCTCATGCTGAGAACCTGTGGCAAAGAGAACCCATCATTGTTTGATATTTTGTGAGCAAAATGGGCCTAACGCTGCTAAGAAAATCAACAAAATCTCGAAGTCCAAGTTGTTTTTTGAACAGAAATTGTAGCAAATGTAATTTGATAGCCACATTTGCCTGAATGGCAAATTCAATTTGACAATTCCCAATACAGTTAAACGTTAACAATACAGGGTTTAGAAAAGCACGAACAGCTCTTGGCCATGATGTGAGAGCTGAGAATGAAAGAATCCAGTTTTAAGAGGGTTTTTATGAGCCTGAGTAACATGCTGTGCTAGTGTTAATCAGACCTAATCAGATTTGCCTGTGGCTGCCAAGAAAAATAATAAGAGATAAAAGTAGCATAATCAGAATAGGAAATGGCGAGCGTGTATAAACCTAGCACTACCACCTATTCCTGTATGTGCACATGGTTTTTACACCGCCCTTGATGACCAATCACTGTGACTTCAAAGGCGCCAATTTTAACGCTTCGCTGCTTTGTATGAAAAGGAACACCATAAGTTGCGCATATGACACGTTGTTTTAATAACTGTGTTTTTCATCTCACGCTTTCAGAGGGCTATGGACGGAGACGCATAAAGTGAGAGCGGTGAGAGAGGGATGAGGGAGAGAGGCTGCAGCCGCTGCACTGATCAAAATGTTGTGAGCTCACTGGCACAGCCTTTTAAAGGCTTTACGGGATGTTTGAGATGTGCAGCGTGGCATCCTCTGTACCCACAGTGAGTGAGCTAACATAAACTAAGCTGTGTGCGTCTTATGCAATAATACGTGATGAGCTGTTGAATGGTCCCACATATTTGTAAAACAGAGCGCTCCACAGAGTTAAACTGATGTATTCATGTCCTGTCAGTGATGGAATCTGTCTAAATTGATTAAACGTTTTTTTTTTTTTTTTTTTTTTTTTTCTCGTCAAATCTATCAGACAAAAACAATGCTACAGTGTTTAAGCCAGATAGTAATTATTACTTTCCTTCTTGCTGGAACGTGAAAGGGGAGAAAAGAGAAGAAGAAGAAAAAAAAAGACTCAATGGAACTTTTACTAGAGACCTTTACAAGAGGGCTTTATTTTCCTGGAACCCAGAAGTCTGGGTTTCTTCCAGGTTCCTCCCATCGTGTTCGCTGGTCACCTTTCTGTTGTATATTAAACATTAACTTAATTAACTTCAATGCTACGTTTTATACGAGCATATATCATTGCCTATTTTCTGGACTTCTCTTTCCTTTTTTTTAAGGGCTACCGTATTTGAAAGTGTTGAAGTCATTGACTATGACCTTGATCAGAGGAGTCTACAGCTGGCCCTCATCACAAGCCAGCTGGGAGTATTTGATTCGGGACTGCTTTTCCATTTCAGATAGAAATTTCCCTTTTTGAAAAGTCACAGAGGAAGAAGCAGGGGAGGAGAAGGGAGGGAGGCTTGTCAGAAGTGAGGCTGATATGTCTGCCGCTGCTCTCGAGACGCTTCGCGTCCGTCCAGGGGCCCCGCTCATTCTTTGATACAGAATAGGTGAGTCTGGGTGTTGTGTGTTCTGGCCAGCGTCCAGCGTAGCACAGACCTGTATGCTGACGGAGCAGGAGGTGCTGCGAGGAGGCAGGCCTCGGTCAGTGGCCGTTACGGTCAGCGCGTACTCAGCTCTCTCCGAGTGGCTCAGAGGCGATGATGACCGCAGCTCCCCGGTGAGCGGGTTCAGAGTGAAACGCTCAGCTCTGGGACCTATAAGGAGACACCGACGGGAAGGTTGAAATCCCGTATTACTCACACGTCCACTCGTCTAAAGTATTCACACGTACAATAAACCCATCAGTCATTGGCGTGCGTGCATAATCCCTCCCTTGTTCTCCCTGCAGTTACTCGTACCTGACAGGGAGTAGAATACGGTGCCGTTCTCCCCCTCATCGGGGTCCTTGGCTTGCAGTGTGCCCAGCAGTAAACCAGAGGGCTGGCCTTCCTGGACCTATGAAAACCAGATACACTATTCAATAAAGGCGAAAGGCAACATGGACCATTGTATGATGTGTTGTATTATCACATGCCCTGCCTTTTATTTCCTCTGGGTCTAGAGGGGGGATTAAATGACAGTGGGACCACCTATTTGCAGTTCCTGAGTAATGTATATGTATTCATCCTGTTAAAGTGTGAATGATATTTTGTCATTGAATTGAAGGAACAAGTTATCACATCAGTATTGCCGAATCAGCCTGTGTTTGGACAACATCAAGGAGAGAGGAATGCCGAGGCGATAATCTATTGCCCGGACAATATGGACAATGTATTGACGATGTACTAAAAGCTGGCTGAAGCTCGCACAGTCATGCAACAAGCATCCATTTGTTGTGTGCCTACTATTCTGCTAGTGTGTTTCTTGTCTGGCTGCATCACCTGCATGAGGAGAGTTTTTCCAGGCTGGATGTGCGTGAACGAGGGCATGTTGTCATTGTCGTCCAGCACTGTGATGAACACCGTGCCTGTAGCACTACGAGGTGGAGAGCCTCCATCCTGCACCACCACCACCAGCTGGTAGCTGGACTGATGTTCTCTGTCCAGAGCTATCCTCGTGCTGATCTCACCTGAGGAGGGAAGAAAGAGATGACACTGATTTGACTGGCAACTCGAGGTGTTGAGTCCAAAGCGCTGGTGCGAGATTAAAGGACCAGCATTAGCTTTGATCAGCTTTGATCATTCATCAGTATTTTTGACATATACATGAAGCTGCACATCCACAGGCACAAACTGTACATACATATATACAGCACATACACACAAACATGCAGTTGTTGCAAAGATGCGCGTCGCAGATAGGAACACTACACCCACTTGCTAACACACTCGGAGAGCCAATTAGTGCCCAGCAACACACACACTGTAGCTCTGAATTACCATCATCTGACAAACTCATAACAGCAGGGAATAAAGACCCCAAGACATCAGAACTCCAACAACATGTAGTGAATATGAATAATGTTATTGCTAGAACAATGCAGAGTTTTCCCTGTTCAGTTCTACTATGTGTGGTCACTTTCTTGTTTTTTCAAGATTCTCTCTTCGGTTTGCTCCCAGGGGAAGGCCAGGCTACAAGGACTTTTGCGTGCTTGGTATGTTTGTGCACAGACCCTACTGTGTGAGAAACTATAGAAAATACTTTACACAGATTGTATTTTCAAAATAGTTATAGTTTCACGCCAGAGAGAGAAAAAGAAAAGAAAAAAGTATTAGCAGTGACTAAGCACGCAAACATGCATCAGATTTTCAATGGCCTACCTGTTTGGGAGTTGATCTGAAAGTAGCGGTCAGGATGAAGGAGGCGGTAGCTAAGGCGTCCATTAGGGCCACTATCTCGATCTGTAGCCAGAACACGGCCGAAGCCTGTCCCCGCTGGCAGGTTTTCCTTCACAGCCAGGAAAGCCCTTTCCTGTGTAAGTCGTGGAGAGTTGTCATTCTCATCCGTCACCGATATCCGCACTGTGGCACTGCCGGTCTTTTTCAGCTGCCCATGCCCTGAACTCGCCAGCACTGTTAGCAGATACATTTCCTTTACTTCTCTATCCAGGGCACTCTTTACAAACAGCCAGCCGCTATCTGCCATAATACCAAACCCTGCGGCGTCTCCATCCGGACGCAGATGATAGGCCAGTGGACTGGAGGAAGAGCCTGAGCTCGGGGTCTCGCGGTTCAGAGCCCTGACCTGCAGGAAGTGTGTATTGAGGGGGGTGCCTTCCTTTAGCTCCACTCGATAGGTGAGAGTATCAAACGCAGGTCCCTGGTCATTCTCTGCCTGGACATGAACCACTAGCATAAAGGTGGCACTCAGCTGGGGCACCCCGCCGTCCTTGGCCGTCACCTGGAGGTCATACCGGGGGACAGTTTCATAGGAGAGACTCCCAACCAGTCGGATTTCTCCACTGCCGCGGTCTATGCTGAAGGTCCTCTGGGGTCCGTTGGAGGAGCTCAGGTCAAAGCTGAGTTGGCCGTTGGCTCCCGAGTCTCGGTCCTCCGCCTGGATGCGGTAGACCACTGTGCCCATCTCCGTGTGCTCCGGCAACAGCAGCGACTCGGAGGAGGAAGGTAGAAAAACGGGCGCGTTGTCGTTCACGTCCGCAATGGTGATGTGAACACGCGTCTGGCCAAAGGCAGGCGGGCTGCCACTGCGGGCCTGGACTTCCAGGTCCAGCGTTGGCTGGGCTTCATGGTCCAGGGGCAGGCTGGTCCTCAGGGCCCCTGACTCAGGGTCCACTGTGAAGTATCCTAACGGGTCACCAGAGCTGATGGTGTAGGAGATGTCCCTCGAAGGACCTGAAAAAGCAGAGAGAGAGAGAGAGAGACAGACAGAAGGATGATAAAAGCCAGAGATGTGTTAAAGTAACCCTGGAGACTAAGCAAAAAGCACTTTTGTTATCATATACTCAAAAGGGGTAATTTTTCAAATGTTAAAACTCTAACAGAGCTCTAAGTAGACTATCCATGGTAAATGATTATATAAACAAGGTTTTGAAATGGAATTTTTGATTGATGTGATTTCTGAGTGTGCTGTGTACTGTGGCCCGATACCTATTTGTACAAGTGTTTCGGGGAAAAAAGAAAGAAAGAAAGAAAAAAAAACTTTCAGCACATTCTGCCCTGTGATCCCATGTGACTGATAAATGTATATTAAAGTACTCAGTCATACCACTGAAGTGTTTGTGTGTGTGTGTGTGTGTGTGTGTGTGTGTGTGTGTGTGTGTGTGTGTGTGTGTGTGTGTGTGTGCGTGCGTGTGCGTGTGTGCGTGCGTGCGTGCGTGTGTGCATGCAAGTGTGTGTGTGCATGTGCATGCATGCATGCGTGCATGTGCGTGTGTTTGTGTGTGTGCACCCTTCATATACTGTATGTGCTTATGTATAGACAGGTGGTCTCTTGTCAAACGGGTCTAAGCGGAGCCCACCCACCAGTCTTACTGCTAGCCTGGACGATGCCGACCACTGTCCCGCGTAAGACCACTTCAGACACGGCGAAGTAGTACTGTGCCTGTTCAAACACAGGGGGCGCCACCAGCCCTTCCACCACGCTGATATTAACCCTGGCATTGACTGAAGCCGCTAGGCCACCACCATCCTGGGCAGAGACCACCATGGGGATGACTGAGTTGGCCTTGCCATGGAGAGAGCGAGACAGGGAGATCACACCTAGAAGACAAATCACATACATGGTTCACATTACACATTGGGAAGCACAGAACTCGATTGCAATCAGCCTAGCTTCTTATTCCCCATTCACAGCTCTATTGGTCACTATGTCACACGTGTTCTCCAATCAGAGATCCAGCTGTTAAATTCCACCCATTTTATTATTGTCATAAATATGCCTTGTCGTGTGGACATGATAAAAAGTTCCCCCATTCTGTGTTTCATAGGAATGGAGACCTGAAAAGAATCATTAACATGATGCAGTACAACTTGATGATGTCATCAAGTTGTGTTTCACCATGTTAATGATTCCTGAGGGTGTATAAATGGAACCAAATAGACCCATTTGGTTCACATTTGTACACTCTCAAGAAAATGTTGAAAATGGATGAAATTCCCCTTTAACAGAGAGGACAACTTATTCCTCCATTTCACTGCTGGAAGAAACGGTTAATAATAATTTCAGTAGATTCCAGTAGCACAATTCGAACCCTACGTCCAGAAGAAATATGTAGTCTGTGTGTTTGGCCTGGAGCTTCACTGGTTTGCTGAATTCCTACAGTGACCACAATGTTTTGGTGCAGTGCTTCTCTAGGGGGTGAGGGCTGTCTTGCTCAGACAGCATCTAGTCCAAGGAAGATAAGAGAAGGAAGGGTATGGGAATGCATTGGATTCAGTGATAGCCCAGTGACCAGCTCATGAACTAACACCATTACTGAAAGACCTATTGTAGAGTAATCACTTATAGAAAACAACAGAAGACATAACACATTATTGTCTCGAATGTATCAAATATCCTACGATCCTCAAATATTCAAAAAAGCAAGTAATAAGAAAACAACCTCTGATATCGTTTATATTCATTGTTTGTTTACAAGCATGTCGAGTCATCTCCATTCACTGACGTCTAACGTGTTTTCATGGAACTTCCGGTGGAAGTTTTGGCTCCCATGAAAGCTCCATAAAAGTGCCATGGTGCACCCCAGTTACGTCACTATTACCTTTCCTTCTCTAAGCTTCCTTGATGTAGGCCAGGAATGAAGTGAGACCAAACACTGAGAACACTAAAATAGGCCTGTATCTCCACACACAAAACCTCTTGTGTCTTGTGTCCTAAACATCATTGAAATAAGCCTGAAATAAGGCCTTCATGTGATGATGATGGTGGGAGTATTGTACATAAAGAAGAGTGCAGTATTGCATATAGGGTATTATGGTGATGCACATTATGCATTAGATTGCACTTTACGTAAGAACATCTGACCAACCTGTGTCTTTGTTGAGAGTGAAGTATGGGGAGGCCCCTCCAGGTACTGTTCGGTAGGTAACCCTGCCATTCTCCCCTGCATCGGGGTCAGAAGCCATCACTCTGACAACCGAGGTCCCAGGTGCACTCTGCGTGCTCAAACTTACAGCGTAGCTCACAGGGTAGAAGGTGGGCCGGTTGTCATTGATGTCAACCAGGTCTACCTTCACGTAGGCCACCGAGTTCAGTCCACCCTGGGAATGGAACAAAAAGCCCTTTTGTTATATTGCCGTCACGTCACATACAGTAAATCAGTGTTTTCAAAGTAGGGCTCGCGTTTTCGAAGTGGTGACTCCTCTAAGGGTTGTGAGATTGTACATCGCACATTTTACATTTATTTTCAGTTTTTTTTTTCTTCATTTTTAAGCTGTTGCACAGCCAGGAGCTATGGCTATTCAGGGGTCCTCGTCGTGGAAAAGTTTGGGAACCCCTGCAGTAAATCATGACCAACTGGTTTAACTAAAAAGAAATGTACGCTTTGGAGCACATTAACGACGCAAGTAAAACGCAGTGGTAACCCTGTTAAAATTGGATGTATAGTATTGCCTCCTAAAATATAGTCCCCGCAGTTTTGTGCAGGGATATACGGATTGATAGTTTCCCAGGGGAAACAGCAATCTGTCAGGACCTGTGGAGGGTGAGAGGCCTCAGCCACAGCCCAACCGCCTGTTTCACAGTCTTTTCATTGGTAAAGACTACAGTACAGGCTTTTCATTTAGACCAGGTGGTAAGAAGGAGGGAGGCAGCACTCCAACTTGTTAAATATTACTGCCCGATAGTTGAGGCATTTCTCCAACTGATTGTTTTAACATGACGGTAGTAATTTCCCTTCTTTTTAACTGTTTACTTTTAACCACTTCCAACCTGGTGTCGCTATTTGTCATTATGGGTGAAAGCTTATTTTTCAAAATTTCTGTCACTCATTATTACCTCATTATTTGTTATTTTGCACCACACCACTGTGTAAAATAAGGCTTGTTGACTTAAGTTGTTAAGTTTTGTTTGTTAGGCTGACATAAAGTGCCATGCAGAGAGTCCTATATCCTTTTTCTCCCTCTTCTTCTTCTTCTTCTTCTTCTTCTTCTTCTTTCTTAAATGAGTCTAAAATTGGCACACCAATTTTTGTTTCCAAGTTATCTTTTTCTGGTACTGTTTCAATTCAACCAGGCTGAAGGCTGAAGTTGAAGATCTGAAGAGAGCGAGCCTATCTACAACATACAACATTTTTATCCCATGATTTTTGTAACCCATTTTTCACCCAGTTCCAATTCCTAATGTGATACTGGGCTCTACAGACCCTCCGCCAACCTGGGGAGGCAACAGAACCAGTTCCTGTCCCCTCCATCAGGCGCCCCGGCTGGCCAGGAGGAGGCAGTTTAGAGCCCAGGATTACAGCATGTTTTTGTGAGGGTATCTTCCCTAGGGGACATGGGGAGAACTTGCAATCTCCACACAGAAAGGCCCTTTCGACAACCAGGTATAGGCACTCATGACGTGGAGGAAAAGATGTCTTTTTTTTGGCTGACTTTCAGACAAAAAACTGGTCTTCAACAACCCAAAATGTCCACAATCACACCATGACTTTGTGTTCTGTTCATTGTTTCCCAGTTAATGGCTGCTCTCAGAACAAAACACTGACCTACAGTACAAGGCTACGAGAAGCATGGCACCCTCATATCTTCAAGGACAGGATCCAACCCCATAACCGTCACTTTGATCAGGATAACACAACCAGGCTGTTCAAGCTTTCTGTAAAACACCCTGGACAACGCTCTACATATCTTAAGACTCTTCTTCTCCCTGGCTCCCCTTTCAGTCAGAACTGAATAGTCAGAACAGATTTTCTCACCCCGTAAGACGCCTCTGTCCTTGTATCCCTTCTTGTCACCTTTTGGTAGAGGCTGCATGGTTACAGTATGTATACTGCATACCTTGTATATTGTATGTTCGAATTCTCATATTTTAATTATTTCAATGTGTTTTCCTGGACCCCAAATGCTATTGTTTGATAACCTGGTGTTTTATTTCCTAAGATGAAGCACTACTTTGCTTTCTTTGCACTCTACACGTACACTATTTATCCTGTCGTGTTGACTACAGTTAATGCTTAGTCTGTTTACTATGATTCACACATGTAATCGATAAGATAAGAGTGTCTGGTTAAGTGTCCGGCTGTCCACTACTTGCCAAAATATACAAAGAGACAACTGCTTGCTTAAATTGGCTAGGTCTTTGCTCTCTTGTCACGGAGAAAAGCAGCACTGCAGTCTTAATAATGATTTAATGGATTCATATTGGGTAGCTCACCCCGTCCACTGCAGTCACAGTGAAGTCATAGCTGGTCGGCCCCTGGTCCCTGTCCAGTGTGACACTTGTGCAGATCTGGCCTGTCTCTTTTGCGATGGTAAACTGAGATGGTACAGCACTGTTGATGCCAGAGCCCAGAGAGTAGGTGATGGCCCCAAATGAACCGCTGTCTGCATCTGTTGCTGTCACCTGCAGAGAAGAAGACAACAGGCTATTAGGAAAACGCGTAAAAAACAACTTTAAACAATTACGCTATAGAAGTCGTGGATTGATGCGTCTTTCTAGGCTAACTGTTTGTTTGTATGATAATCCTCATGAATCACGTAGTCTATGTACTGTGCAGACAAAGGCAAAACACAGGACACCAAATCTAAATTCTCCAGGGATATCGGCGTCAATTAATCCCCACATAACAGAAATAATACACCAGACCAGGTGTTGTTTGAGAGCATCTTTGGACCCCTTCCTCTGTTGTTTAACTGACAAGAGAGTGAGGCCAAAGAGCCCCTTTGGCAGTGAGCAGCAAGCAGAGGGGAGAGAGGAGAGGAGGGGAGGGCCTGGGTTAGTGGGGTGGGATATGACAGACCCTGGGAGCGGGAGGGCTGCCAGGAGGGAACTGCCTTCCACAGGAGTGGCGTCTGTCTGCATAGGACAGTGACAGGGACAACTGGGGAACGGCGGGATACCACACAGTACGCTTCAGTGCAGCACATTATACTCTCATGTAATACCCCCTCGCAGTCTGGCTTTAATAATACTTCACATCTACACGGGACTGGAACCACTGGAGTTATAAAAGCAGCACACAAGCCATCAGCCAGGGAGCCGACTCAATTACTATAGGAGCTCCCAAGACGGCGCAAGGCAAACAGGCCAATCAGATTGGGCCCTTGGGTACCAGTGGGATAATTGTGTGCAAGTGTTGGCTTGGGCTTCGCCGCTTGACTTGAGACAGATTACATTTGGGTTCTAATCCCCGCAAGTCCGTTTTATAAATCATTCATTTTTTTAGTGGTAATTAAAGAAAAAGAAGCGCCGCCCAATACTTGACTCCTCTGCACAAATGAAGGAGAATTCATCAGGAGCTCTGCCAGGGAAAATAAAACAAGCCACGCGTATCAAAAGCAGACTATTTTTTAAAGATGACATTGGTATGAGTGTGTGTAGATGGAAATCACTTATTGGAGGTGATGAAGATTTGGCGTGCGGTAATAGAGCCTTCGGCCGTGTTCTGCTGAGGCAGATGGCAGAAGGGGGGGTAGTAGGGGGGGTTCGATGGAGAGCAGGCCCTGTACTTTCAACTGGAACTCCTCTCAGGGACTGAGTGGTGTGTAGGAGTGAGTGAGCTGGCAGAGACACACCAGAGTGAAGAATAATAAACCACAGCGACAGGGGAACCCGGGATCAAGACTGGATCATTATGCTCAGTCTGTAGCTTGTATTAGTGTTTTTAAACTGTGTTGATAATACACACATTTGCATTAGCTAGTAGGATATTATGTGAGAAAGTATTTGTTTGAAGAAAAGTATAACCAAAGACTCATTGTTGTCTTAAAATTAATCCTAAAGGAGACAGACAACCAGTGTAGGGTTGCCAGAGTCTTCTGCTGGATTTAGTTAAACGCCAGCAGAACCAATCTGTACAATTTGGAGCCTAATGAGTATTTATTTTTCCTTTCTTTTTTGCTGAAGACATGTTAAAAGGCAGTTTGATCATACTGACATTTATGTTGATGACGAGAGAGGCTGAAAGTTAGCTAGTTGATAACATCCATAATATCAACTGAGAATGAAAGTTATTAAGGTGAGTTAATGCTGATTAAGTTGTACAACGTACAATGGATGCATGGGGTCACACACAACTGCATTCATCTGAAAAGTGTGCCGGTGGAAACCTTTGAGGGCAATGAACTACATAACCGTAGAAGCCAAAGTAAACTGGTGAATCTGAATTGATTATGTTGCCAGCAACTAGAGCAGGTAGTACAGCAAAATAATGAATGGTTATTACTATATTTTATATCCATATTTAAAGTAGCTTATGTTTTTGGTAATGGATATCCTAAGTTGTCATGAGCGTCCTCATGGCATGTGTTGCAACACGTCATATTATGAGCTTAGATCTGCTATTTTCAGTAGTTTTGAAGACATTGAAAGTGGTCAAGTGTTTTTACAAATACCAAACCAATGTTCCAACTACATTCCAACTACACTTTGGAAAACACATTTTTTCTGCATTTCCTATAAAGCAACAGTTTCCCACATATAATATTTGCATCCAACTGAGTTATTATACAATAAATAAATAAATAAATAAATAAATAAATAAATAAATAAATAAATAAATAAATAAATAAATAAATAAATAAATAAATAAATAAATAAATAAATAAATAAATAAATAAATAAATAAATAAATAAATAAATAAATAAATAAATAAATAAATAATAATATTGCAATATTAGCTATAAATATGTGTAGTATAAGTTATTGTACAATATGTTGGGCAGCTAATGACCTGTGTGAGTAAGCACTGGTACAGTAAAGTCAAGGGATTGTGAGATTTATTCATGTAATCAAAATTTTGAAAGAAGAATAGCAAGCATACTGTATCTATTATCGATGCAATTTCATTTCAGCTTAGCCAGCCAAGGTTTCAGTCCTCTGATAGCTGAAGTCGTTTGTCAGGGCAATATACTGGCTAAACCAAACTGTATTCTTTATTCAAATAATTTTCTCCATTAATATGTGACAACACATACAGTAAATGTGTACACCTTGTACTAACTTTGCTCAAAACCATACAATTCAGCTACATGAAGTGGATATCCTTTGCTTTACTATAATTATATACCTCTCATTGCAACCAAGGCTAGCCATAAAGTATATAGTGGAAGAGTATATTTAGAAACATACTGTATGTGGTATCGAGAGCCTGGGAAGAACACTGTATATTCTGTGAGTTAAGTGCAGGGTTAAGAATGTGATAGACTAAGCAGAACAATCAAATTTGCATGAATGTCAACTGCTCAAAATAGTACGCCTAAAGCAATCAGTCCATTTTCAAATCACCATTGACTGGCATTTCAATTCTACCTCATTTATAGGTTAATAACAGCATATCATTGTCATTCTGGATGTGAGAGGCCTGTCAGTCCAAGGGATTATCCTCTGCCAACCACCCATACGAAATTATTTCTTTACCGAGGCCTGATGTAGACGAAATGAGAGCAGTGCAATTAGCCAAGCCACAAACCATGCATCCTAGGAGATGAGGATAGCCCAATAAAATTAGGACTCTGGCATGAAAATGGCTTTCATAAAAGTCTGACGGAGAAGATTATAATAAATCAAACCCAGGAGGGAGGGAAGTGTAAATCTCTTTTAAAATGTGAAAAGACTCTCATAAAGCCACTAACGAAGATCGATGTGCACTTAGGATATTGCATAATGTGAGAAATTTTCAACAAAGTCACCACAAGCAGACAGTGCTTCATTCACCATCACACACAGGCTACACAACTCTTCTTGTCACATATTGGCAACAAAGAAATAGAGAGAGAAAAAAAAATACTTCCAGCATCCATTTCAAAATCCCATGTGTTCTGTCTCTGTTCTTTTTCAGTACTAAATGTCCATCATTAATCATGGACTTTAATTGTGATTTAATTAATCCCTCCATTGCCGTGGGAGTTAGATATTAAGGTGGGCAGGTATGATTAGCAACAAGAAAGGTAAATTGATACATGCTACTCGCAAATGAGGAAAAAATTCCCACCAGCCACTTCCTCCTGCTGCTGTCCATTTACTGCAGGCCATTGCATTATTAGTTAGAAGGATCATTATTTCAAAAGTACTAACTATATTCTACTAACCCCAAACTTAAACATAACCACAAGCACAGGAGAAGCACAAGCACGGGAGAAGTGCATGTTTCGGACTGACAGAGTTCAGAGTTATACTGCAGATGAGCAGGTCCTGGATGCCTCTCTCTTCTTATCTGCAGTCTTTGTACTGCTCACCGAAATATATGGATGTCATGCGAAATTTGGCTTTTTCTTATTAATTCTTTCTCTTTCTATTCTTATTGAAATGAAGTTCAAAAGTAAGTCGACTCTTTAGATCACTGATGGCAGCCAACAGTATTCCCAGTACACTCAGTGTATGTGAGTGAAGCATGATGGGAGGCTTTGGGAGCTAGCTTATCAGCTGGGGAAGGCCAGGGAACATTTGGCCCGAACTTTAGTAAAACAAGCATGCAGGGGTATCCACAGATAACCATTCAGGGCTCTCTGTTGTTCACCCATCACAATCATGGAGCCTTACAGAGCTGCCACTCTGTCTGATGGTCACAATTATGTGATGCTATGGTGTAGCCAGGTATGGTAAGGGGCTTACAGACAGTAAGTAATAAATTGCGCATTCTAGTTCATTTTCAAGGGGACCGGCATTTTGTGCTCAGAAAACGATGTGCGATAATGAGAGCGTGTAATGAGAGCGTGTAACGCTCGCGGCGCGACGTCCAGTGTTGCGCAGCGTCCAGTGTTGTTAATGGGCGCGTGCTCATTCGTGCACACACAGCGATTTATTTTACGACTACAATCCTGTGAGCTTTTTTTTTTTCGCTGCACGATTATCGCCTGTCTGCACTGAGTGGCACAGTGGGATCGCCACAATAATGTGTGCGTTTCAGATTCGCCGTCTGCAAACGACCTTAAGTCTTCTCATTGGCTGCATGGCAGCAACCAAATAATTACCCATAATAAACAAAACCAGCGAGCAAGAGCTTCAACTCGTGATGAAGTAGGGGAGGACAGTGACATTTATAATTAGGGGATCAGGTGATTTCTGGACTTTTTGAATTGCAGGTTTTATTTATTCTGCTTAATTATTTGGTAAGCCCAGGCCCAGGTCTGGTGGTACAGGCTTTTGGCCTACACACAAGGCCCCAGATCTGATTTGCTGCCAGGCAGCCAATGAGAAGACTTACATCATACCTGACTACTATAGCGTTCGAGAATACCAGCCAATGGTAGTAAGCATAAAACACAGAACTGATGAAGAAGCCATCTGCACTTGTAGTGGTCTGATTTTTCAACATGTGTCCAGCTATAGTAAAGAGCCTATAGTAGGGTTTTCACTCTGTGGTATCAGACAGAGATCCAGAACTGGAAGAGGCTTTTTTATGTCTTGGACATGAGTCACCCAACAGGCCACAGGGTTCCACTGGAGGTTTCTCTGTGGATACTGGACTGACCTTATTTGACCTGCGCGCGACGGCTCTACTCTTTTTTTCTTTTTACTAAGAATAAATGATACAGAGAGCTGAAACCACTGAAGCCAGCGAGGGACAAAATGATGGCAATGCTGTTTCTCGATTAGGCTCCTTTTATTTTAGAGTGCCCAGTCAAACAAACGTGTCTCACGTACTGTCGGGCCCACAGTTAAACCACCCAATCAGGGCCACACCTCTGCCAATCCAAACAGGCCACAAATGATGGAGTGTGTGTGGATAGGCATGCCTGCCGGGAAATTATCACACACACATCAGTCACCAGACTCTCCACACGAGCGCACTGTGAGTGAGCCACACACCCATACACGCACACACACAAACACTCACACATCCACGTGTTAGTAGCAACTTTGAAGTTAATTTTATTGTAATTATGCTGTAGCAATAATGGAATCTGGTGAGAGGATTTCGGCAGCGTGATCAGCGTGTGTCATTGAGTTGGCAGATGTCCAGGTCAGGTCATGTGTTAAATACTTTAACCCTGGCATTGATATTCTTGAGCAAGTCATTATAAGCAAAACAACAAAGCAACAAATAATGCAACACCATTATGCTGTAGTTGGTGGTTCTTGAAAGGATTGAGAATCACTGCTGTAGTCAACAGTGCAGTAGTATTTCATCTCGCACATAATGATGTGCGAGATGTGAAATTATAGATAAGGGGTCAGGACTGATGGGGATTTTTGGGGAGGAGTCACAATAAATTATGCACTTATGATTCCTTGTCTCAAAAGACTGAATGGATGGATGAGTTTTCTGCCAGAAAGCAACAATATGGATCAACACAACTACGGGTATACGCATGTAACTCACAACACATAAATACAACCATACAGTACATGCAGGCAGACATTCACACACACACACAATCACCAGGGCTTTAATATGCAACACAAGTACGTGGGATCCATATGGAGCTAAAGGGTGATTGAGATTAGTCCTGTTTGCAAACAAATCAATATGCAGTAGCAGCTTCAGTAACAATGGTTCAGATGCAGCATTATGACAGCATCCCCGCGCACAAAGAAAATGTGTTGCTCTCAATGTGTAACGTTTAGAACACATATTGTCACTGTCAGACTGAAATCTGGTATTTACATATCTTCTCATATGTCTTTTCGCAAATGAATGCCCTATTTCATGCTTGTGTCAGTATTGCATAACAGTATAGCCAAAATAGCAAGTCATGCAATGTGTTGCATGATAAAAACCATGTCCAAAAACAGGGATGCCCGGGCAAAAAAATGTGCAATCTTACAGAAGTTACACTCTTAAAAAACAAAAAAGCAATTAGAGACTGCATTTGATATGCCAGTGGATTAATAGAGACAAGAGGGACCATGGAAAGCGAAGACTGAAAAACATCAAACGAAAACGAGTGGGTGCGAAGAGAGAAATCTGGACACCCGAACTGCTATGAGCTTTCACAGCTGGTGTGAAGCAACGCACACTCCTTTCTCCTCTCCCTCCTAGTCCTGGCATCCCTTCTGAGGACTGGGGAGACGAGGAGAGAGAGAGAGAGAGAGGTGGAGACCTCCCAAAGATCTCCGCCTCCCTCACTAAAGTAGCAGGTAGAGTGCGTGCTCCACCGTGACAGGCGATTCGTGATGTGCTCTTCATCACCACACAAAGGCCCCTGACCTACACCAGGCAAATGGAAAGAAAAGGCCCACGTAGTGTTGACAAATATCACAATACCAAAGTGTTGCCACACAGGGAGTTCTCGTTGGATCCTGTCCAACCATGTGTGAAAGATCTTGGTGGTTGTAGCGGTTCAGGGGAAGAAACCTCACAATCTTTATTGCAAAGTTAAAGACATGGGTAATGTCCAAAGAATGCTGACACTAAAAACATGTTAAACTTGTAGCCTAAGATCTCTGTCTGCTTTGTGTGTGTGTGTGTGTGTGTGTGTGTGTGTGTGTGTGTGTGTGTGTGTGTGTGTGTGTGTGTGTGTGTGTGTGTGTGTGTGTGTGTGTGTGTGTGTGTGTGTGTGTGTGTGCGCGCGCGCGCGCGTGCCTGGGTATGTTTACTGTTCATATGCTGTGCTAAAAAAGACAAAGATCTCCACTGACATGTATCACCTCTACATTGTTTTATAAAAAACGCAGAGGTGAATGCAGAGGCCGATGCTTCATCGCAAGAACCCTCTCAGGAACTCTTAAGACATGTGATGATGTCTTGACAAAAACGCCCTTGTGACCTCAATATTGACCTTTATTCAATGCTGAGGTGATACGTGTGTGCAGGAAATAGAATGTATGTTGTTTTTTTCTTCTGCAATAGATCTAGGGGGATTTGATTTCCTGTACCACAAAAGAGACAAATCATGGGGTGTTGTCTGACTTCTAACTTCAACTGACTTCATAGCTTTTTTTAAAGCAGGGGTAAAGCAACTTCACAGCTGTCTCCGGCTGTACCCCAGTAACTCACCAAAGGGTGAGTGAGGAACAGAATGGGAATGTCAGAGACAGGAGAGGCAGGAACCTTGCTGAAGGCCTGAATGACTCCCCTGTGCCAACTCTGTGAGCTTCACTGGAAGAACATGAGGACCTACGTAGTACTGCACCACTGGGCTATAGCTCAGTAACCTAACCACTCTGCTTTGGGAAAATACAGTATCTCTAGTGAAACATTATTTGACGTGATTAAAACAAACAACACACACACACGCATGCATGCATGCATGCACGCACGCATGCACGTACGCACGCACGCACGCACGCGCACACACACACACACACACACACACACACACACACACACACACACACACACACACACACACACACACACACACACACACACACACACACACACACACACACACACACACACACACACACACACACACACACACACACACACACACACACACACACACACACAGCCTCCTTGATTAGCCCTGCATGCCATCACTGCTTGAACAATAATCCAAACAAATGCATCCCTGTAGACAAATATGTGCATGTTACAGTACACTCCGTATAGTTCTGTACATGACAATTAGTATAACCATCAGAATGACTTCTCTTTCAGCCTATTCCAAATGTATCGCCGGCTACTACACCTCTATCTCTTAGCCAAAATGCTCTCATCAAGTTCAGTTCAATCCTTCCTATATGGTAATGATGCACTGTCTTTGCAGATCTGGGCGTACAACCAGACTAGAATTATCTCATACTGTAGGTGGATTTCAAATGACTGCAAATGGCACAAATACAAAATTCCATGGCACACTTGCCGTATAGAATAATCAGGACAACAGATAATCTTGTGGAAAATGCACAGAATTGTGTAATCCTTTCTACAACATACAGTAAGTAACTGTATTCCTGGTTGCCCAAAACACACTCAAAAGCTAACCTTTTTCCAAGCTTCAGATTCACATCAAAAGGTGTTGATTATTATAACAAGGGTGATTTTGTAAACTGCATTTCAAACTGTCCTGCACAGTCATTGTACTGTATACCTTGTCAAGATGATCATTTAAATGGAGTGTCCTTTGGGGAGGGGGGTTCTGTAGTGCATCAGCAAGCATAAATACTGTAATGTAGGCTCTCTGTGGCAAAACAAAACAAAACAAGTGTTCTTGACTGGGAGTTCTGTTTCTCATACAAATTTTGATCTTCCAAAATGACATTTTCGAAGTGCCTCGAGTTGTTAAAAACATTCTTCAGCGCAGGCTTCAGGTCGTCCACTGTGGTGTGTAAACACAACTTCTGATGTTTCACTGCCTGTCAGAGGTTTAGTTGTGAGCACTTTTTGGGCTTCAGTTCAGAAGGCTTCACCTTTAAAAGGGAGGTGTCTGTCTTTCATCTGGACCTCACAGCTGGAAGCGATTAAGCATCAAAACATTTAAAAAAAGAAATTGCCAGAAAAGGCACAGTGGTTCCATTTGTACACTCTCAGAGTTAAATTAACATCAATTTACACAATTTATTCATACAACATAAATTGGGGTTCCAATTTCCATAGATAGAAATGCCCTTAAATCGGGGTCAAACTGAGGATGTTTAAAATTAAACACGTTGAGAATCATTGCTAGAGCCATAAGAATCTTCGCTTATGGGGTCCCTGGCATATGTCTTTAAATGGGGGCCTGTGGGCTAATGAGTATCATTTTGGGGGTCTCTGACATGAAAAAAGCTTGGGAACCTCCGATCTATATTTATTTAATCTATAGTGTACAATATGTGCATCATTATTATTAACATTATTACAATGTTAACGCTCTCTATTAGTGAGTAGTAACACAGCTATAGAATGATCCATATGTAGCGCAGCAGTTGTGTGTCATCAAGTAGGAATGTTACTATAACACCTTGAAAACAACTTAAATGTGCGTTTAACAGCCCCCCTGTCTGTGCTAACCTGCTCACGCTTTGATATGAGAGCAAATCCCCAGAGGTAAAGTGAAACCATTTGATTTGTAGCTTGTGCCCAAAATGTAATTTTGTAATATAATATTTTGCAATTTTGTCCTGAAAGTCACACAGAAAAAGGAAGGACTCCCATGGAGGCATGGAACTACAGTGATAGAACCAAAAGGTGTAAGAAACAAAAGGTCACTTAGCCACCAACATCCATGATATCTTTGCAGAAGATATCAGGGAAGCTTCTCAAGGAAGGTTTAACTTTGCTTAGAAAAATAAACATGACAAAAACTCCAGTGGAAATGTAAGCGTTCTGTGTAGAAGTTAACCCATGGCCAGCTGAAGTGACAGAGGCAATCCAGTAACTCAACTGATAGGCCCCTGCTCAAGACATTAGTCTGTTTATTTTCCAAAGGTCAAATGGGAGAAACAAACCTGCCGCTATTTTCTTATGCACGCTGCTCACTGGTTGAGCCAATGGAAAGAAAATAAAGAGAAAATTACAGGGTTGAGTTTGCATGGAAGGGCAGTCATTTTGAATGACAAACCCTCACCAAAATGTGGGGTTTAGATTTAAAACAAACAATGGGGCAGGGGGAGCTTGTCCTTTAACTAGGTTTAATATTTCCAGTGGTTGTAAAATTGTTTGCCATGACATGCCTTGAAGACTCAACATGTGGTCTGAATTATTAATCTCTTGGTTTATCTCTGAAAGGCAAATGGTAAAATGCCTATTGGTGCGGCATGTTCTTTCATTGTAGATTTGAAGTTCACATGTTGACATCTCCAAGCCAAGATCAAAGGAAACTTGAGGGCAGAAAAAGACAGCGCATGCTGAACTTTTGACTTTTACGTCCAACTGATATATGAGTATGGCACAAGTAGTACTACCAATATAAAGAAATACCAATGATTTCAATAAACATGCAGTGGAAAAAAAAGAAGTGATGGCATGTTTGATCAATGATCATACATCTTAAGGCAATAAAGGTACACACTGTACAAAGATGGATGTTCCAATTAACAACCTTGGCCGTGTTCACAGGTGAAAGGGCAACTTGAGACTTGTATAAGGCTAGCAAAGATACGTGACTACACCCACCCTCCCCAGACCAAAGGGAGTATTTACACATGCACAAAACGTACATAAGCTCTACAGTCTGCAACTACCAGAAATGTCAACAAGGAGACTCTGAAGCTTGTGGGAGGATGAAGTGCAGCTATATCCATACTAATTGCACATTGGATGAGAGTAAGGCTGCTGGCTCCATCAGAAAGTTGGCCCCTGGCTTCATTTAGTTTCAGCCAATCATCCTCCTCATCTCACTTCATTCAGCTACCCAATAGCAAATCTTGGCCCTGGTCAGTCAAGGCAAGCTGGGCTTTGGATCCGGGGCTACCACGGGTGGGTTGGTGGGAGGTGAGCTATAATGTGAAACATACACAGCGTGTGGGGGCGTGCAGAAGCACTGATGTGGAGTAGCACAGCACTACAGCTGCCTACAGTGGGTGGGAGAGTGCCCACTGAGCATGGCATGCACAAACACAGCACAGATGCGGTTGCCGGGCCAGATACTGTAGGTTCCTGTTTCCCACATATCCCCACACTCGTTTGATGAGGCGGGGGGAGGAGTCCGCCACAGAGTCAGACGTTGACAATGCCGGGGTTTTCCCTCTCGATGTGCGGCAGACTAGGAGGACTGGCTGGTGGATCCCCGTGATCTATCGGTCTTTCAGTAAACGCAAAGACATTGCTATCAAAAGCTGATGGTATAATATACGTACGGCATAACACGAGAGCTTAAACCTAGGACAAAGTTCTGTTTAATTCCTATAATGGATTATATGGAATTTGTTTCACAACAAAAAAAATATTATGGATTGTATATTATTAACTTTATTCCCTGATATGAGAATTGTATTAAAGGTGCCACTTTCAAGAGTTTGCATAACATATATAAAACTTTCCAGGGTTGTCATTTGACAGTTGTCATTTTCTGACAGAAACATCAGATTTAATAACCTAACCATAGCCGTGAGCATGGAAGCAGCCCATGTTCGAGCACTACTCCGACCCTTGTTCCTGCAGTGTCGGACTAATGCTCCGTCGGAATGACTCTGTTGGATCCATTCCCTACTGTACACATAATAGAATGTGGTGCAACAGTTGCATGCTTTTAGCGCCCCAGAGGGCTGATGAGTTCAGTAGTTAAGATTAACAGTTCCGCAGACTTGTTGCACTTTGCCAACACCAAACACAGGGAGCCAGATCTGTGGTGTGGCAGGCACCCCGCTCTTCCAAAACACTCGCAGCAACACTTCAAGCTCTCCAGACAGACTCTAATGAAATACCAGCGCTTCATCTCTCCACAGCCCTTCATCTTTCAGAGGGCAGGAAATGGGAAAAGCATTGCACATGGGGTGGCTTCCAAGAAACATTGATGTTTTCTTCTTTTTTTTCTTTGAGCTGAAAAATGGAAGCCACCGTATAGGATAGAAGCGTTCATTGACAGTCATGCCCCCATTGTCATTTCATTTTGGGCAACAGGAAAACAGTAATTAAAGAAGACAGACTGTTGTGTCAGTGTGATTCAGGGTTAGCTACTTGTGCTGTTCACTACAGCATCTCGACCTGTCTTTTTTCTTAGGACGATCACTGCTGTCTGGATTTTAAAGCACCTCATCGGCCGACGGCATCTGAAATCCAAAGCCCTGCATGCCTTACATTATTGAAATAAAATGTATTTTTAAGTTGCGGGCAAAAGCAGCAAAGCTACTTCATAATTAAAGTTGAGAGCTGTAAGAGTTTCATGGAAGCAATGAACCTTGTTGCTGTAACACGTAAACAACAACAAATCAGTAGATCATCAAGAATGGAATTTCTACTCTCTCGGCATGTTGTAGTTACAACGCTCAAGCAGTTCAAGTAATTACTCTTATTGCCTCCTCACAAACATCTGTAGCCTATGCTCCAGACTGTTACAACAAAACAAATCTACCATATCAATTTATGGGCAAAGTGTTGTCGGGTGAAACACGGTGATCATCATTCATGATTCTAATTTTAGTTTTTTGTTGAAACTGCATACAACATTGATAGATGTTATTCAGAAATAGATAGCTGTTATTCAGAAAGAGCATACGCAATGTGTATGCATTTCGCAGAATGTGTAGCTTATTACAGTTTTGCACCAAACAAATGATGTAAACACTGCCATCCGTTGACATCCAAACCCAATCAGCTCCAACTATAGTGCACTACTGTTATAACAATGTAATCAGTCCTGCGAAGGGGCAGTCCCCCATATGTCCCCCTTTGCAGTCTGTCGCCAGGACCCTCACACCACAGAGATGGATAAAGGGGGAGAGAGGCCAAGGAGAAGGGGAAGAAAGGGGGAGAAGGAGGAGGGGTTCAGGGCACTGGGGGGCCATGAAGGCCTACTGGAACCATGCACATAAACACACCCTGTCACCGGTTGATAAACACGGCAAACAAATGAAGGCTGCCGGGGCGGGGTGCTGGCATGCGCACTGTTGCTCTGGTGAAGTCTGTTTAGCTGTAGGACCGATCCCAGAGGGACGGCCCATTCCAACCTTGGTTCAGACCTGGGTCGAACAAAAAAGGATTCTGGCAACAGTGACGGTTCTGAGAGCTGAGTGTCTGCTTGGATCTGTTTCTTTTGTTTCATTGACTCATATAATTACAAGGAAACAAACATTCTGGACTGACAGACATGCATGCACGCACACAGACAGACAGACAGACAGACAGACAGACAGACAGACAGACAGACAGACAGACAGACAGACAGACAGACAGACAGACAGACAGACAGACAGACAGACAGACAGACAGACAGACAGACAGACAGACAGACAGACAGACAGCGCATGGATAGGTGGACAGACAAATTGTCACACTCATTTGGACAAAATTGGGATGGACTGACACAATGCACATATGCTCACATTCACATATATTTTGCTTGTGAAGCACTATATTTCTTGCCAAGAGAAAACAGCTGTTTTCTTTACTGACATAGAGAAACCTCACTACGATCTATATTCAAACTTAGATGATTACTTTTGATAATCTATTTTCTTTTCCCTTCAGGAATTTAAAAACACTAAATCTCCTTGGCTGTGAAAATATCTGTTAGCGCCATTTTTGAGCATCCATGGGTGTGCCAAGTATGGTCAATGAAATTTCTAGGATCTTGATATGATAGCCCTCTGGATAGGTTTGTCTGACCAAATTCGTGCCGTTTTGTAACACAGTTTCTTCTGAGCCCCCAAGGCAATAGACTGGTTTCATTTCCTCACCAGAGTATATTTATTTAGTTCCCAGCAAAATATTTAGGTGATAGCGTAATTATATTTTATCTTGTATACATGTCCATTCCACTCATTCAAGTGATTCATTTCAAACAGTCCTTGCAGAGTATACAAAAGGTAGTCAGTGAACAGTACAGTTGTTTCTCAAGACGAGAGAGACTTCCACAGTAAACACGTCCTTCGCAAAGGTTACACACACGCAAGCTCTTAAAAGGAACACTAAAACTCTGAATTAAACACATCTAATCCATTGGAACGGTGAAAACCTGTTTGGCCCACACACAAGCAGAATTTTGGCCTGGGACCTGCCGCGGGTGATCCCATAGTATACTTATACACACCTCAAATTCACCTCATACACTATCCCAGAGCACTTAGCCACAAGCCAACGTCGCTTCAATGATTACATTTCCCGCTTTCTGCTCTGCAATGAGACTTAAAAAGGATGGCGTTGTTATTATCAGTGTGTCTGGACCTGCAATATGCCATAGTATTAATTGCTTGGTCAGCTGTGAAAAGCCTGGATGCAGTAATGAAATCCCACAGGCTTCCCAACATACTGTGTTTGGATATCAAAGGGAGATGTAACATTATTTTTATTGCTCCTTGTACTTGTGTGGCAGTACATATACTATAGTTATGATGTCTGATCATCGAGGTGTCTTCAGCCATTCATAAGACATGTTGACCCCTTTTCCACCGAATGGGAATCGGCTCAGTTCAGAACTTGTTTTAGAAGAACACATGCATGAGTGTGTTCATTATAAACTGATAGTGTGTTGATGTTCTCCCACGACCAGTGTGCTATTTAACAGTGAAGTCCTCTTGTAGCCTTACTAGCCTAAATTCATAATGTTGTGACGTTCAATGACTGCGTAAAATTCATCGTCCATTAACTCCATATAAACTCCAGGAGTTTGAAACATTGTTGAGAAACGGATGATCCAGAGAACTCCTCGAAGTTACAGTATTCCAAGCAGGTTGGATACAGCAATGTCTATAAAACATAACATTTAAATCCCTTTAGAGAGGCCAAAACCACAACATAAACGGTCACTTCTCAGGAAAATTTCTTTCACCTTTTCTTGTCTAGAAGGCACAATATCAACAAAGCTTTGTTTTTGTTGTTTTTTTGCCTTAAAAAGCAAGAAAGGCAGTCTTGCATGGCTCTGCTTTCAAGGACCCCTAAATTAATATGTATTTATCTGTGGACCCCCATCTTCCGTAGAAAACAGGGGTTGCCAACTTTTGTTAAATGACAAGCCACCGACCTGCGGACACCGGGTCAATCTATTGTGCTACCTATTACATTGTGCATCCCTACTGTATATATATGTATATACATGGGTGTATATGTATATATATGCTTGTGTATATGTGTGTGTGGCCTAAATGATGCATTAGTGTGCGGCTCCCACTGAAAGGAAGAGAACGAAGCATGCCTAATCTAATGCAATCAAGCAGAGAGTTCTGGCTAACATGTGAGAACGCAGGCCGGAGGTCAGCCAAATGTCCAGCTGCCCCCCTGTAACCTTTAACCTTTAGCTGCCATTTATTCTCTCTTTCATCTAGTAGCCAGGCACCCACCGCTTGCCTGCTAGTTTACTAAAGCAGTGTGTGAGGCGCTGCCTCTGCCACCATCAATAACTTATACGCTTGGAGGTGCCCCTGTACCAGGAAAGTGAATTATAGTGCAGACTGCAGCAGAGTGCATGTGGAATATTATATATCTCAGATAAACTGGCACCTAATCTCTCCCTGGAGTCCATTTAGTGTGTTTCTGAGATCCAGCGACATGTTGTTGGGACTTTGTAATGAAAGGCCGCTCTGATGTTATTGAGGTATAATGTTATAGGGCCTTCAGGACCAGCAAATTATCTTCAAACAAACCACAATTCAGCCATTTATTAAACCGGCAATTCAAGCCATAAAGACAACATTTTAGTTTTATGTTTTAATAGGTTATGGTACAACTCTACAACTCTGTGGCATTGCCATCTATCATTTATAGATTGGATCCACTGCTTCAACGACAACGCTTGAAGTCCATAACCAACCCATTTTAAAACATCCCGATTTTTGTACAGCTCCTCTGTTCTGTCATGAGAAAGATTATAACCTGTTAAAATAAATGAACCGCGGCACCGAGTTGAACTTACCTCACTGTCAACGAAAACCTTATCTAAATGGAAAACACACATTACATATAGCAAAGGAAAGGTGAGCAGGTCGTCTTCCATCATCCCCCTATCTACAAACACTCATCACATCCAGCATGTCAGCCATTGCGATTGTTTCAGTTTTTAGTACCATGTTGTTCAAACAAAACATAAATCTCAGTGCTATAGTTAAACTCTTATCCTAAATCACATGGGACCAGATAATCAATTGCCAGCATTAGTTTATCATCTGTTTCCTGTGAACTTCACACTCTAGAGAGCTCTTCTTCTTTAGGGGGTAACGGGTGCGTTTCTTTGACACCAACTGATTTCTGGCTGCTGACATCCAGTATCCCTCCCTCTTCTCTGATTCAGTCGACAGGAAAATAATAGACCGTCTTTACCTCCCAATAATGCTGACAGAATACAATTTTAGAGTCTTGATGCTGTCTTTGAAGTGTAAAGTAACAGCTGCTGCTTTTAATCCACAGAACTTTGTAAATAAAGCAGTCCCGTGAAAACGGGTGCACTGAAAAGTAGTCCGGATACTGCAGAAATGTTACACCCACATATGGATTGGCTTTGAATTTATGGTAATCATTTAATCCCTGCCTACATTAATGATAGGCAATATAGTCAATCTACAAACTCACTTCGCAATGTTCTCTTTTAGATTTGTCAAAAAACAAACAAACAAAAAAACATTCCCCCATCATTATACGTTGTAGACTAAAATATTAGAATGATGCCAATGACATACCAGTACAAAAAGCAAAACAACGTTGAAACTAAGTGATACATTGTTTATTCATTTGGACATGAATAACGCTTGCTTGGGGACTAATATTATTTAAGTCAATCTTTAAAAAGAAATCTATTAAAAGTTTTTTAAAGATTCAGTCAAATATGAAACTCTTAACTCATTACACCGTACCACTGCACACTCCAAACACACCATGCTGTAGCACTTGGTTGACCATAATGCCCTCCCCCTTGGAGCTGCAAGCTGTCTAATGGTGTACTGACTCAATTACACTGTGAGGAACATACGGCCAAAGCCATCCCACAAATGGTCCCATGTCTGGTTGACAAACTGATCCGTCCATAGGATAATATATTTCAGATGCCAAGGAAAAGTTTAACAATTTATCTATTGTGATGTTAATTTGTTTCCAACACTGCACAATAAAATGGGGAAATTAGTGAATGAAACCTTTGCAAGACTGAAATTGAGTTAAATATCCAACTGTGAGATAGCATGGAGTGTGCTCTGTGACCCTAGCTGTGCTGCACATTTTGGCTAGTAACCTTTAGATAAATAGCATGGATAAATGAGAGTTTGACTCATGAGCAAAGTTTTCTAGCCAGTGAAGTGACATTCAAATGTCACCATTTCTATGTTAAGTCACCCAATGTATGTAAACCAGCGGTTTTCCACCTTTCCTAGATCAGGGCCCAACCGCTTGAAAATGAAAGCAATTGCACCTCGACCAGGCAGCTAAACGGTTGGGCTGGGCCTATAGCTTTCTTTTTAATGTCGATCTAAACAAAAACCAGTAGGAAGAAGGAAGGTGTGTAAAGCGATGTTCAGTGTGTGCTGTCAGTGTTCCTGAAACAAAAACCACTGAATACTGGCAAGGAGCATGGAGATCAGAAGGCACATGTTCAGTTTGCATGGCCTGTCTGAGGACAACATGAAACCATTCTTTACTGCTCATTCTTCTTTCTTTTGTTCTTGCAGCTCTCTTTGTGAGCCAATAAAGTAAGATAACAATAATGAAATGGCACCTTTTCAGCTATGTTCAAAAGCTTTCACACAAACTTGCAGATCACTCCTCCTCATATGGTCTTCATATCAGCAACGTAAATATGAACAGATTCTTTTGAAGCACCTGCTACATGCTTTTCTTTTTTTAAACCATCAAATTCCAAGGGATTTTGCAGGGCCATATTCCTGATATAAAACTGTCAGTGTATTTCTTCAAGCCGGATGTTAGTGCCGAAGCCAAGGCCCATCCTCCAGCGGAGATAGCAGTGGTCATATTGATATCCCATTATAGTCTTAGGGGAGGGGTCAGGGTCAGGGAAGAGCTGCAGTGAAACAACCAAAACTCAGACCTTGACCACATCAAAGAGAGGTGTAAGGCTGTGCAATGCCAAGGGTCATTAAGTGAGCTAAGTCACATATATTGAGCATAAGCCGCATGAAAGAAAAGCCCAGGAAACCTTTAGACTGGGGTTGCTGAGAATTGTCTGAAGTACCCCAAAAGTAAACAGAGGTTCCACAATGCACAGCACACGTTTAGACTCTTCCACACTTATCTGAACCTGGACTGAGCCCAGCATGAGCAATGATAATAGAACACACTCGTCTTGGGAGCTGTAGATCCTTTTCCTGAAAGTGGGGTCTGGATAAGGGGGACCCCAAGAGATCCCTTGCCACAATATGTACACGTAAAGGGCCTTTCCCCTGTATGAGTCATCCTTTGTGATTTTAGATTACCCTTGCTATACCTAAAGCCTGTACCGCACACTGTGCAAGCAAATGACAACTGGCTTTCGTTGAGGGGGTTCCCAGCAAGATACAAACTATAGCATCAAAATCGGTCCAGTAACATTAACCATACAAAATAAAATTGCTTTTTAAAAATAAAATTATTTGTGCTATTTTTTGAAAATAACAGATGTGTTTTACAGCATGTTGCATCAATCATGTATTGGAAAAGATAGATTGCTTTCCCTGAATAAATAAAAAGATACTTTGTGAGCTTGTAGATCTGTTGTAGATTTTTTAATAGCACAATGTTTCTAATTGACATGAAAAGGTTTGACAACCACTGCTATAGTGCGTTTGCACAGGAGAGGAGCCTTACCGATTAAACCAATCAGGCTAAAGGAGTTCTGGATCATACCAAAATAAGCAACTCATCAAGGGACGGGGACGGGCATAATTAATTAAGCACACCAATAACAAACTGTAAGCAAGGGAGTTGAAGAAAAATGCAGCCCAGCTGACCTATAATAGTGAGAGAGAAAATGTGTGAGAAGCTGATGGAACACATGTGCTGATTAACTGTGCCTGGTGTCTTAAAACCTTAGGACTAATCCCTCTGATAGATAACATTTAGTGCAATATTTCCTGAGTTTTCAAAGCATTAGTCAAAACCAATGATACTGTCCTATTGGCCTGTAGGCATTGTGGGATTATATGTGGCATGGAAAAATTCCACAATTCTTTCAAATTGTCGACCACAAGACTTACAAGCATTTTGCTTGCTGGCAAACTAGCAATATTATGGTTTGAACTCTGTTATGGTTTGAAAATTGCTGATGTATTCTCTTTATTGAAAGCTCTGGGATTCATAAGTAAGGCCACATTAAAGAAGCCTAACAACACTCAAAATGTACATTATCATTACTTGACCACACAGTCATAATTTTAGTTTGAAGTTTCACTTTTTGACTTGTTTATTACTGCGTTTATCTGCTATTGACAATGTATTATTGAGAGATGAAATGACATGGATCTAACAACAGCTGAACTGAATAGAAACAAGTTATTGGCATCAGTTCTTTAATCTCTGTACAAATGGCCAGAAACAATTTGCCGAACTGAAAGGATTCACATCTGAACAAGGGTAAAGTTCAATGTGAGGAAAATATAATTAAAAGTAATAATAGATAAATTCTGCAGTTTTCCTCTGATGTTAGGGTTAACATGGCCAATTCAACAGCAGCAGCTATACAAGGGTTTCCTTCTTTTAACATAATAATATCAGCAGTAGTCATAATAATATCATCAGAGTCATAATAATATCAGCAGTAGTCTGCTCCCTCAGACCATGAGTAATAACACCACTTAACAGATGAGCATGATGGGAGTTTATATGCTAACAAAAGTACACTACATAATATGCTAGCACAAGTCTATGTTAAAGCTACAATAGAAATGTTGCAATTAATTTGATCTCAGATATGTTTTGCCAATAAAAGCGTTAATGCCAAAGCATTGCTAATGTGGTGTGACCACATACCACCCAGAAACATTTAATTAAAGACCTGAATTTAGGCTAATGAGGGATTAGACGTGGCTTTCCTAAAGAAACTAGAGGCACTGTGAGCTGTAGAAGTGTTAATACCAGAAAAGTGAAATGGCACAAAGAAAACACATAATTGTAATCCAACAAACCAGTGGGAAGGGGGATGGGGGCACTATGGATTAATGGCAAGTCATGGGATCTCTCAAACTTTGCTTTTACCAGTACAAACGTAAGCTCATTTGATGGGTTAAAGATCCAGGTGTCACATGATAGATTCTTTGGGTGAAAAGTGCCCCTGATTGTGTGCAGTAAAACGATAAGCAGCTCAATGAACCCTCAAAGGGATTATATTTAATTTCAGGGGGCAAAAGCTCAGGGTGGGGTGGGGGGGGGGGGGTCGTCCAACTGAGATTACCAGGTGCAGGGCTTTGTGTTGGACTGGAGAATCTTACTTTATCAAACAGGACTGCAGTCTGCACAGAGGCGGCCGTCAGTTCACCTTCTGTGAACTCACAGTGTCATAATAAACAGAGACAGAGCAAGTCACCCTTTTGCTGCAGAGGGATTGATTCAAAGCTTTAGACTATCTTGGAAATATGATTAAGGGAATTCCTAGAAATTGAACAGCCTGAACTAGACTCTTGTTCATATACGAGCAACTTCTTTCACTTTGCCAAAGCACCAATCATCTAAGGAGAGAGCAAATGACACACCATGAAAAAACTAAACCTCAACCCTATGGAAGGATTTAGTTAATTATTCATTAATAAATGACACACTAACACCCTACCATTGAATGATATGTGCATTTATATATATTTTTTCATTTTCATAGACTGTTGCCTCTGCAAAAAGAAAATATTTGAGACAGAGTTTAAAATGGCTTTCTATTAGAATATTTTATCATATTTTGTCTTCCATGGTGCGCTGCTTTTGTGTGACAGTTCAAAGGAAAATACTTTTGGAAAAACATGTTTCACCCAAATGAGAGTCTCTGGCCTTATTTTTGAATTGACATAAGTCCTTTTGGCTGACTAGCAGGAGCCTCTCTGAGCTTTTCTTTGTTTGATTTTATTTTTCAACAGAGGATTTTCTATTTTGTAAAGGCAGGATTGTGCGTAAACATTCCAGGATACCTTTGATGCCAGAATTAATCTTCAATTGTCTGCATATGGCAGTGCCTGCTACCCAGAATCTCAAGCTACACGTATAGTTGACAAGGACACTAAGCAGAAACTCATGTAGGAAGTTATTGACATGGTTGGCAGGGTAGGCCAGTTCTTGGGTGAAAGTATAGATACTCCTATTCAAATATTTTTATCAGTACATTGTTGCATTGACTCACTATACTAATTTGAAATAGGGCTTCACTGTACTAGTGATTAATTCATATGTAGTAATGTAGTGTACTTTTTCCCTTACATCAAACTGGGACCTCCTTGAGGGGGTTCTAAGTGGTCCTGAGCAAAATGATTGATAGTTGCGAACCAAATAGACCCCTTTACTCAATTGCGGTAAGGTTCCATAGGGAACTCTTAACTTAACAAGTGGGATAATAATAATAACTAGAATGAATGCAATTTTGCAATTGCAAAGTGTGGTTGCTCCGATGATATTGTAATCTGCGACCGAGATGCTAGTGCCACTGATGTCGTAATGGTCACGTGATGCTGCACTGCCTCACCACTTGTGGTACGACTGCTGCTCTGAGTCCAAAAGCTCTCCACCTGTCTAGATTTTCTAGACATTTTCTAGTGGAGTAGAGCAACATACACATTCTCAGCCGATTATAAATACTGTACCGCCTGATTTGACACATGGCTCCGGTGCATCCGGCAAAAACTGTGGGAGGAGTGCAAAATGTTGGAATAATAATAAAAATAATAAAGAAGTGCCTAGATAACAATAGTTTGATTGCCTACAGCAGTGGTTTTCAACAGGTGGTCCGGGACCACCAGTGGTCCTTGAGGGGGTTCCAGGTGGTCCTCAGCTAAGTTGGTTAACCAGATGTAACTCTTGAGAACGTAAAAATGAAACCAAATGGACCCTTGCGGGTCCATTTGGTTTCATTTTTACACTCTCAAGAGTTAAAATATTCATCATCTGAAGTAGCCATTTTGGAATGTATGTTTTGCTTGTTTTGTTTCCCAAATCCAGCCTGGAATTGTGGACAAAACGCAAAATAAATCTTTAGAATTGGGGTCTGTGGGGCTAAAATGTCCTCAAATGGTGGTCCGTGGCTCAAATACTGAATAAATGGTGGTCCCTGAGATGAAAAAGGTTGAAAACCCCTGGTATACAGCAACCACACTAATATTTTTATTAATAATAATTGCAGCAAAAGGGGTATATGTCTTAATGCATATCAAACAGGGGGTCCTTGAAATGAAAATCACCGTCTTACGGATCACTGTCACTCCAGAGACAGATGCGTGTGAGTGTGGAACTTTTCTCAGACAGAACCTCAGCATATGACCGTGTGTTTATGGGGTGCGTTTGAGATGTGATGATGTCACTCCGGCTGTGTAAACACGTTAGACTAGAGCTCCAGAGGGCTGTAATGAGAATTTTAAGCGAGGAACACAGATGAACACAAAGACATAGAATGATGAGGGAATATGTTATAGCTGGGCAGGGCTGTGTGTACAGTGGACTGTGTGTACAGACAGATCTTACCAGTCTCAGGTGAACTGCAAGACAATCAAACACAGTCATTTTAACCACCAAATTCATCCAGCTTTCATCTCTTGCCAATGTATAACCTGCCATGTAATGAAACAAATCTCCTATAGATGCATGTAATATTAACTACTACATAGTTCCTCTGAAATTATGCACAGTACACTCTATGACCTAAGCAGATTTATATCCCCCAACAACTTGTCAGAGGAAGCTGCTCTGGCACACTGTTGTATTTCCACCAATATATGAATACAGTGTTTAATGCTGGAATGACATCATGGCACAGTGTAAATATATAGTGCCATAACACTGCCAAAAATCGCAAAATACTGTAAATTAATTTAAGAAATAGTATACAAAATTACACATGCACACACAAGCATGCACACACACACACACACACACACACACACACACACACACACACACACACACACACACACACACACACACACACACACACACACACACACGTGCATGCACGTACGCACACTACACACAATGACATGCCTTTCATAAACTTTTGGGTAGAGAGTCCATGGAAGGATTGCCCAGTATTTATTTATTTACAATTGAGTTCAATTTGGAAATGTAGGGTGAAATGAAATGTTTTCAGTTATTCTTCAGGTGTGTGTTGAAGTTGCCATCGCTGCAAGAGAGTTTAACAATTTCCCCACCACAGGGGGTCTAGAAGCTGATCTCAGGTCAGCACTCAAAGGAGATTTTTATCACAGCACTATATTTCACTAAGGAACACAGTAGGTACCGGTAAGTTATTTTTTAGGGGAGGGTGGACATTTAACTGTTCACAGTGACTTTGATCAACAAGTGCATAGTATGTTGTCTTTTGCTCCATTTGGAGGGGATTAGTTTTACAGGGGGAGGCAGGCTAATGTAATCATTACCAGAGCATGTCCGTGATGTTACTCCCATCTGAATCTGTTATGAACTTCTATTGTGTGCATGTGCAAGGAAGGAATTCCAGACTCGTTTTCTTTCCTGGAGCTAATTGTCATGTGAGAATCTAAGGCTGAACCTTGTGCCTGCACCTTATTTATGGACTGAAGTTGTTCTTGAACTTTGGAAGCAAATCCATAATTCAAACAATGATGTAAAAAGTCAGTTAACAATTCTTCAAGTAGATGTTATCATTTTTTTCACCATCCATCATCATAGCCAGGGTTAGGCTGTGTTGTGCTCCACTGAATCCAGTCAGAAAGTGCTGTACATGACTTTGAAACCCTACACTTCCTGACCAGATGTACAGAAAGTAGTTTCTCCCAAAACAGGCTCTGCGATCTGGTCATGCAGATTAGGACTCTACCTATCCCACAAGAGAGGAAGACCTTATAAAGAGAGATTACAGCTTCCCTGCTGCCTTAATCATGAAGGGAATTAAACATTGTTAATGTAATGACGCTGACTTAATCTAAGGTTTAGATAGAGGATCAAATTAATCATTACAAGATGGTTGCTATTTCCCAATGTATATGCTTATCTTTCACTAAAAAAACAAATCCTCTGTCGCCTGTCTTTTAACTTACAGGCTGACATAGTCACCCCTAACTATCCACCAAGTTGAAGTTCCCCATTCACAGATTATGCACTCAGGCATGCAAACATGCATCCATGTGCCTGTGAACTAACTCTGTCTGCCTGTCACACACACATGCACGCAAACACGCACGCACACACACGCATGCACACACACACACACACACACACGCATGCACACACATGGACGTAAGCACACACACTAACTTGACAGAAGCTTATGAAACCCTTTTGCACTTTGAGAACTAGGAATTCATTTGTATGGGCAAGATGCCCAGAAATCCAAGTCATAGTACTATGGAGAAAGTGGATCATTTGTCTTTGAGCTGTTGTTCCCCTCACCAAAGAAAGGGGCCCAACTATACAAGTTGGCTTGAAATTCAAAGTCTGCAGTCTAAAACGGAGACTGCCATAGAATACATAAGATAACCAGAATGAATGCATGAGGGGTTCCTAACTCACTTATTGCAACAGTGTCTTCCTTTCCCTCATGTTTTTTTTTTTTAAATACATCACTTTAGTTTGTAAAGAGCACCAATTAACAGGCAGCGATTCTGTTATGTTACCCCACTCAAAGCACCGCCTTTCTTCTCCACATACAGAGCTGGTGTGTTCCAAATAGCACTTAAAACCGCACAAGTGTAGACTAATACAAGATGAAGTTGTATAACACTTTACAATAACGACCCGTTATAAAGCATTTATAAACATGTATAAGCAGTTTGTAGATGATTAATAAACATGAATAGACTGTTTATTAACATCCATAAATGTTTAACTAAACATTTATAACTGTATTTATAGCTAATTTATAGGTTACTAGTAAAATATGAGTAAGTAGTAAACTAATCATGAATAAGCCATTTATATACATGTTTATTTGTTCATAAATAATTTGTAACTAAAGCTATAAAGTATTTACAAAATATTTGTTGATGAAGAAATAATAATTTATAAGCCATTCATATACGTTCATAAATAATTTTAAAAAATATAGTACCCACATAGAGCATTTAAGAACATTTAAACTTTGATATTAGTAAATGTTTACTAAAATGCTTAACTAAACATTTATAACTATATTTAAAGCTCATTTATAAGTTATTAGTAAATTATGGGTAAGTAGTAAACTACTCATGAATAAGCCATTTATATACATGCGCAATTGTTAATAAATAATTTGAAACTACAATTGTAAATAATTTGTAGCTAAGTTGTAAAATGTGTACAATCTATTAGTGGATAAAGAACTAATACTTTATAAACTATCCATGTATCTTGGTAAATTATTAAGACATATATGCCAACATGGTAGAACATTTAAGAATAGTTAAACATTGACATTAGTAAACGTTTATTAAAACATTTGTAACTACGACTAAAAAACATTAGTAAGTGCTAAACTATTAATGGATAAGCCATTTGTAAACATTTTTAAATTATTATTGAAAAATGTATAACCTTTATATATGTAACCCGGTCGAGTGTATATAGTGTTTGGATGCATACAAGTTTTGTTTTCATGTTTTACTGTTTGAGAAAAGAAAAGAAAAAAAGCGAAATGTTCCTTTAATCGGAAATGTTTTATTTTCCCTGTTTATTGTAAAGGGTTCCTTTAACTTACTTGTAGGAAGTGTGTGTGTGTGTGTGTGTGTGTGTGTGTGTGTGTGTGTGTGTGTGTGTGTGTGTGTGTGTGTGTGTGTGTGTGTGTGTGTGTGTGTGTGTGTGTGTGTGTGTGTGTGTGCGTGCGTGTATGGGTTGTTGAGTGGGTGGATTGGGCACAGGTGAGGGCCATTGGAGTAATTAGGAGAGAGAGAGAGCGCAGAGGAGAGACCAACAGGAGGGACAGAGTGAAGAGAGGAGAAATGTGAGAAGAGAATGTAACACGTTGTTTTCTGAAGTTTTAACCAGATTAGTGAAAAAGTAATCTGCAGATTTGAGTTACTAGTGTTGGACTAGTGAATGGACAGGATTTCGGCGAGGAGTTACAAGGACATTATCCAGTATCACTGTGACTGCATGGTATGCTGTTAGAAGCTAGTTGGCTAAGCTAGTGAGACAGTGTATCATGATAGTGGGAGGAGGTAGCCTTTTCAGCTAAAACAGTCAACTCCTGAGCTACCAAACCTCCTGAAGAGGACGTTGTCTGCAGCAAGACATCCCAGATAGTGGGTTGAGCTACCAGGCAACGCTCTAACCTTCCTCTGGTAACGTGGGACCTGCCCCTCATCTCTTCTAAAATACTCTGCCCAAGTTAGGCCCTGGCTTCCCCATTCACCTGCATGGTGTAGGCCGCAAATGCACCAGGGGCACACACAATAACAGTGCTCTCACCACCACTCTCCTGAACTGTAGGTTTGACCATTGACTCGCAAGGAGTGAAGATTTTAGTTTTGGACTTTTAGGGTATCAGGCTTGCAACGGGGGGTTTCTGAGTACTATTTTGAAATGCCGGCTTAGATAGGATCTAAGGTAAAAGGTATTTTCTTGTATTTACTGTAAAGTGCTTTAAAGTGCATTGAGTGCTAATAAGTCTATTTTTACTGTACCAGTGATAACTTTCAACTTTTTTATTTTATTTTATTGTGAATTCATATTTTTAAGTAAAACTATAAAAGACATCTCATTGTTTTTTCTGTTTGCTTAAATACGGATTTCATAGTAGGGTGAATATTTCTTAAAAAGCTAACAAGGTTTTGAGCTAAAAAGGTTAAAACTAGTGCTTTCCGAGTAATAAGTTCTTAAGGGAACTCAAGTCATATTAAAGTTTGAAACTGCTAAGTACTTTTAATTTGAAAGAACTTAGGGGCCCTGCCTAGTAAGAGGTAAAAGGGGCTACATATAGAAACATTACTTCGACCTGAAGGTCCCTCTAATGAAAATAAATGTACCTTAATTTGTAGGAATGAAGTACTTGAATGAATGCTTGTTCATGTGTCCTCCATGTTTTACTACATTTGTAAAACATTCGTGAAACATCTATTAATCATCGGTAGATGTTATCAAGAGCCCTGAAGTAAAGTGAGGACAATTCATTATTTACAACTGTCTATTCAAAATGAACAAACATGAGTGTCACGTTATCATACAGTCATAACTAATGAATTGTCCTCACTTTACTTCAGGGCTCTTGATAACATCTACCAATGTTTAACGAACATGAAGACCACATTAGTATATGCTTTGTAAAACATTCATCTACATCTATAAATCATAATCAAGTGCCCTAATGTAAAGTGACGACTATTCATTATTTACAACTGTCTATTCAACATGAACAAACATGAGTGTCATGTTATCATACAGTCATAACTAATGAATTGTCCTCACTTTACTTCAGGGCTCTTGATAACATCTACCAATGTTTAACGAACATGAAGACCACATTAGTATATGCTTTGTAAAACATTCATATACATCTATAAATCATAATCAAGTGCCCTAATGTAAAGTGACGACTATTCATTATTTACAACTGTCTATTCAACATGAACAAACATGAGTGTCACGTTATCATACAGTCATAACTAATGAATTGTCCTCACTTTACTTCAGGGCTCTTGATAACATCTACCAATGATTAATAGATGTTTCACGAATGTTTTACAAACGTAGTAAAACATGGAGGACACATGAACAAGCATTCATTCAAGTACTTAATTCCTACAAATTAAAGTACATTTATTTTCATTAGAGGGACCTTCAGGTCGAAGTAATGTTTCTATATAAAGGTTATACATTTTTCAATAATAATTTAAAAATGTTTACAAATGGCTTATCCATTAATAGTTTAGCACTTACTAATATGGAATAAATGATTTTTAGCCGTAGTTACAAATGTTATTCAAATAACAAATGCTCTTCTTAAATGTTCTACCATGTTGGCATACATGTCTTAATAATTTACCAAGATACATGGATAGTTTATAAAGTATTAGTTCTTTATCCACTAATAGATTGTACAAATTTTACAACTTAGCTACAAATTGTTTACAATTGTAGTTTCAAATTATTTATTAACAATTGCGCATGTATATAAATGGCTTGTTCATGAGTAGTTTACTACTTACCCATAATTTACTAATAACTTATAAATGAGCTTTAAATATAGTTATAAATGTTTAGTTAAGCATTTTAGTAAACATTTACTAATATCAAGGTTTAAATGCTCTTAAATGCTCTATGTGGGTACTATAATTTTTTAAATTATTCATGAACGTATATGAATGGCTTATAAATTATTATTTCTTCATCCACAAATATTTTGTAAATACTTTATAGCTTTAGTTACAAATTATTTATGAACAAATAAACATGTATATAAATGGCTTATTCATGAGTAATTTACTACTTACTCATATTTTACTAATATCTTATAAATTAGCTATAAATACAGTTATAAATGTTTAGTTAAACATTTATGGATGTTAATAAACAGTCTATTCGTGTTTACTAATCATCTACAAACTGCTTATAAATGTTTATAAATGCTTTATAACGGGTCGTTATTGTAAAGTGTTACCAGATGAAGTTGTAATAAATATAGCAGTCGTAATTAACCAACTAATAGGCTGTGGAATTACCATTAAATGGGGCACATCCAAATCCTGATACCAGATTAGCTTGAGATCGTACGGCAGAAATATCAATATGACTTGCCTAAAAATATACATCTTTAACTATTGTCTCTGGCATGTTAATGATTTAAGCTCTGACTCTGCACTAAAACTTCTACATGTTAGTGTAACTCTTAGATTGTGTTGCCATCACACTGCCGAATGCATGCTTTCAGGACACATTCGTGATTGCAGAGGTATAGATTGAGATCGATTGCAGGGAATTCCCAGGAAATTAGGAACTGCAAAGAGGCCACATCAATCAAACACTGAAGTGTTTTCCAATGCCTCAGATGTGGACCAAGTCATTACTACAAAATAGGTTTGCATTTCATATAATAGCCGGGCCTGTTAGACTTGTGTGTTTAGTGCACAAGGGCCCATCTGTCCAGGCATAAGGCCTGGAGACAATGGCCACCAGTGTCATAGACACATCTTCATAGGCGCGATGAGTGGGTGAGCCATTGGGAATATTTAGCCAGTGTCAGTAGGTGTTAGTTGTGATTGAAACATGAGGCTGCAGGGACAGACTGACAGGTGGGCCATAGCAGTCAGTGGGGGGACAAGACGTCCCTGTAGGATCTGGAACTTGATATTTTTTCGTGTGTGTGTGTGGGTGTGTGTGTGTGGGTGTGTGTGTGCGCGTGGGTGTGTGAGTGAGTGTGTTTAGGGGGGGGGGGGGGGGATGCGTGTGTGTGTGTGTGTGTGTGTGTGTGACAAAAACTGGGTGTACCAATATCTACAATTACCATATGTTTACCACCGAAGTGTATGGTAATCAAATATGGTCAGTTACTACAACATAGAAAAATACCCATTATATTAAATTATTCCTAGCACACTACATGCAACCCAACAATGAAACAGGAATTGAGTTATTAGGAAGGTACAGACAGGACCCAAACCAAAAAACTCTTCAATTTACAACCATTGAGTAGTACTGGGAGTTAAAATTTGGTTTGTACCGGTAATTATTTATCGAGAGAGGGGGTGGCGCAAGACATGATAAAAGTGTTCCAGCTCAAAAGGCTTGACAGTTGCACTCTCTCACTTCCTCAGCAAGAGCATTCTGCTTCTTCCAATACATCATTTAACAAACCAAGGTTCGAGTGCAACTAGCTGTTAAAGACAATGGTCATGATATTCCCCAAAAACAACACCAGGCTTTGTGCGCAGATAATGTGCCTAACAGGCTATGTTGAAAGGTAATACATCAGGGCATCATGCATTCAACACTGTGCCATATATTGTGTGACTAGGGCCCATAGTCAACATTCATACATTCATAACACAAACTGGCCAATACATACAAATCACTGACACATTATTTTTCACGAAGGAAAGGGGAAACGATTTTATTGTTGATATGGTGGGAATTGAACTTCTCGATTGAGATCTGCCACTTGCTGCATTTGGAAATCTTTCAGGATTCTTGGACTGAATTGCATTGCGTGTTGGCTGTGGCAGATTCACATCTAGACACTGTTATTTTAACATATTAGCTGGCAGCCACAATGTGTTTTGTGTCAACTGATCACACTGAGATAATAAGAAGTCTTTGATTCGAGGTAATTCCAGGTAATGGCTTCCAGAGAGACACATTTTGCACTGTGGAATGTAAAAGTAATCTGGTCACATTGGTTCTGCTAGCAGCCCTCCAGCAGGGTCTTCACCCTCTGAATACCAGCTAGCCCACCTATCCCTCTTCAATAGGGAGAAAAATGAAGGGGAAGAAAAGAGGGAGTGTGAGAAGGAGAGCACTCACACTTCATCAGCTGGCCCATAGCTACTGTTCACATATGATGAATGCATTGAACTGTGCCATGAGCTGCAGGTGTGAGCTGCTGGCTGACCAAACGGAGCGTAACGTTAAATCATTCTTTTTTTCCCTCCTCTTCTTTTTTTGTCAACGTATCAAAAGAAAAGTCAGTATCACAGAGTTGGGAGAGAGAAAAACCTGCTACCGCTCAACTGAGTCCAAACATTCACCACAAATCCCATTTGTTTTCAGTCACACAATTCAACTTCTCCTTTTTCTTTTTTACTTACAATGCTGAATTATACTGCCTGTGTTTGAGAATTTGCCATTGCAAGCCAGAGGGAGCGGAGCGGCTCTGCTGCCAATGTACTTTTGTGGTATCCCCGAGCCAACAAATTAAGAACGCCTGGCGTACTTTGTGAAATCCTGTTACGGATACTGTTGATGGGCAGGGACTTTGTCACTCAGGAGACAATGGCCTCGCTTTCTGCTCCGGGGTCATTTTCATTAATTAAGCAACGTGGCGCTCAAAAGCAAATCCAATTGCCTGGCGATCCTTTCTCACGGTTTCAAGCCTGGCTTCTGGTTGGCTTTGGAAGGACTTGCTGCTTGACACCACCAGAGACACAACAATGTGCGCTGCCAAACAAACCCAAAGACAGAGAGGTGGGGACCAGGAGCGTGGAGACGGCAGCGGAAATCACAGCCCACACATACATAACCAAACAGTTGCCCCGACCTGAGATGCAGTATGTGAGATCTTGTTTAGTGCTTTGACTCCACAAAAGGACAGTCACAAAAAAAGCCAAGTGCACCTTTCAAAAGACATTTCAGTTGTTTGCAACCTCGTAGCCTCAAAGTTATTTCTCTTTCTGGCAGAGTCATTTGAACATCCATGAAACCCTTTGGGTCAGTCAAACCATTTGCCATCTTGTTTTTCAACAAAGCGACTTCCCTACACTGAGATCACATGCTGTGGGTACAGCATGTCCCTGTTTGAAGTCCAACTGCTCCTGTCTTTACAATTCAGTTCAGTTTTATTCTAATTCTATTTTTATTTTAGGTTTGAAACAAACAATTCATACTTTTTTTGTGAAAAATCATTTTGTCATATTTGATCATTATTTAGGCCTATCAATGAGAATACATGACACTTTGAAGGTTAATCGACAATAGACATGACTGCTGTGCATAAAAGACTTTTCTGAATGCCATCCAAAACTCACACCTTCACAAAACTTTCCCATAAATTTACATGTACAGTATTACAATTATTCTCATCTTTCCACCTTCATGAAATATGAGCTGTCAAAGCTACATGCTTATATGAAGTAGTACTTTTTTCCCTTCTTTTTTTAGTTACTTTGCAGGGGTGGCTTCTTAAAAGGCGATGCTGAGCGCCCCACTGTGAGACTCCATGTGGTATTGTATGCCACTCGACCTCATGCTAGAAGTCTGAAGAATCCCTTCTGACTTAGAACCAGGCCTGCTGTGACTGATGGAGAAAACAGACTCCTCCATAATAACATGAGGGAAATAGAAAGAGAGATGGGTGTGCATGTGTGTGTGTGTGTGTGTGTGTGTGTGTGTGTGTGTGTGTGTGTGTGTGTGTGTGTGTGTGTGTGTGTGTGTGTGTGTGTGTGTATGTGTGTGTGTGTCTACACGTGTGCATTTGTGCATTTGTGCGCATGCAAGCGTGTGGATGTGTCTGTGCGTGTGTGTGCACCATGTGCCCGTGTGTGCATGTGTTATGACTGTGTGTGTACTGTACAAGCTCGCCTGTGCATGCAATGCCATGCATGTGGTGCATTTACCATGTGCGTGTGTGTGTGTGTGTGTGTGTGTGTGTGTGTGTGTGTGTGTGTGTGTGTGTGTGTGTGTGTGTGTGTGTGTGTGTGTGTGTGTTTGTGTGTGTGTGTGCATATGCATATGCATGCGTGCATGCATGTGCACCTGGGCACCATTGTGTGCAAAACAGACAGAATAGGCACCATCTACTGTGTAGTGTCTTGTTTTTCACTGGTTCATATTGGATGGGAGCTTTAGACAGTGATTTAGTGTAATTTCAGGGTGCCTGTAGAGTATTTGGATATATGGCTGGCCAGCCTGTGAACCCTGACCCGATGACCGTATTTACACTGGCGATGTGGGACTAGATAATAGGTTGTTATTGTCCCGCACCATGTTTTCAGTAGGGAACGAGAACGGTAGCCCCCGATCCATCTCGCCACGCAATTTTCCCGGTGACCTCATGCCGACAGCTCAGCCCGAAGGTTCTTATATTCTTTATTTTGTTTTACTGAGAATGAGGTTAGAAACATGTTTACTGTTAGGTATAGTAATGCTGAGGTTAAGGTCAGGAATAAGGTTAGGTTTTACCATTTACCCATAATTTACTTAGATTACTTTAAGGAATACCAGGTTGTGCAGTTCTGCTAGCTGTATGCCCGGGACGAGATGGTAAAGCGCAGTCTTCTGGTATTCTTTCAGTAGATTCATTGAAACATTTGTTGTAGTAAACAAGCATTATTATGTTTTTTAAAAAGTAGGTTGACATGCAAATTGCATCAAATTCAGAAAGAAAATCTGTAAACACGTTGTTCTTTAGAAGAATATAAGATCAAAGGCTGAAATCAAAATGTTATTACTGACATCTGGCTGCGATAATAATTATTCTTGCAGTAACAGTTCTTGCAACAACTTCAACTCTGATGGATCTCAGAACCCATTTCCTTTTCTCTCCATGGGAGGTCTTTGTATGTTTCTTACTGTTTCAGTGAAGGATTACAGTGATATGTATGCACAATGTATCTACTATCTATAATAACAATAATAATTTAATATCAAACTTAATTTGACAGATACAAGTTGTTTTCAAACATTCAACAAAAAAACAATAACAACAATAACAATACAAATATTTTGCAGGGAATAAACCAGACTTGTAATAATCAGGCAGTAAAAGTGTGATTTAAAATAGACTAATGCTAGCCTGATCTGCTGAGTAAGTAAATATTAATACCACAGTAGTAGCCTAGTCCAGTCCACATCAATACTATAATCAGTTATGTTATGCTTTGGAAGTAGGGAGGGTTATATGACCGTGGCGATGAAGGAAGTCTTTTCGTTCAATCAGGAGAACAACTGTTGGATTATGCCTCGGAACTCCCAGGGAGTCAGCCAGCCCAGGGAGATCTACCATCTCAAAGCAGCCCTATTTTTACAACTGTTGCCCTCAGATTAGTGCAGCTGACAGACAACCAATGTGGGTGTTGATGGAATTACTGCTAAAGCTGGCAACTCAAGTGTGCCACTCTCGCCTTCGCCTCCATTCTCCCACCTGCGCACTGCACAAATCTGGCCTGAGACCAGCAGACAACTGCCTGGATGGAACAACCCAGACGTCTCAGTCCAGTATAGGCCGCAGGGGGTGTGATGTGTAGCCATAACCCTCTCATTCTGGTGTAAACAAAGACTAAGATTGATTGATTTCTATCACACCAGTGGCGGTGTTCCTGTCTATTCAATAGTTTTAATCAATAAAATGGGAGGTCTTAAATTCTATAAAAAAGTCATTTCCTCTCCGGCTTCTTCAATGGGTGTAATTGCAGCTCCAAGATATTACGATTCTAAAAACTGCATTCTAAGCCAGCTATATAAAGCTCACCCAGAGAATAGTCTTCAAACTAGAGATGCCTCTCAAATGAGTTTGAGCGTTATTAAACTATATTTTGAATATATTACAAGAAACATAAAGTTCAAGTGAAATCTATGACATATCATAGCATACCATAACATGACATTGATGAAGTGAACACATGCCATGTCATAACTAGTCAATGTCAGTCTAGTAGTCCACACTTCAGTAGTCATGAATGTTCCAGCAAAGGCTGAAAGGTGCATCCTGTAGATAACTGACATAGCAGAATGTAATCATCGATAAAGCTGAATCTTCACACTCACAGACATGTGAGCAGATTTGGGTTTGTAGAGGTCAGGTAACTTGCAGTTGAACAGGTAACATCACATGTTGTACTACTGTATGGAAAGAGAGTCTGCATGATAAAAAAATATATTACAGAAAAGAGGGGGGAAGGTGCAGGAGCTCAGACAGCAGCATCCCCTCATTATGGCTACTGGTACTCCAGGGCAATCTTGGAAAAATATTGTTCTCCGGTCTAGCCGGACCTTGGCAGACTGCTGGACTAACTCAACGTGACATCTACCTCTTGTGCAAAAAGAAAAAAAAAAAAGAGAAAAAAAATCTACCTTCTACACACAAACACATGGATTTCAGTCTCTCACTCTCTCTCAGACAGAGTGACGGGTTAAAAGAGGAAGCCCAGTGTTCAGTGAGTCATTGGGGACTCGGCAGGAGCACCGAGGTGAAGCGGGTACAGACCTTCCCTTCTCTCTTACCTCCCAGAGGAGTCCCACTCTACTTCCATTTCACAAACAACCTAAGGACCACTGTGCAGGATGAGGAAGTTGAGGAGTCTAAATGCATAGAGGCCTCAGGATAAAGCGTGAGCAAAGATAAAACAAAGGGAGAGCGCTGTGGCCTAGTACCCTAAAGACCCGAGTGTTCGTTTAGTCGTTTGCACATCCGATCCGAGAGCACACACATTTAACCAAATGGACCCATAATTGTACAGATATAAACCTGGGACTGGAAAGGAAATAGAACCAGAAGAACGCATATGGAACTGTGCTGTACATTAATGAACCTATGCAGAACATTCCCTATTTGGCCTATACTGTTTCTATTGGACCCTACAATAAAAAAATGTTCCAATGAGTAAATTCTGACAATAGCAGCACATTCTATTCAATTGCAATGGTAACATACTAAATAAGGCATAATTGATCAAATGTGTGCAATTAATCTCTTTTTGTAGTATAGCACATATGACATTGATATACATTTACTCACTCCTTTGGTGACTTCTAATCCTCTGAACAAGACACACCAGAGATATGTGTTTGTTTTGGTTTGTATCAATGTCAGGAGTCACTGCAGTATCAACACACACACACACACACACACACACACACACACACACACACACACACACACACACACACACACACACACACACACACACACACACACACACACACACACACACACACACACACACACACACACACACACACACACACACGCACGCTTGTTGACAAAGATGAGAGGCAGCTGCTTTATGGATGCTGCTTCAGGGGGTCTCACCTCAGCCTGGCCTAGTAAAACAACTCAACTCATCAACTCATCTGTGATGGAAGACATGGAACAAACGAAGGTCAGATTTGGGTTCAGACCTTGAGTTTTGACTACAGAAGGCGGAAGTGTCAGCAGCTGACCACTTAAGTCGCCATGATCCATATGAGTGCAGTCTCATATTGTGTTCTTTCATCTCTCTGTCTGTGCCTGGGCCACGACCAACCCTCCAGTGCTCATGCTCTTCCACAGAAGATATCCAATAAAGTTGAGAAAACTCAGCAGGCTTGTGTTTCCAACAGCTGAGGCTGAGTACAGCAACATCACTCTACCTCCCTCTCATTTCTTGGCAAGACTGTTCCCTTAATCTCTTTTATCTTCGTAAAACCTTGACCGCTCTCTCCTGGCCTATGGGGTGAGTGTAGTCAGCTGCTCGGCCCCTTTTGCGTCTGATTCATTTTAAATGGATTTATTTAGAAACTTCTCATTTCCTTCTCTCAGCCTAGTTAAGGTCAGACATCCTGCATCCTATAATCCCATGACGCATCCCTTGACCTTCCTGATGGGCAATGCTGCACGTTTAGATGCTCAAGGCGGTGCTGAGGAGGGTGCATGCCCCGAAAGGCCAGATGTTTTCACGCACACACATAATACGTTGTAAGACTTCATATCCAGGTGAGATAAACATAAAATTCATAAAGATATGGACTGGCTTGTGTGGAGATACTGTAGCTGCAAGTTGCAGTGTCCTTCATCGACCTCAGTGAGAGACGGTGCATTTTCCGGCACCTGCATCTGCCCCAGAACACAACACCCTTACCCTAACCATACCCGCGCGACTCAACGCACGTTGGCCCAAATGCACTTCCTCGGAAACCAGTGGAAACAAGTGTTATGATCCCCCCAGTTTCCCTGGTAGCTGCCGGCCGTACCCTGAATACCGGAAATCTCACCGGGTTACCAATGTAATTATTACTATTTTATTATGCATTAAATTTAAAGATAGTCAGTGTAGTTTGTCAAAGCTATATATATATATATATATATATATATACATACACATACTGTATAGATATAGTTATAATTATAGTTAATTGAGGAAATCATTTTGTGCAATTAAATGGTCGGCTAGGCAATAATTAAAAAGGTGAGTACTGATTTGCGTTAGGAAAAGCATTATATTTTGAAGGAGTAAATTATAAAAAAATACGTATTAACCCTCTTGGTCTGGTGTAAATTCTGACAACTATACTCTCGGGATCTCAATGCAATTGAAATACATGCTTAAATTGTTTTACAAGTTTAAAATGCACTAAACCGCGGCGAGTCAAAACATTTGTGCTCCTGACCAGATGACCATGAACCTATAGTTAGAGTAGGTAAATGTGGCTATGCTATGTGATGACTTTTGTGGGGTGAGGGGAAAACAAAGTATGGCCTTTTCTTTTGAAGAAATGCATATGGAGACTATAATCTGGCAACAATCACTTAGTGCATGCACATGCACACAGCACCTATTTCCCCTGTTTGCATTGGGCCTTCTGCAATCTGCAGCTCATTTTCTCCACCAAACCCAAACATTCTGTGGTGACAGTCTTGTGAAACATGAAAGAGAACCCAATTAAAACCAATGTTCTGTGTATGAATGAAATCAACACATTTAACTGTAATCCCACTATTATCTTAAGAATAATGAGCAGACAGCATGCATTTTCCTAAAAGGGAAAACCTTTCACTTAAAGCACTGGGTTCATCTTAAAATAAATATGGGAGATTTCAATTTGATTCCCTTATTTTCTTGTCTGTCCAAAAGCAATTACTTGCAAATGAAGTTTGAACTGCTATTTTCCATTTTAAAAGAACATTATTCCTCTCCGCATTTCTACTCCTTTTCACATTTCATTGCAGCAGATGACAGTGGCTGATGAATTGGGCTTTTGGTGGCTGAAACTGCTCACAGGGAGATTGCTACCAGATGAGAAGGTCTGAAGAGTGCAAAGTGGGCTGCTTTGAATGAAGCCGTTAGTACCGTTACTCCAACTCGCCCAGTACCAGTAGTGTTATTAAGGTCTACCAAATAAAGAACATTGGTCACATCATCAGAAATCAACCGTAACAATTTGAAAAAAGAAGAATTACAGCATTCTGGATTGATTCACACATAACAGCAGAGACCGACATGTAAAACTCTACTCAAATAGTACTCAGAAACTCAGAAAACTTAGAAGGATATCTTATTATTTCAGTTGGGTGTTTTAAATTCATTCCAACTGTTCTATTCTCTTTCACCTGAGCAAGGAAGTGCACTGGTGGAACATCCATTTTCTCCAGGGCAGGATCAAGAAACACGTTTTGAATCCTGCAGTACACAAACAGGGCAAATCCCTGATACAGAGAAACTGAACAATACTAACTATTCAGCCAATTGCCTGTGGGTTTCCAAAAATATAGGTTGCCCTACTTTGGCATCTAATTATATAGGCTACTATTTTTCAGAACGAGGGAGTTGAAAAATCGAAACAATGAAATACCCCATCTTTGCACAAATTCAGTGCACAACACCCTTCAAAAATGACAAACACAAGGAAACCAAATACTGTTCATAAAAAAATAATGTATTCCAGATGTCATCTTCTTTTCCAAAACTGAGGTAGAAAATATCTCACAGTTCCCACAGTTCCCTTAATCCACGTAATCCACTTCCCTTAATACTCTTTAATATGTATAATATTTTTCCCTGTGCTCCAGATGAAGATGCGTGTTTGTGTTGTCTATGTCTACTTCTCTTCCCTGGACCGTCTTTCACCAAACTCCCAGATGACCTCACAGACTTCCTGATAAACCAGACTCTGCTCTTTAGATGTGCAGCATGAAATTAATCTTACCTGCACTGCAACTCCACGCCGTGAGAAATATTGTGCATGACTGAGGACAATCCATTAGCTTAGCAGACAATCTGGTCTTTTTTGCCATGAACAGGATAGTAGTAAAATATAGTCATGAACACAGAGCTGGCTATCATAGGATTATGAGTGCCATAGCCGTATTGTGCATTCATTTTGTTAGATAATAAGCTCAACTTTCGGGGAAGCATTTTTCTTTAAACTTTTCCCTGAGACCTTTTGTCTATACGGCTTTCTATTGCTAAGTTGCGGCCCCACTGGGAACAAGAGGAGGACAGGAAGTGATGGTAAGACTGTGGAATTTCACTCCCAGGTCAGTGATCTCCAGCCAGGTCTGTGTCTACTCCATTGGCTCCCATGTTGCCGTGATTGATGCGAGCCACCCAATACTCTGAGGTCACAGCATGTACCAAGGTCAAATGTTAGCCCTCCGAGTCAGTACTGTAGCTACCAGTTTCTTCATGAAGCGATAAGACAGTGATGCCATCTTTACAGTCTTGCATCACAACCAGGAAGAGGGAGGCAGCAGGTCTAATAATGAGACAGTTCAGCTGGAACTTGTCCCTCATATTCGACTCCCCAGGCTGCAGATTCCCTGTTAATGGGCCTATATGAGATGAAGTGTGGCTGAAGGGTTACCAGCGAGTGGAACAACATTTTGTTACCTTTCAAAGTCGAAATGTCTGCAACCCACCCCCACCCACGCCCACCCCCCCTGCACCCCAGCCTTGCACACCCCCCATAACCAGAGAGAAAGAGAGCACGCCTGGCGCTGGAGTCTTGGCAGCCAGAAGGATCTGCGGTGTCGCCCCTCCTTCTCGCTGGGCCGGGATAAGCCAGGGAGTGTGGCGCCTCTGAGGTTAGCGGGCTGCCTCATGGAGACGCTAGCTCCATCATGAGCCTATTTTTATTCCATTCTCTTCTACCTCTGTCCTTCTCCTTTCTTACTCCATTTTATTTCTTTCAATCTTACCTTTCCCTTCTTTAACTTGCCCCCCCCCACACACACACACACACACACACCCTTCTCCTTATGTGCCTCTCCCTCTTTCTCTCTCTGTCCTGCTGTCTTTCTTCCATGCTCTTGAGCTGTGATTCAGTCTGTGCGTGACAGAGGAAAATGAAAAAAGAAAAGAAAACCTACAGAGTTTTTGGTTTCTGGTTTGGATCCCAACATTCACTCTCCTTTTTTCCTTCTTCTTTTGCTGTATTTATTCTGCAGAAACAGTTGCCAAGACGGCAAGAGCTCCCTGTCACTGGTTTGGCAGTACGCTTGTAGCGTATATTTTTACTTTTTTAACCCATATGTACAAATACTTTTGCATGGAAGTGTGTGTGTGTGTGTGTGTGTGTGTGTGTGTGTGTGTGTGTGTGTGTGTGTGTGTGTGTGTGTGTGTGTGTGTGTGTGTGTGTGTGTGTGTGTGTGTGTATTACCACTTAAACAGCTATAAAATATTGCCATACCAAATATCTGTCTTGCTCATTTTGCTAACCTGCATGGAGACGGATTTAGGCTCACCATGTGACCTAGGTCTTGACGATAGAATAGTATAACCGAAGCAGTGACTCACTTCCTTAATACCCCGATATGGCCTAAATGTCATGATTTAATTATCACTCTAACAAGCTTTCTGGAAATGAGTATACCATCAGAAAGCAGTTGTCCTACAGTACATCCCCAGTGTTCACAGCAATGATTGTAAATGCTACAGTACATTCACATAGCTCCTTTACATTCACCTATTCACTCACACACACACACACACACACACACACACACACACACACACACACACACACACACACACACACACACACACACACACACACACACACACACACACACACACACACACACACACACACACACACACACACACACAGCAGCTGAAGGTATAAGCAAGCCACAACCAGCTATTGAGGCTAAGGACACTTCAACATGTAGACAGGAGCAGCGGGGATTCAAACCGCCGACTCACAGATCACTGGACGACCTGCTCTACCTCCTGAGCCACAGTCGCCCCATTTGTGCCTTAAGCCATTCTCCCCAAGCACATTGTGCCCCCTTCAGGTTCTCTGGCATTAGTAATAGCCTGGCAACAACAAATTCACTGAAAGTGAAAGGGGTCTAGACTGGTTCACTAAAGAGACCATGGCATCACATTAGAAAAAGGAAACATTTAAGCACAGATAAAGACCAATTGTATGTATCTTTGTGATACATGACTTAGGTCATGCCTCAAACATTTGGATTTACTGCCTCTCGAGTCCAAGTCCAAATTCTAACCAGCCACCAACACATGACATGATCAACAAATCATGGGTAACAAAATTGCTAATGTTAGAAAGTTTCTCAAAATGTGTTTCTTAATTGTTACAGTGTTTTTGGTAAAATAATCTGTGCAGTTTATGCTGTTGATTTACAGTACTAAGCAGCGGTGTCCATGTCTGTGGTTCAATCTGTCCATGCGTCTGCAAAGTAGAGTCAACAGGATGCTTTGCTGGTTGCACAACTGGCCCAGAAACGATATGGTTTGTTTGAGGATGACTTAGAGTTTAATTTAATTTCAAACAAAAGTAATTGTTGAATGTGACATTGAGCTTGAATTTCTCTGGTCAAATTAACACTGTGGAACATACCACATTTGTTTTTTGTTTTTTTGCTATAAATTATACCAAGTACTTTCATTTCAAGGAACACTACCTAATGAGTAACTGAAATGTCTTTTTCCACAGTCGTAATTTGTAATTTCAAACAAACTATAGGCTAATTGTTGTGTTTTAAATTGTTTGTCCTTTTTATACTAGTTTGCAACTTGCAATCAAGCATACTGTATAAGATATGCACTCAGTAGATTGCCAAAAAATAGGGTAGTCCATGAACTATTTTTTGCATGAGCAGAATGAGTGATACAAAAACACAACAAAAACACAGAATCTCATGCAGAATCTCTTTCAGGCAATCACATCAGTTATAAAGGTCTCTTAATTACGTCACCATTACATCTGCTCACACAAGTAACTGAGCATATGTTGCATACCTTACATGTAGGATGGAATAAACCCTACACTCTAAAAACAAATGCTGCCTCACCTACCCCCCCTCACAGCTGCAACGTTAGTGTTATTTATTTAAGAGCAGTCTGCTACATTTGCTCTCACCATCAAATAATTGATTTAATGTCCATAATTCATGCTGTAGAATGGCAGAGCTCTGTTGATTAATTAATGCACGACATTCGTGGCATTCGCCCTCCCCAGTCTTTGACCTAAAAGACAATGATATTACATCATTATAGCGAGCGAGTTTGTCTCAACAAAGTCTGCAGTCTTCTGAGTCTGGATTACATTTGAAATCCTTGCATTAGCGCGGTGCTGTTTGAGCCTGCAATTTCCTCCCTGTCATCCCGACTGCACAGCACACCACTGCCACGGTGCTCATTTCCACTGGCTTCCTGCTGTGCCCACATCTGAAGATCCTCGGGCTTCGGTGGGGATTGGAAACTGACTGACTGTCCAGTGCGAGCAGAGCTATGTGAACACATCATGCCACTCTTTCCAGCCAGAGGACCTTGACGTCACATTGCTAATCCCTCTCTCCATACCACCCAGGCCTCGGGGAGACCACACCAAATCCTGCATGCTCCCCTTCGAGCAGAGTGGCTGGTGCCATTAGGCTGCCTTTAATGAGGCTCATTACATAAAGCGGCAATGAACTTCACAGAAGGCAAGGCAGTGGAAAAACCATTCCACTCTTAAGGGCCACAGCAGCGAAAGGAGAACTCTCAAAGAAACCAAAGCTATGTTCCAGATAGAAATTCCTATGAAAGAGAAGTCATTGAGCTATTGAAAACAATTGGTGGTGTGAGTCCCTAATTACAATTGAGATATTCTGCAAATTATTAGGCCACCTAGGGCTATCGACTCACATCTCACAAGTCTTACAACAGAGAAAGATCACATCATGCATGCTTTCTGAAGCTTCAAGCTTATACTGCTTGTGAAATCAAAGCCTCACAAGAAACATTTAGCACTTCAACATGGTATAGGAACGTAGTATGTGGTGTAATCAAAACGTTAATGGCCTCTTGGATATTATAAATAGTGGAATTATAGTTTGGTGGTTTCTGCTGATTACTGCTCCCATAGTTTTCCAAAAGAGAAACTAGGTTCCAAAGCCAAGCACAGAAGCTGCTATATACCATATAACTACAAAGTGAATATCTCCAGAGACCATTCTGAGGTATTACTTTCTGCGTCTATTCCCATCATCATGATCTTGGTTTGTGATTTACAGTAAAGGAGATATGCTGTCATTTCCATTTCCAGAACTAAACTCAGAAAACATAGTGCAGTTCTTCATTCACCCCTCCTTAAAGTATCCTCGTTTTCTGGAACTTGACAAATAAGTCACTCCAGGTGAACCATTTGGCAAGTCATGTGAATGAAAATTCAGCTGTTTTAAGATGTGGGACTTCCAACTAGTCATTCGTCTGTTTAATTGCCTATCACCCTAATATTTCTTCCAGCCATTTCCCGTTGTTGAGCAGTTAGACCAAGTTGTTCTAACATAATTCTAGGACTTTGTTTCTGGAAAGTTCAGCAGGTGCCTGAATTTGGGCACCACAAGCCAGTAATTTAATTTCTGCTGAATCAAAAACAAATTAAGACACAGATTGTTTTCAGATTCCACTGGCCTAATGTGTATGTTTCCTGCCTTGATTGAAGCAGTGTCTCTTGTTAGTTGATGCCAAAAAAAGTCTTGTGTGCTTTGGCCTCATCTAGATTGCACCCTTCATCTACTGAAAAAACACAGACCAAATCCAGGAGTCTTGTCCCACCTTCTCAGAAACGGAAAACAACAGGCTAGCACGCAAGCTGTTACAAAATACATCTCTACTATCCACTAACAATTTTCCCTTCATGTACTGTCATTTCAAATTCATCCCATGTGTCTGAACTGCACAGTATTAGCACCTGATACATACCAGGGAACACAAACAAACAAAAAGCTATCTTTTATGAAACCTCCTCCTGTCCAGTAAGTGCTTTCAATAGGGGTTCACACTGTGTCTTCCAGTGGGTAAACAGGCATTGTCCGGTCCGAGATAATGGATGTGTGTCTGTGGCCTCACATGAGTCTAATACAGGAGATAAAGACTGAATGGTTGTCCATGTCTGGGGGATGTAGGTGTGGGATACGTTTGTTTCGGGAAGGAAGTGTTTTTCAGGCCGATAGGTCTTCCCTTCCCAGTGGAAAATTAAGGGCAAATTCAATCTAAGCAGGCTGGCACTTCATTACGATGGCCATCTCTTATCAGAACCCAGAGGAGATGGGAAGGCACTGGCTGAGGGGGAAAGACCCTGTAGTCAGACACAACACAGGGACAAAGACAGCCAAGCAAACTCGGAGGTAGGAGTGAGTCGTGCCTGCCCTGTGATCTCCTGTCCATTTATACCCCTCATGACAAACACAGAGGCCCAGCACTTGACAGCGTGGGGGGCGGGGGCGTCTATGTTGAATAAACATACAGTCCTCTTCTGCCCTTACAGCGCTGTCAAAATGGAAATCTCAGTTGAGACACAATAAACAAGATCCATCTGATAGCTTTGTTTATATGATGGGTTTATACTGTACACACCGGACTGGGATAAATGTGCACTTCCCTGACAAAGATGTGATGTTGACATTTTCCAAACAAACACCCACAGAGGCTTCTCTGTGTTTCATGGTGCTCGTGGGATGTGTTGATATTTATGTATGATAGTCTCAGGAAAAGCCAGGAAGTGCCACAGCAACAAACACCATAAAAAGGAAGTTTACTTATAAGTAGCTCTTTAGCAGTCCAGTTATTAACTTCCTCATGATAACCTTTAATACCAAGACTACTTACACACTATTTATTTTTTGTAATTTGATTTTGTACATTTTGTTTTGTGAGCAGGTTCTCAAATTCTAAAATAAGAACTAAAATAAGAACTTTAACAATGTGGCCACTGTTGCTTCTACAGTGGTATGCTTCTGTAGGGAGGATTATAGATGGGGTTCTTTCCTGGTTTACACTGTTTTCTCTTACTTGCCAATTTCTCCTATTTCCATAGTAACTAGCCAACAGTGCATCTTCATCCACAACACGTTTGCTTTCACACTGCATGAGGTAAAACCTCTCCCTGTCCTTCCCTGACAGCTTTGTCTTTCACTCTTCATCCTTCCCACTTACCCTATTCATCTTCTTTCCACTTCTAATCCCGTTGTTCTCCCCATTCCAGTTTTCCACCGTGCATCTTCACTGTACATATTTAGCTATGCTCTTTCACCCAACTCCAGACTACTGAGCTCACTTGGCCAACAATGTGTGTCTGGTTGCATGCCATTTGAGAAATGTCAAACGACTGGCCGCGAGTCTTCCTTGCCTTGTGTAATTGCGGGAATTTAAATCACACTGCATAACAAGCAACAGCACAGACCCGGTCTGCCAGGAGAAGACTGAGGAAATACAGGCTTGCGATCTCTGTTCTCCTTTAAATTGTATCAGTTGTCAGTTGTATTTATTTTGTTATTATATGTACAGTATTTCATTCATTTGAGTCAACGTCAAGTGACTGTGTGTATTGTTTGATTACTGTTGAATATGATCATTTTACACCATGGCCTCAGAAAAGCCATATGTTGGTATGTAAATGTATGTCATCATCATCATCATTGGTTTACAGTCTGCTTTCCAGGTAGTCCAAGGCTACCTTGCACACATCCATCGGATTACCCTCATCTCTGCTCTGTTAAGCTTCTCTCCATGCAATTTCTGACACAGGCAGGGTACACTTGCCCTTTCATCTTCAGGGAGGGGCCCTGGATGTTCAGATCAATCACAGCACCTTTCACGGCTATTCAGCGGCTATTGTGCCATAAAAAAGAAGAACCTATGGTCCTACAGCCTGAAATACCTGCAATAGTGATCTTTTGAACAGTATGAAAGTTAAATCACAGTTGAAAATCTATATACTGTATGTGCATTATTTTAGGAGAATGTCGAAGGAGGCATAGGCTGGTAACGCACTAGAACATGCCCACAAGAAAGATTATTCTTGTGAGTAATTGTGTTAGTTTGTTCCATATTTACTGTAGACCTAGGTCACCAGCCAAACCTTGATTGGCCAAGCAATGCCACCAACACAAGGGGGCGATGCAAGGAGTAAAGGGACATGTAAACACTGCATGTAAACACATGCACCAAGCTGCCAACTCATGCTCTGATTGGCCCAAACGACACACCAAAGTACTCATGCAGCGCCCTGATTGGCCGAGGGTGTCACATATATATGCAGCCGAAAACAGTACCGTACTTTCACATTCTCTCGCACAAGTAATAATAGAAAAATAATTAGAAGTATACTTTCTCTCAATGCTTCTTACTTATATTAATTTAAATGCCAGTACAAGTCTCCTTCTGCAGAACATGTGTCTCTGACCCTACAACCAGTGGTGGTGCCCTTCCATCCAGCTTTTTAAAAACAACATCGCATATCCACCATGCTTCTATACATGTGTGTTGTTGTGGTGAATAAAGAGAGGAGGCAACCTTTCATAGGGGTGACTTCACACTTAAACAGCCAGTTTACAAGCCATTTAAAGACCTACAGGAGGGAAAACACTAGCAGCTCTCTGCTCCAAAAGAGAGTCCTTCTATTAGAAACGTTTTAGAAACGCAGACCATGGCTATAGAAAACTTCAGTTAACAGGTTTATTGGATTTTGTGATATCTTAAGGAACAGAATTTCATACCATATTAGTGTAGCACTGAGCGGTTGGAGCTTGAGCAGAACACGGCTTGGCAAATAATTGAGTAGAGTGTGATATTTCAAAGATGAGTCATATCCTCTGCGGTAATAAGAAAATAAAAAATGTATACATATAGCTAAGCCTGTTAAGGAGTGTAACATTAGCATGCTTGAGGTATAAAGAAATGTGGCAAGGAAGCATCATCAATAATAAATAATGCTTTAGCAGTGGATGAAACACAGGCAGAGAAATAACTGAGACTGGCCGAGACCGAAAGTGCTAGATTCTGTTCTTTCAACTTCCACTCAAACTCCCATAAAATATGCTACATGTAACTTGCAAATGCTCGGGTGCCAAATCATAATTTCAGCAATAAAGCCTGATTAAATCTCTGGTAAATCTCTCGAATACAGAATCTACAAATGGAAGAAATATTCACATACTGAAAAATCTGCTTCCAATATTTATACGTTTACACTATGATTGGTCATGATCTAGATCTCATAGCCAGCTGATTAGAGATGTCTGCCTACTAATATGTCTAGTCTGTTGACATCTAGTCTATGCATTTGTTTGTTAGTAGGGATACACTGAATTTAGAGTTTCTAGACATCAGGCAGGGATCTCTGGTCATTTGCCAATGGAGACTCATCATTATCATTAATGATGATTATCAATATCATATCATTATCATCATCATTAATGATGGAATTATTGGGAAACGGTGGGGGGTTTATTATGGATCCTGAATGAATTAGAGCATGCATCCATTCAGGCGATGGGAGAGAGCGAGATGGCTCTACACTGAGCTATAGTACACGTGACATATGGTGTGTTTGTTTACAATAGTCGCTCAGCTCTGCCACAAATACAGTGTCTGGATGCCAGAATGGGATTAAAAATGGAGTATTTCTCATTGTAATCAAGGCACCTGTGTTTTTGGCGATTCAAAAATGAGATAAAAAAAAAAACAGGTCAGCTTAATTTCTATTGCTTTTATCAACGTGGGCCTCATGACGTCATCCCGCAGCACCTTTTCGTTTATAGAAAGTAATTACAATTTTACTTTCATGGTTTTGATATAAAAAGTGAAAATGTTCACATTTTTGGCATCCATGGTCAGGTTCTGTCCACATAATGACCACAGATGTGTTCTAAAAGTGTGAAAAACATATTATTCAATTCACTGGTCCTTCAAAACAGCTCACCCAGTGTCTTTCTGATCAAAAAACTTATTTTGTAGTTGAAACCACAATGGTAACATCAGTTCTCCTTTTTTCAAAATTAAACTGGAATCAGTACCATAATTATGGCAATGGCGCTGGCATAGTTTTATTTTTTTACATCTTTTGTCTCATCAATCATTCTGTTTGCTTTAAAGACTCATATGTCCAATTAATGTTACCAATTTGACTTTGCAGAAAGACATAAATGAGATGAAAATACTATTCATATTTAATCAAAGGCTAAGTTATGCATGGGGATGACAAAGTTACTCTTATCATGCGTGATCAGTTCAAAAGCGACTGTCAAGTTGTTTGAGTCTTTTTGTGTGCTTTGAATTAACTAATATCACAGCAACGTGCCATGACTTCAAACACCAAGAGCAAAATACAATGTCCATTACTTATGTGGGATCTGCTGCTTGGCTTAATCAGGGCCTGTATTTTATAGTGGCTGCAAATGGCTACTTTGTTTGGTTTAAAGACTTGATCGGGTCTACAAGCCAAACTCGGGTCTACAAGCCAAACTTTTTCGGTCTGCTTAACAGCATCAGAACAAAGTAATAACAACTACACAGAGAGTATTCTAGTAAAATAAGCACAGATCTGTTAATATACTATATACACCTGTTCTTACCACTATAGTGAACCTATATAATTCAGAATTTTAGGCATTTAGCAGATGTTCTTAATACAGAGCGCTTTATGCTTCTCATCTCTTCTCATCTCAAGAGAAGAGAAGAGAAGAGAAGAGAAGAGAAGAGAAGAGAAGAGAAGAGAAGAGAAGAGAAGAGAAGAGAAGAGAAGAGAAGAGAAGAGAAGAGAAGAGAAGAGAAGAGAAGAGAAGAGAAGAGAAGAGAAGAGAAGAGAAGAGAAGAGAGATGAGTAGAGAAGAGAAGCTCTTGATTGTCACTGTAAGGAACATCCAATGAAATTTTGTTTAGTGCATCCATAACACATAGTAGTATCAACAGAAAGAAACAACAAACAATACAACTACAGTAGAAATTGTGCATTGCAAGCAGACTGAGCACCCAGAGGGCAAGTGCCCTCCAAGAGATAATACTCATTATCTTAATTATATTATTTGCTCCATATTGCACTTGCCAGGTAGAACAGGGTCAAATTATGTTTAGAATGGGGATTGCAGCCAAATAAAAGTAATTGGAGAGTTTTTGACATGAAAAGGATTGATTATCACAGATCTATACGTATGGTATGACCATTATGCCAAAAGTGTGGAACTTACGTAAGTTACTTATAAAGTTATGTGACTATAGAAGCACATAACCAATTGAAATGCACCAATGTCACTCAGTTGCATAATGGCACTAAAGATGTGCTGATAGAACAATAAAAATATAAGTTTCTAAGAGCATGTGATGCAGTACCGCAAATGATATATATGTAACCGGGATCTAAGACTTGTGTAATTCCATCTCTGCAACCCGGTGAGAGACATAATTTCATCAGCACTTTTCAAACATTCAAGCATAAAGGCACAGCCAGGTCTGACTGGAGCAGCCCCTGAAACCAGATGTCTGGATACCTTTATTCCCTGTTGATATTACACTGGCCTACACTTGCTTTTTTGGAGCACCAACATTTTTTCCCCAGAACTCTTATTCTCTTGTTTATCCATCATTCTCCTCCAAGCTCTTCTTCCTAGATATGATATTACTGAGGCCACAACAGACAAGCTCAAAAGGCAGTTTTCTGGGCACCCGACCATGAAGTATTTTTGATTCATCCTCTGAGGCTGATCATCTCGGTCAGAAAGAGAATCTCCGTACAGACCGCTGACAGTAAAACACAGACGTATAAGCTCAGTATTTTCCTTTACATATTCCAACGCAAGTCCATGTGGTTCTACCCTGGTTGAATCATTCTGATTAAATACCCTGAATTGAAAGTATGCCGCAGGTAAAAAAAAAAAAACAAAGACAAAAGCATGATACATAGACCAGCTTATTGGCGATATGGACATCTTATTTTGAGTAGAACATTTGGAGCCAAAATGGGGTACTGTTGCACCCTGTTGCACCCCCATACCCCCGCCACCCCTCCACACACACACACACACACACACACACACACACACACACACACACACACACACACACACACACACACACACACACACACACACACACACACATACACACACACACACACCCTCCCACGGTACCACACACACCCCAATCCCTGGCTCTTTGTTCCCCTTCTCAGACACCACATCATACATCTTGAGTCCTGCACTCACCCTAATTACAGCAGCGCTTCCCTCTGCTCCCCATGCTGCCCCCAGGCCCCCTCACAGCATCGCACTACATATACACAACAATCTAAACAAAGATTTGGCCTTTCAGCGCACTAGTTAAGAGAAGCAGAACAACACTCTCAACATAAACTCTGCACCCGGAGGCCGCACAACACCAGATCAGTCCAATTGATAATTAAGTACACACACGGCGTCCTCTGGTAATTAGTGCGCCTCCTGTACAAAGGAAATCTTCAAATTAACTACAAGCCAAGCCCTTATTTCACCACGTAGAAATCCCTAGACATATTTGCTTGCGGCAGGAACATGATAGCTATAGTTGGTTTGCTATCATTCCCCCGTGACATGAGGGAGCCTTTTGGTGTAATGTTGTGAAACACTTAACCACTCGAGTTAGGCCATATTTTATAGATTATACAGCAATAGTAAATCTGCAAGCTCACAACATGTCATGATGCAACATGTTGTGACCTTCTAAATGTGTTATTTATCTATTTTATGGAAGAAAAAAAGTTTGAAAGATATTGACAATTTCCATTTTGTAAACAGAAAGATTTGTATGAATGTATTATTCTACATTAATAATAATAACATTTTTTGCATATAATAAAGGTGCCCAAAATAGGGGTGGGATGTTGAAAGGTGCTTAATGAGTTATAGTGAACCAACAGTGTGATGATGGTGTGGACCACCGTGTGTGACAGTGACACACAGACACACAGAGTCTACACAGTCTAGGGCTGAACCAAGGCAGGGTGCCTCTCTGTCTGAGCAGGCCAAGAAAGACAGTGATGGCTAACCACAATGTAAAAAGGAGCATCTCTCCCCACAAGCATCCCTCACTGTGTGGTTCATCTCGGTCTCCCTGTCTCTTTCTCTCACTCTCTCTCTGGGGCAACTTGCGGCCAAGATATAACCTATTGTAGTACAGTATGTAACTGGACGTTTGAAAAAAATGTAAACAATTTTAAGAATATAAAAACATGTCAAGTGGCACGAGGAGACAGAAGGCAGTTAGCAGGTGAAAGATCATTTTTCTCAATAAGCACATGTGCATTGCATGTGTACCATGCACGTCCCTTGGCCACAAAGACAAATAGACTTGGTGACGGAATGTTTATGGTCTCATCTGTCCCCTGTATATATCTGTTTTACCCATCTATTCCCCGAACACAGACCCCAGTCATCTTTCTCTCACGGAGAGAGCTGAGACATTGGATAATTACCTTGCTGTCAGCCATTTCTACAGCTGTAATTAGACCTGGGAGTAAACCCTAATTGATCTAATTGAGAGCAGGAATAGGATGATCTGACCTCAATTCTGGCATCATGCTCTGCTCTCCCGCTCTCCATCTCTTTCTGTCTTCCTCTCTCTTTCTGTCCTGCTCTCTCTTTTTTTTCTCTCTCCCTCTCTTTTGGTCTCTCTCACTCTCTTTCTGTCTGTCTATCTGTCTGCCTGTCTCTCAGTCAGTCTCTATATCTGTCTGTCTCTCTCTCTCTGTGGGCTCGTTGGGATCGGCAGCATTCTTCTCAGGCATTATTTAAACTGGCAGCACTCTAGCCGGCCTGAAAAAAGGCCTGAGGTTACTGGCAAACTTACGGGATGCATTTTTTGGTAACAGTCAAGATTTGGATGTGGAGACAATTTGCTCAGTGGTTTCGATATTTTAAGATTGTGTGTATATATAGTGCATGCTTTTGCAGGAAATTGTAGTTTTGTCATGAATGTAGGAAATAAGGAATCTACTGCTAGTGAATTAGTAACCGAAGTGACAAAACCTGCACCTCATCAACATACCAAAATATGTTTTGGTTGTTTGGTATTTGGTATCTCGTGGGTTTCTTTGTTACACATTTTGCTGGTGTACCTGGCACGATGTTTCTCGGGGTCTGTTTTCCAGTCTGGTGGCTTCTGATGGACAGTAGGGGGGTGGATGGATGGTTTAGCACAGATTTGCTTTGGAACGGAGTGAGTGAATAGCGTGAGCAGATGATGCTTCCTTGCGGCCAGTTTGTTTAGCCACGCCAACTGCCATGCACATGTGCAAGGCGACCACGGGCTGTGAGAGAGCAGAAGGCCTGGCAGCCCTCACCCTGGCAACTCACTCTCTCTCTCTCTCTCTCTCTCTCTCTTTTTCACTCATTGAAAGAAAGAAAAAGGGAGGTAAAGTGAACAACTGTACCGTTCTTTGCCATTGCCATGTACAAGTCCTCTCTCTCTTTGAAACAGATCGCAGAACACTGTGGGAAAGTGTGGCTGAACACTGACACACACACCTGCAGCCTGACCTCACTCTATTGGTAATTTACGCCCAATTGTTTTTCCGGTATCGGCTAATTGGCTAATCCTAAGCTTGAGCTGACGCAAGACCCACAGGGGCCGGCGGTGACTGTGTTCGCCTCATCTCAGGGAGGCCGAGGGACTGTCAGTAGGTCAGCAGATGTTCTTCTCTCACCTGCTGTACTTCAAGTACATTAAATGTCACCCGTCTTTAGGGAAACACAGCAAACAGAGCGACTGTAACTGGATCACAGAATGTTGTGGGAAAAGGAAGTAGGGAAAGACAAAGAGATAAAGTGGACCCTCACTGGAGGAGTCAAAGATCAGCAAAGAGAGAGAGGAGTGTATATTTCCGTTCCGTATCACACATAGAGGATCGAAGACGTAACCGGTGTGGTGGGTTGGGGTCCACAGCTGGGTCCAGCTGTAGTGTCCACACAGTGTCTTAATTCTCTTTCCTTCTATCCACTTTCTCTCTCACATTCAGTATAAACTTATTTCCAGTTGTGAGAGGACTCTCCTCACCTACAGACAGCCTGGCAGACAAACTGCACTGCTTAATGAAATTTCTTGTCCCAAGAGACAGCTATATGATCCCATCTTCCCTTCCTCAGCAGATGTGAGCAGAAAGACCCTGTCCCCAGCTTCTGCCCATACACTGGAACAACCACCGTGTTGCGGTGTGCTAGCAAGGGCTTTGCTTTTCAGACATACAGTATGCAATGGTAACACCATGGCCAACACAGAGTCTATAATAACAGGCAGACACAAACAGTATATAGTTACACCATGCAACTCTAACATCAAAATATCCACATCCAACTGAAGTTTGTATGACTGTCAAATTTTAAATCTGATTATTTTCAAATAATTTTGTATTTTTTCATTCATCATTCAGTTGTAAGGGTGACTAAGATTGGCTTTCGGAATGCTTAGATCACACTAGAGAACAAGTAAAAACCCAACTTGAAAATGTAATAACAAAAATATAACATCAACAACTACTTAAACTTCATACTTGGTTCACCAAATACTAGTCCCCCTCATTCTTTCCATCTACACTAAAATACTCTTCACAAAAAATAGCCAATGTAAATGCTAGTAGAATGTAGAACTTTTGCCAAATTTCCACCTCAGAAGTCGGATGCTAATGGTTCAAATGAGGTTAATAATCCAAATCGATTCCAGAGGAAAAGATTGGAATATCCACAACCTATAGTTTTCCACTAGCGAACAATATTTTCTCTCCGCTTCATTTCTCGGGCCACGTAAGATGAAACATTTGACCACACCAATGCTTTTCATGTGTTGTTTGAGAGACAGAAGCGGACGATTCGCTGATGGACATCTGAGCATAATAAAAGGCGCTCAGCTGTCTCGAGCACGGCAACTCTGACCTGAACACCCACACTCTATCCAGATGTACATCAGTGTTTATGTTCGCTTCGGTGCCCCTGCTAGGCCCAGGAGTAAGTGTTCAAGGAAGTATTACATTTGTGAACACATTAAGTAGCACATCCAGTTTCCTGCAATTTTGCCTGTTCCCTGTAAATACTGTGTTAAACCACAGAGCCACAGAGGAGCTTGGTAGTTAGCAGAGGAAAAAGAAACACAGGGAGACTAAAAGCAAGTCAGCCTCAGGCAAGCCCGGTTTCATGGTCAAGTCATCCAGCATGGCATTAAAACAGACAACCTCCACAGAAGAATGTCTGGTGAGAATTGATTACATGGTCTGTGCATAAAAATACCAGCTCTAAAGTTGTCATTCCACTGGACTCAGCAGATGATTTTAACTTTGACTGTGTAGCTCGACAAAAGTAACTTATTTTGGACAGAAACACAGTTAGTATTACATTGTAATTTGATTTTTTCTCATTGTTATTATTACTATTATGATTACTCTTTGCAGAAATATGAACTGGGTATCTATCTTTACTAACCAAAAGGCATTTGTTTTATGCATTATGATACCTAAATTTGAAAAAACATGAGCGCACATGACTGCAGGACCCAGTTAGAGCTTCATAACAATGAATGACATTCTGCAACTTACAGGTATGAATGAAGTTAGCACCTGCCAAGTAGACCTACTATTTGGTGGCCACTGTCTGCAGCACAGCAGTGCACTGGAATGGAAACAATAATCTCTTTCAATCATTCATGCTTTCTCCTCAGGGCAATTATGAGCATTCTAGTCTTTTTCCCCCCAAAGGCCTGCTGTTTTATGTTGGAAGGCATGGAGAAATGATTCAAAGGTCTGCTTCTCTCTTTCTAGCAAGCTGTCTGTTAAGTATTTCTGCAACATTGTTTTGAATAATCTTCCGGGGAAAAAACATCAGGGAAAAGGCATCTAGAACACATTCAACTCTCTATACATATATGAAATACATTCTGTGGGTGTTTTCTCCTTCAAAAATCTGTTTTCTTCTCACCTTGCTAAGGGGCCTGAAGTGATGACAGACCATCCATTATGGTCACAAACATGGGGTTGGCATGCAAAATCACAGACTCTATTGAATTCTCACAACAACTAATTAGAAATGAAGTGAGATCAGATAAGAATTTGGAGAGTGGCAGCCCAAAAGACAGACGAGGAAGCCCCCTGCCCGTGTCACCTCCGCTACCCATGCCAGCACTTGTTGGGCCTCATTTCCCCCTCAGCTGCCTGGAGACTCCCTCTCCCCTTTCTACTGGAGCCAGACCAATGCCCCCAAAACAGAGGGGTGATTCTTAGTCTGGTGCAGAGGCACTCTGGACCAATAGAATGGCACTGATAATGTGTTCATGAAGTTTCAGTTCCAAACACAAGAAAGTGATCATATACCAATGGTCATAATTATAAAATATACATGAAGGATTAGAGTCATAAAACAGTTGAAAACCAATTAAGACAATTAAGTCCAAATATTAAAAGCTAGTAGATCTGATGATCTCATTTTGCAGGCCTCTAATCTAAGCTATTCTCTAAATATGAAAGACATTTAGAGCGTTTAGAGCGAAGTAGTATTGCCCATATAAAAGGACATCCATTAGGTGCGACTAATTTTTTAACTCACCGAGAAAGTTACCAAAAATATCACACCTTTAGAAGAAAAGGAAAGATTGTTAAGAAAACAATTAAGAATTTTGGCACCTCACAACCACAGACAAAATGTTTCCTGCAACTTATTTCTTATTTCCCTTCTCACAGACACAGATGACCTATTTTCCCTTTCAGTAGGCCTTACATCTTGCATTACAAGACAGATTTCTGCTAATAGGTTTAAGGGCTTATTTTCGATCAAGTCTTTTTTTAAATTTATTTTTCAACAACTAATTTTAACTGTTCCTCCGCATACTGTAGCCAATGACACATAGGGTAAGTGACAAAACCCCACACATAGAAATGTGGAGCCAGACTGTGTACGAATAATCAGAACTGGTGTGCTGGTGGTTTGGGGAGCAACAACGGAATAGTAGCCACTTCAAAAGTTATGTTAATGACCACAATAGCCATATTGTAATGGCTTTTTGGACAGCTATGCGTGCACATGGAAAAGGGACAGTGGTAATTTCATATGCTCAGAGAGAGAGAGAGAGAGAGAGAGAGAGAGAGAGAGAGAGAGAGAGAGAGAGAGAGAGAGAGAGAGAGAGAGAGAGAGAGAGAGAGAGAGAGAGAGAGCATTAGATGTCTTGCTGAGATGTTGGGCTGGCACCATGAGCAAGAGCAGTCTGTTCTCACATGGTCGACCAAGCACACGTTTTCGACCTCCAGGCAGGCCCTAAGAGACAAGGGAATTCTGTGTTTTGAATACTTGGAGGCTTTAAGGGAAGTACTCGTCAAGCCTAGCATATCATTCCGTGAGGGCTGTCTGCCGGCAAGCAGTAATGCTTCAGTAGCGAGATTGAGGAAGGGACATGATCAACAGACACTCTCTATATGCCTGATTGTATGGGGGGTCACCACACAATGATGACCAGCCACTACCAGTATAACTTCGCAGCCACGATTTCAGCCAATAGGCAAAAAAAGGTATAACTGCAAGTCAGCAAAAACAGGTGAAATAAAATCACAAAATGTGCACACGTGTGCCGATTTTGTTAAGTTTGTCAGTCAAAGCCAACACGATTGGAAGTACCTAAACTTCAAAGAACATAAAACCACTTAAACTCTCTCTATATAAATCAACACCAAATCTCTAGCCTTGATTGCTATGTTCGGCAAAAGATTATTATTCCAACCCGTGATGAATTTGTTTCTCACTTCACTTCTTAAGTGGGAAAAGAAATATGCCGAATGTGAGCAGTCTGGATTCCAGGCTACGTAATCTATTTTCACCCCAGAATAAGGAACGCTAGGGTTCATGTAGTTTGATGCTCCAAATTGTTTTATTTTTTGATCGTCCCTCTATGTGCTATTCCATATTCTAGAGTCAGTTTCAGTGAACTTCTCTGTCTTCATCCTGGTCTTCTCTGTGATTTATAATTTGGGGACCTCCCAAAACAACCACTGAGTTTCTATTTCTGCTTTCAAGCCAGGAGCCACAGCCAGTACTGAATATCCCTTCACCACCACCCTGCACTCCCTTGTTCAAATACTGGACCAAATTCGCATCTCCTGAGCCCTTTGTCAGTAGTGCACTATGCATGCAGGTCCTTGGCCCAGCATGCAACCACACCACAGACACTGGTGAAACAGGGATTATGGGAACCTGTAACTTTCAGAAGTACTGGTCTTTCTGGTAAGTGATATTTGCTTCCCCCCAAATCCTTGCCGTAGCACATTTGATATTGTGCAGAAAACACAGATTTAAGAGCACAAACAATGTCTTAAAAAAGATTGCAATTTGCGATTGGCCGGAAAGAGACCTGATGATGTATGATGATAAAGAAAATTAAATTATGTCCGGTAATAGCCTGTATTTTCAGGTTACCAAAAGTAACCCGAGATCACAATATATTTCATTGAAACACAATTGAGATGTCATCACATGCTGTAATTTGAATGAATAAATGTTCATTCAAATGTCTTTGCTGTCCATGGCCACTTATTTGGCCCATACCCACCCAGGCTAATTAGTCTGGCCTATTGGTGACATTGATTTTGCCAGATAAAGGCCTGTCTCTTTCTGTGTGAATATGTGAGAACTGCTTTTGGGCCTGTTATTGACAGAGGCATCTACAGTACACTGCCGTTGTTACCTTGGAAACCTTCAAGAGGTGAAGGAGAGGACAGCCAAAAGTGAGATCCTCCAAAATCTGCAGGTAAAATCCACACTAAAGCTGTCCAGATTAAACTGCTTCAGTGTTAAAATTGATAAGCATCTCAGTCACCACTTCAGGCCCTAATATTACTATAGTATATCAATGTCCTGCTCCTTAACCTTAAAATGTGTTCACGAAATCATTGAAGTCGTACAGATTTAATGCAATAAAAAAGAAGAAAAAAAAATATCTGTCCTACCTCAAGAATGCACGTCCCAGCAGCTGTGTTCTCCTTGATAGAAGCATTGTAGAAGTTCCTCTCAAAAACAGGCTCGTTGTCATTTATATCCTGCAGTATAATATTTACTATTGCCGTTGATGACAGAGGTGGCGTCCCACCGTCGGTGGCTACCACAGTGACACTGGGCTTGGGGTCCTTCTCATAATCCAGCTGGGACAACGTTGTGATGATGCCTGTCACAGCATCTATGCTGAACCAGTCTGAGTGAGTCCCTTGGTCCTGCAAGATCCTGTAGTTGATGTCCCCATTGGGTCCTTGGTCTTTATCTCTAGCGGTCACCTGCAGCACAAAGCTCCCTGGAAACACCACTTCTGGAATGATCTGTCTGTAGACGGGCTGGTCAAACAAAGGAGGGTTGTCATTGACATCAACTACCTGGATTGTGAAGGAGGACTCTGCCCTGAGGGGAGGAGTGCCTGCGTCTGTTGCCATCACCCTCAGTTCATAAGTATCCCTCTCTTCGCGGTCCAGAATTTGGTCCACACAGATTAAATAAATGATGTTGTCCTTGGTGGTCAGGGCGAACTTCCCGTCACCACCCTCCAGAGACACATTGACATTGGCGTACTCGCCGTAGTCTGGGTCAGTGACTGAGATCCTTGCCACATACTGGCCTGGCTGGGCCCCCTCTGAGATTTGCGGGGAGCCGTCCTCACTGAGAAAGATGATGGTCATGGTTGGCTGGTTGTCATTGTAATCTCTGACATGGATGGTGACAAAGGCATTTGTGACCTCGGGCTGAGTGGCATTATCCTGTGCTTGAACCACCAGCTCATGTACTCGCCTCATCTCAAAGTCTAGGGGCTTGTTTAGCGTGATGATGCCTGTGCGTGTGTCTATGACAAAGTAGCGTTCCGGATCACTCTGTCTCCTGTTTATCTCATACAGTACCAGGCCATTGTCTCCTTCATCTGCATCAGCGGCAAATACCTGCAGGATATTGCTCCCTGGTTGAAGGTTCTCCGAGATTATGCCGTGGTAGCGGCTCTGGTTGAAAACAGGAGCATTATCGTTGATATCCTGCACAGTGATATCTAACGTCATCTGGTCACTCCTTTTCGGAGAGCCACCATCAAAGGCCTCTATAGATAACGTGTAAGTGGACCTTCGCTCTCTATCTAGAACAGCATTGACCACCAAGTCCAGATAGAGAACTTCATTGCTACCCCTCCGGGTCTCCAAAGTGAAGGCCTGGCCAATGTTACCATCTTTGATGAGGTAACCCTGCGTGGTTAACTGGTCTTTATCGGCATCCATGGCGGGGTCCAGAGGGAACCTGGTGCCAATAGCCGTCTGCTCGGGTATTTTAAATGCAGCCCTCTTTTTAGGGAAAGCTGGGGCATGGTCATTTATGTCAATCACCTTGATGGTTACCTCCACAGTCACCCCTGTCATTGTGACCGCAATGAAGTTATACCGGTCCCTCAGCTCCCTGTCTAGAACTTTAGCAGTTTTAATAATACCAGTGCTCTCGTCTATGTCCAGGTCACTACCCACCCCTGTGCCCTCGTGGTCTGAAATGAAGTACAGGGCTGCGGTGATGCCAGGGGGCAGCCCGGTGCTGATGTCACCAACGATTGTGCCCGCCGGCTGTTCCTCATCCAGCTGTAGCTCGAGCGTGCCCAGGACGATGGGAGAGTGCGTCGTTATGAGCTCCAACACCACATACACAAGTAGCACAAGCCTCCTGCTCCAGCAACCGTCGTGGTGCAACGGGGCCATTGTAGACCTCCCCAAACCCTTGGCGGCTGTCTGCATTCTGGCTCCCTCTTTTTAAAGCTATGGAGACAAAAAGGGGGAGGTGGGGGGGTAGATGAAGTGCTGAGTAATATCAAAAGTGAACATCAGTAGAAACAAAGGAACTGTGTATCATTTCTTTGGGTACTACCTCAAGCTATTTTTGGAGAATGTACTGTAGATTACTTAAAGACTTTTCCATATGTTCCATTGGGCTCCTTTGCTGGCCGCAGTGCACACAATACAGCTTTGCAGACAACATTTTCCTATACTTCTTCACCTAATAAATCAACACCTTGTTACTTCAGAAAGCATTCCTTTGCTCAAATAACATAAGGAAACAGCATGCTGCCTTAGCCTTTATGATCTATCCACTCAATTCTGGATAAATAAATAGATACTAGAGATTTGCCAGGCCACTCTCTATGACAAGTGTATTGTAACATGAACCATGACCTCTGTTGCCTGCTTGTATTAACCAGTTAAAGAAAATAATATCTGCTTGTGAAGCTGACCTCTGAGTAACAATTTTGCCAAAGCATAACACTGAATGAGTTAATGCATGAGTGTGCCGGCTGAACTGTTGAACATTATTAGAACACTTTTAGTTAAGCAATTAGTAGAATACATTTGAATGCTGTGTGCATTTTTCCCCAATATAATTAAAAGCTGTGTTAGTCAGGAAAAGTATAAGAAAAAATATATATATCTCAACTGTTTAGGTGTGACAATTAATTAGCCATTGCCAAATTCCCCTACTAGCTCTGTGTTGCTGCCAACCCCCATTCTTGGCATGAGTATATTTGTTTATCTTGGACTGAATAGCTCTTGCATGCAGTTAGGAAGTGTTCGTACCTTTTACGTTATTGAAAGTTGACTGATCTTTTAATTTCAGTGTGTAGTTTTCAATGAATAGTAAGGTCACAGGGACACAATCCGCTTTCCACCAGGGAACACTAACAATCGTGTATGTTGGAAAGGCCAGTCATGCTGGAGGCCCCGATGCCAGGAAGCGGACGCACAACTCTGCAGCGGTGGGTGATTGTACGTTGTATCACGTCTATGCCACCCAGAGGCCCCAAACTGATGAGTTTTTGATGGGTATACTTTAAGTAGCTCTTGGTTTATCTGCTGGCTTTGTGTGAAATGTTGTCATGCATGCAGCAAAGTCAAGTTTGGCAACATGGCCTCAACATAATTGTCAAAGGCACTGCTCCATTCTTATCCCCAGTCCCCTGCAAACCCATTATTCTGGCCCTCTGTGGGTAAACCACACTTCTGTATTTATCCAACAAAATTCTCATGCACATATATAACTCACACAAAGTAATTTACTTTTACGAGCAGAGGTTAATGGAATATAGAAATGTATAAAATATTGGAGCATTTGTAATGTCATTTGAGAGGAGCCATAGGCATTGCACTAATCTGGCAGTAGGCTGTAGAGAATCTGTAAATTTGGTAAAATGAGAATTTATAGAGTAATGTCGGAACTAGTCACAAAGACTGTCACCATCTGAAGAATAAAGCCACAACACAATTGGCACATAGGAAAATGTTTATGTCTTATGAATTAAAAACAGTTATTTGTTTCACATTATATTTAATAGATTCTTCAGTACTTCTGCACTGTATTGTGCAAAGACTCCCCCAATGATTTTGGAGATGGTGAACATGCATGGAAATAATTAACCTACATCTGGGTGTACACAGGGTGCTGGTACGGTAACTGTCTCCTGTGTGATGCTGCAGGCTGTGGGCCATGATGGTGACAGAGTGGCAGAACAGAACTGAACAGAACCGAGTGCAACAGCAGAGTTAAAGGGCTCCATGCAGTCTACCTCTCTGTTTCTGGCTCTGCAGCATTGTAATTGAGGTCTGCTGGAAGGCTGCCATACGCCAACAGGATTCCAAGGCTAATTTCAGTCTGCCATGATTCTGGCTCTGCAGCACTGAAGATGCTAACTTTTACAGTCACAAATTGGTTCACAATGGTTTAGTATGACTGGAGATATAGTGGACATTCAAATTTCTACTCTTATATGACTTTCAGTGCCATGAAGACCATATGAAATTGTTTAACACAGTACTGTGTTGTTAATGTTTCCCAGGTTGCAGTAAAACACCATGGTGCAATAGCCAACTGGTTAAGTTAATATAGCAACAAATAATATTGGGTCAATTTACTGTATCAATTCCTCATTACAATTACACCCTGGCAGGGCAGAGCAATAAATGGCAAAACTTTAAGTCAAGCAATGCACAATCATTGTTAAATGCTATACTGTACGTTTTGGTCTCCTTTAAGTGTTTTCTTCTCTGATATATAAAATAGAATAAAGCCATGACAGCACCAAAAGCTTGAATGCATTAACATTTTGAAAGCACAGTAATGATTTATTTTCCTGCAACAGTGGGGAACATACTTTAAAAGTACTTTTTTCAAAAGTACAAAGGATGACTTTTCAAGGCTGGAATCTTTGTTCAGTTGCCATAACTGAAATAATGCACTCTCTAGTTGGGCTATAGAACGACCACTGCAGAGCAGAGCTGCCTAATGGCTATAGCAGACAGTTCTGAGCAGACTAATTACTGAATGCCAGGTTAAGCAAGACAGAAAGGTTAGAAAGATTCACTTACTCACAACATTACGAGAAATAAAGCATTTTACAACTAGAATAGTTATCTGTGCATTAAACACCAGCTCCTCCACCACCACAATCACCAACAGCAACAACAACAAGACTGCTTTAATGTACTGCATACCGTATTGGGCTATACCAACCAAAGATAAGCAGTCTGATCAAAAAGGATCTAGTGTCTAGTCAGGATACAGAACAGAACAACCTGGTTATGCTATGCTATTGGCAAGACTTTCAACGGGAACAAAGCATTATGGCTTTGGGGAAGAAATCTGTAAAAACAGATATGAATACAAGCCAATTCCATTGTGGGTTCATTCAAAGGTATTCTCTTCACATCACTGAAAACAATATTGTGCAATCATCTCTCACTGGCAGGTTATTTGTGAAAACAGGAGGCACAGAATGTGATCCTTACTTGCTTTACTTTAATACAAATCCTTCCAAACAATTTTAACACTGCAGGGCACAGGGGTAACTCGGCACTACACAGTATGAGCCCCCAGCATGGCAGATTTCATCATGGGCCTTGAAAATCACCTCTAAGTTCCATGTCATGACTGCAGCTAATTGAAATAAAACGTCTCAGCTTCGGAACACTATAACCACTTAAACCACAACAGTATCTAATGGGACTCAATGATAGATGCCACTGATGTAGAGCAAAATATCAAGCTTTGAATACTTGGCAGACTGCGACCTATAGCTGTCAGAATGAGTGCATTTCTCTGCCCTGTAATAGACTGTGGAGCTTCAGATCCTTCATAAGGGCATTGAAAGGGCCAGGAAAATCCATCATAGACCTCACGTGTGTGCACTGCCAGGCCATAACAGAGTACTGGGCAAACCACACCATCTCCCCTTTCATTGTGAACTGATGGTTTCTGAGTGCAGGCAGGATCATCTATTCCCCAATCCAGGAAGCTGCATGGCCGAATTCAGTTGTTTTTGTACTGTAAGGTTTTCTGGGAACAAACATGGTAGCTTAAAAAAATGACACCACCATTGGATAACATGTAACAACTATTCTCTATTCTTGTGAAGGTATATGATATTAAGGATCATTCATATTTTGTTGGAATTAAAGTGTGCACCCAGTTCTCTTACGGCTCAACATATTTATTATTACGATTTCAGTTACTTTTTGACTAGAAGCTTCTCCAGGCTTTTTGGTCCATGTTAGATTCAATGTTAGATGAACTTTGTTATTCTATTCACTTTGTTATTAGTCTAATAACAACCAGACAAGGAGAGTAGTAGTATACTATTAGTATTAACCACACTATACACAAGGCATCAGATCTGTTTTCAGTCTGAACCAAACAGCACATGCAAGCTACAAAGAATATAGCCCTATAGCCTAAAGAGAAGTCAAATGATTACCTCATCAAATAACCCAAGGGGTTTATGACACAATCGTTGTTCTGTCATAAAATCTCTCGATGCCTAGATATTATCTTTTCATCGTCTTTTCACCCCCCTCCCATCTCTCTCTCTCACACACACACGCGCACACACACACACACACACGCACACACACACCACCAGACACCACTACTAGCCCATGCTTCATTGCTGGTGAGGGTAAATGTAGTTAAAGACAACCCTTCTCTTAAAGGCTGAAAAAAGGCAGCACTTAACAGAACATTTAAACTAAAGTAAGACTGCAACATTCAGTTTGAACTGTTGAATGGGCGGAGAGAGAAAGGAAAGGAGGGGCCATACACTCCTTGCTGGGTAAAGTCACAAAAGAAGCTGGAAGCTGCGTAATTACGTCGCTGTTGCACCATGGTAACCATCACACTTCCTAACGAAAAGTGTGTAGGAATGGAACCCCAGTGGAGTCTCAATTAAATCATTAGTTGATTGAAAGAGTCACACATTCACGCCGCATTCACGGTCAACGAACCTGCCACCCTCCATAAGCTGAGTGCACAGCACAGCACCACGCACGTACCCACACCATGGAATTCCACAGATACTGATTAAAGGGGGAGGGAACTCCACTCATTTTCAACATTTTAATATCATTAATATACCTTAGATGTGTTGTGTGGACATCAAAAGTTTCCCCAACTCTCTGTATTTCCTAAAATGGAGGTCTGAAAACAATCATTAACATACATCTCATGACATCATCAAGATGTATTTCACCATGTTAATGATTTTTCTTTCAGACCCATTTTTCCTGAGAAGGTAGAAGGATAAATTTGTATCCTCTCAGGAAAAAAATGAAAATGGGTGGAATTCCCCTTTAACCAATTTCAGATGAATGTTTTGTAGGGGCCCAAATAGTCTTGTCTGATAGGTTATCTAATTCTAACAATAATTGTAGGAAAAACTTTACGAAAGTCGGAAAACGTTGAAGAAAACGATAAAACAAGCCTGAAATTACATGCAATATAACTTTAAAAATCTGGGATATAGTAGCCTACTATATCTGTAGTGGCCTTAGTGATGGTGCCATATCTGATCCACAGCAGGCAGAGGCACTAGAGCTATGGAGCAGAGCGAACTATACCAGACCAGTATGACATGCCTATCCCCATTTATCTGCATGTATCGCGTTAAATTATCAATGATAATTTATCTCCGAGAGTATACACATGGAAACTAATTGACCATTTGGTTCATTTTTTATGAACCTACAGAATACGGACCCAGGAGGATCCATTTGGTCATTCCTTTAGCTATCATTCAGCTGGGGACCACCTGGAACACAAGTTGTTATCCTTTATTTTCTTATTCCACTTCTTTGCGAACTGCATGCGCAGACTTTTTTGTATTGTGAGTGCGAGATATTTTTGTGTTTGAACTGCCAAAGCAAACACACATATCGAGGAAATAATGCTACTTATGCCTATGGCTTTGAATAATGTATTCTACACAAAACCATAAACATATTGTGGAAAGAGGTGTGATGACACTTACACGCATCTGTTTCGTTTGTCTTTAAAATGACAGGTCCGGCAGCATCCGAAGTATTATTCCCCAATGATGTGAGTCAGAAAAGTGCAGAAACTCCTAAATTATCCATTTCTGAACAAAATGTAAAATCCTCAATTTAAAAAACGGTACGCTCTCCCAAAAAACCCTTTGTTTCCTGTGTCAGTTCTTCTCTTCTAGACGACTGAAGAAAAAATGGAAAGTTTTCCTCTCCTGTTACTTCAACTGGGACGGAGGTTATCAACTTATCTGCATCGCGAGCAATCGACCGTCAGTTGTCTACTACAGAAAACACTTGAAGTGCAGCAGCGCGCCGACTGAAACCGAACACCGAGATGGACGTCCCCTCTCTCTCTCTCCTCTCTGCAACATTGGACTAATTTATTCAACACGTGAAGAAGTGCGAGTGAGTGCGACCTCCTGCTTGCAGGGCTTCGGTTCGGTGGATAGAAGCGCTGCTGAATAAATCCAGATTATTTCTGAACTCTGGTGCCACCATCCTTTGGAAAGGGGAAGTGAAAAGCGAGGAGTCTCTTTCACACACACACACACACACACACACACACACACACACACACACACACACACACACACACACACACACACACACACACACACACACACACACACACACACACACACACACACACACACTTAAAGGGGAATTCCACCCATTTTCAACATTTTAATATGTCATTAATAAACCTTAGAGATGTGTGGACATGATAAAAAAGTTCTCCCAATTCTGTGTTTCCTAAAAACGGGGGTCTGAAAAAATCATTAACATGGTGAAATACATCTGATGACATCATTAACATGTATTTCGCCATGTTAATGATTTTTCTTTCAGACCCTTTTCCTGAGAGGGTACAAATGGAAACAAATAGACCCGCTAGGGTCCATTTGGTTCACATTTGTATCATCTCAGGAAAATTTTGAAAATGGTGGAATTCCCCTTTAAGAAAGAAGAGATCTAGAAAAGCTGTACTGTATAAATGTTAAGTATAGGGGCGGCTGTAGTACAGCTGGTACTTTAGGTCATCCAATGATCCGTGGGTTGGTGGTTCAAATCCAGGCTCCTCTGTCAAAGTGCCCCTGGGCAAGACACTGAACCCCAAATTGCTTGCGATGTGCTGGTTGCAACTTGCATGGTTTCCACCACAATCATTGTATGAATGTATGGGAGAATGTAATGGATATAAAGTGCCTCGGATAAAGGTGCTATATAAATATGCACCATTTACCAATTACCAGTATAAGATCAAATGGTTAAACAAAACAGCAGTAGCCTACGCACTGCAAAGATATTAAAGTTACTGAATGATTTTCTATCAAAGACATAGCCACATTATTATTTTTATGGAGGATATTTTTCAGGGTTCTTTCTTGTAGAAAAACAGTCATGCTCTGAAGGAGTAAAGGGAAGAATCATGGCCCCAACATCTGCTTTTGTGTTAGTGTTGTCGTCACTGACTCTTCTTTTCCCTTACATCTTCTGAATCTTTGAAAGAACATGTTCTATATCTCTAGTCAGGTCCCTGGAGGAGTTCAAATTTTATCTTCAACAGAGCTGGAGGCATAGTTTCACTTCACTTCCCTGTAGGCTACTATCAATCACTACGTTAGCCCTTAACGTGACTTGTCATTTTGCATTTAAAATTATAAACAAGTAAAGAGCAGACATGCAGTAATGTCAGCGATGACGAGCCATCATATTAATTGCCGAAAACAGCTATTAAGGGACTAACAGGATTTATTCATTATGTATTGTATGAATGTATTTTCATGAAACAAATTTTTCTTTTTTATTAGAATAGTAATTCAAGATCATAAAAAAAGTTCTGAAACCTCTTGAAAACGGCCTCAGTCTTTGTTCTTGGCTGAGCAATATTTTACATGATCATCATCCAGACTTTTGTATCTGACTATCATCATGCTGTAGGCTCTGCTATGTGGTTATGACAGCAAAAAAAGAAATCCAGGCGTCGTCTTAATGTACTGCTTGAAGACAGCAATTTATTATGATTTATCCTGTCTTTTCAAAAACTTCAAGTCAAACTGCTGACATCAAGCAGACTAGTGTTCTATTTGTCCAGTTGCAGAAAAATATCCTAAAAAAGTGTTAAAAGCTGACAGTTTCTGTTGCTTTGAGAATTTTCACAGAGCTTAGTTCTGCCTTTCCACACTTTCTCTGCCTAGTGCATATGATCACTGAAATAACTTCCAGTCCTGGTAGCTATTAACGTTTTATTGTGACAGTTTAGCAACCGATGCAGACCTCCAAAATACCACACACGCAAGATGTTTTTTGTGGTGCGCTTGCGCACGCGTGTGCGCACACACACACACACACACACACACACACACACACACACACTAGAAATAAACTACTGTATGTGCATAACACACACACATAATGCAGGACACCTGTTCTTGACCTGTTTTTTTGTTTTTTTACACAGTGCAAGGAAATTAAAAGATGGATCAGTGACTAAAAGCACCCAGTTCATTTTCAACATCAATTATGTGGGCATTTAAATCCCAAATTCATTTACCTCTCTCCTTGTTTACATTTTATTCTAATTAAATAATTAGAGACTGTCCAATCCATGTTTGAGCTTGCATGTGCAACTGTGCATGGCCCACCCTAGTTTTGGTTAATGCTCCAACTATAATGAGACAGTTGAGACTGTATAAGAATCTGTGTCAATTTAGAAATTTAGTAGACCCTCTAAATACAGAGCGATTTATAGCATAAGCAAGAACATAAATATAGTCATCATGAATCATGCATAAGTTAAAAACCTATAGTGGAATATCTATGTAATGAAACTATGCATACTGTGTCTACATAAAATGCTAAGTTAGATAAGTTGAGCTTTGCATATGCCTGGCTGGTAAGGTCATCAAGTACAGGGGCAAGTGCTATGGTGCTACAGGCTAAGATGGAGTCTGAAGGTGGCTTTTCAGCCAAGATTGGGAGTGAGTCTGCAGCTCTGACAGAAAAGGGAAGTGCATTCAATATATTTTTGGAGCCAGAAGGGAGAAGAATACAGTATGTGGAGGAGCATCCTAGAATTTTCATCAAAGGTACTTAAGGTTTCCCTGCGTTGGCTGATCTAAGACTGAGTCTGAGATGGTCAATTTGTTTTTTTCGATCTTGTGCATCGGTGCTGAAGTACAGTCCGGTCTGGCATAGTTCCTTGACTGATGGCCAGAGTGAAAGACTGGAAAGAATTGCAAATTCATATATGGCTGGGGTAACAGGGTCTCTGAAGCATCCTCAACTTAACATCTCAACTCAACTGTCTCTCCAGTCTACACTTTACCAGTCTACACTTTACCAGAAATCTGTTTAACTCAACTAAATTTTCATTTTTTTCCCTAATTTCTCATAAACAGAACTTCTTCCAGACACTTCTTAGATATGCGTAAGTTAGAATTGGGCCACTTGGCATGTGTTTGCTAAATTATGTAAAGGCAAGACGTCTAGACGTGTCCCTCACTGTTTTATCATAAAACAACCAAGAACATGACTTTTAGTTGTGGAATGTGGACATTGGTTTTTGCATTGCATTTTGATGTGGGCCCTATAGATCCCCTGTGGAACATTGATTGGCACATAATAGTGTTGGGGGAAGGGCATGTGTATAGCAGTCTACTACAGACATTATTTTAATTAAAACAAAATGGTAAACAGAGGCAGGGGCTGACCATTCTCAGAGCTTGTTGTTCAGTGTGGATTCGGGCCGGGGGAACCAGAGGGTGGATTTGACCACCAAGTGACAGCAGCTTCACTATTTTACCGCGCAGTTCTGTGAACTTGGTTCGAGCCGCTAAGGGCGCTGCGGAGGGACATTGAGTTTATCCGACAAGCGGCCATGCAACATTTAGTGTTTGTGCCATCTGTGTTAGCAGAAGTGAAAGAAATTGGAATAAAATATGAAAAATCTTGCTTGGAACCTCCTCCCCGAACGCCACTTTGAAATAACTAAGGCCTACTGGGAAAAACTCCAAGTAAAACCAAATCTTTTGTACTTGTCCAGTTTGATCACTCTCTAATTAAGTGACCATCAATCAAGAGGTCCACCATGTCTCCTCCTAACATCACAGCATTCCTCTGACATTGTATTGCTTCTAGCTAATTCTAATGGAGTCTTCTGGAATGCAATACGTTGTTAAGGAATGGAATGCATTGCATTGAATGGATGGCTCTGGAATTCCAAAGCAAAACAATTAAATTGTTCAAGCAAATGTTTCTCAGCGTGAATAATAATGAAAAGAAAAAACAGCAGACAAACGAAATAATCCCATTACTCTAATATGCTACACAATGCTGTCATTTAAGAAGGTTGTAGCTCCATCATCTTGAACTACGTATATAGGCCTGGTACTGAGAAATAATGTGATATCAGAGCTTCAGGGTCAGCTACGTCATACGTGGGATTGACCATTATTTTAAAATTAAATCCAGTTCACACTTAGAGGTTCCTACATACGTGCGATGTTTTATCGCTTATTAAAAACATGACACATTATATTTGCCTGTTGAAAGTAGGTGCAAAATATTCAGTACAACTGTATAATGTTAATCCTCCTCACAAAAAAACATCACTCCTGTGAGAAGTGATCTCTTATCATCTTACATCGATTTTTGTTTAAGCAGTGGGTGATAATGTTTGTTTTTCCACCTCAGACCAAACATTAGATCTCTTTTTTTGTCTATTGCATTTTGTTGAACAAAGCAATAACTTTTGGCCTCCTCGCTTCTTTCATAGGAGATTTTTGTCAAGAGAGAAAATGTAATAAAGGTAAACTTGTCTGACTATATCTATATTGTAAAAAATAATACATACTGATTTGACAGTGACAAGATAATACAAAGAGAGGACCTTACACAAATGAAGGAATATATTGTTATCAATAGCCTGAACAGTCTTAAAAATAAACATATTAGGGAAAATAATAAGGGCAAACAAAGAAATGCAAATGATGGATGTGGTTAACCTTTTTAAATCAGGCCCACATGGTGCAGCAACAATGCAGCTTCCACTCAGCACATGCTCTTAGCCTCATGATGTGTCAATCTCATTATGAGACAGGAATACAGCGTTGCCAAGACTCCGCTGAACTGTGCTGTTGCATTGTGAGTGCATGCACTGATTTCCTTGGTATAAATCATCAATAGATTTTGGATTATGGCTATGACACATGTATGTGTACACATAAATGTAAGAAATACAGTTTAACCTAGCATTTGGGCAGTGGAGGAAGACATTTGCTCTTAAGACTGGCAGTTTCTTCAGCTTCCCTTCTTCATCAACAAATGTCATGACAGTCACATCCATATGGTCACGCTCATTTGCATAAATTTACATAATCAGCAACTGGAATGAATAGTTAGAAATGGTAAACAGTTTCTTGCAGAGCAGATCATGCAGAACAAAACAGTGTAGTAAATCACTGCAACAGCCATTCCAAAACCATTCAATGAGGACATTAACTATTAATTTAGGTTCATATTCCCATTCAATGTCTTCATAATTAAAATGATCAGGGGTATAAAATGTATGCAAAAGCACTTGTAAAGGTATGCTTAAAAGTATGTTTACAAGTGCTCTGTGGAAGTAGGCTATTGTTTTGGACAATCTGGTGGACCACTTCAGACACAATTTGAATACTGAATAGGTGAATGTTATTTTTCTCCACACAAGCTTTTGAAGTTTCCAGTATTCATTCTCTTTTTTCTTGCGCCTCTATGGCACCTCTATGGCCAATGAAGAAGAGAGCAGAGCACATGTCCTCTCGAGTTGACTGGAAACAAATGGAATAAACTTTCTGATTCTTTTAGAGAGTTCAGATTGCCTATGCATGCATGAAGTGTGTTAGTGCTTGTATGTAGAATTACAGGTATGTGTTCTTCAAAGTGTATCAACATTGGGTTAACCGAGCGAGTTCTGCCGTAAATTACATCAATGCTTGCTGTTATTCTGGTATAGGCTACTGCACAGCAGAAAAAATACAGATGTTGTTGAACTGACTGAATTAGCCATCGCTGTGTTCAAAACAAACCTCCTCAAAGACTTTGATGAGTAACACCCATTATCTTCACCAGCTTAATTTTTCCAAAGGGAAGCATGATCATCATCATCATCCAATGATCATCATCACTGTCATCATCGTGTGTGTGTGTGTGGGGGGGGGGTGCATGTGTGTGTTTGTGTCTGCCTGTCTGTCTGTCTTTTGGATCAGACAAATTGAACGTTCTGAATGCATGGAAAGATATAGTCAGAACATGGGGATCTGGCATATGCTTAACAGTTAACCCCAGGGTTGAATGCGTTGTCCCTTCCCTTTATTGCAAATGTTTACATATCTTAACAATCCCAATATAGGGAGGGTGCTAAGGTTCATGTGCTTAAGATGCACAGTTTGCAAGTGTCCTCTGCATCATTAAGCTGCTACTATAAAACTCAAAGGTCAAGTGTATTTGGCCATTAGCTGTCTGGGGAGGTATGTGCTGCAATGGTCTTACAGTATGATTAAGAGAAAGCCATTCTGATCCTTCAATAGCTCCCCAATGGTGGTGATGGAGAGGAAGGGAAGATGTGCTTGGCGAGTTATACGTTTCCTCAGGGTTCTCAGGAGTCACAGCTGCCTGGTAGAGTCAACATCCTATGTTCCGGCACACTACAGATTTGTTTGTTCACTCTGTGCACTCTTGTGCATTTGCAGTACTTCATCCAAATGAGGTCCCATCTCTGAAGCCCACATAAAAGTACATTTTATGAAACTTAACTTGTCAAAGACAAGAAGATTAGCCTAAAATTATGTTCTTCATTTCACTAAAGTTAGTACTGGAGTATTATTTTTAGAACATCCTATATCCCTTTGAAAAGTTTGCATAGAGATGTAGACACCTCTTTATGTTTATGCAGAATGCTTAAAACAAATTGAAAGATTAAAGGCCAATCCAGATTTGTCATGACAGATTGGGACAATTACAGTATCAAATTCTGAAGGCCACTACTTAAGATGTGTATAGGCTGCTACAGTATAGCGTTGTTATCAACCCCTATCCCCAAGAAGTTTAACAAAATACTGCTCAGATTACCTCTATAATATATCACAGCTATAGCCTCTCATTTTATCACAGCTGAGGGTATTACAAAAGCAAACATGAAGTAAAATGAAGAACCAACTGGAAATGTTTGCTAAGTTACATGAACAAGCATTAGGGTCACTTCCTCTCATGCACTTTGATGCTGTGAATAGTTAACATTTATGTTCTATGAAAATAAATGACTCCTACTGGGATTCAGAACCTCTCACCAAATGTTATAGGCTTACGGGAACAGTCTTCCGTTGTTACAACCTCACATTTTGCCCAAGCAAGAACTAGCTGCAGGATACAATCTGAGCTTGGCTGCCAGGGATATAATATTATACTGTGTGGATCTCAGGAAGATACTGTGACATTAAAAGACAACATCAGACAAGTCTGGCATAACGTTGGCTGGGAGAATCTGAACAGAGGAAGTTAAAGGCACACAATATAATTTCCTCAACAATACTTTTGAAGTGCCTGTGTGAAAAGCATTGCAATCAGAAAGTGGCTTGCATAAAGGTGCTATACAGTAATATACTGCATAGGCAGGCACTATTTACCAATGTCAGAACAGGTCAGCTCTAAGGGTGGCAGTGGGGGTAGTGTCTTGAGTGTACTTGATGAGGCAGAGCCTGGGGGGTCTGTTTATTTTTGAAGCTCTCCACCCATAATATCAAGCAAATACAATAAACAACACAACACAAAACAACACAAAAGCCATCTCCGCTAGACTAGAATTGTAGCTTCCAAACATATAAGCCTATACACCAAGAGAACAAAACTATAAAATTATAGTAGTCTACAGAACAATAAACCATCACAAATACTGTGATACGGAAACATGATTGCACAGAGTGCTTTACATAGGAGACCAAAAAAACGAAATAACTAAAACAAGCCATGACAACAGCAGGCAGCCATTGTTACAGTAAGGACAAAATAAATTAAAACACAGCAATCAATATATACATACAGCTTACATACAGTGAGAAATCAAGGAGGTGGTTACAAATGACCAAAAGCAACTGAAAAAGGTGTCTTTTAAAAGAAGCCTCAGAAGGAGAGGTTCTCAGTGCCAGCGGGAGGGTGTTCCAGAGCCTAAGGGCCATCACCTCAAAGGTTCGGTCACCCTTTGTTTTCAATCTGGTTCTGGGGACCCCAAGGGGGTCCTACTAATTGCCCAAAAGTACCACAAAACAACCCAAAACTACCCAAAAGCATACTCAAAAGTACCCCAAAGCAAAACAAAAACTTATAGTTGAGTGTCATTATGTCTATTTTAAATCCAAGCACTCCAAGTCTTGGATGGACCAGGGCTGTAGCATTTTGGTTGCCCTAACTATCTTCTGGTTGATTAAACTATTAAACTGGTTATAATAGGGTCTGTGGATGTTGGGTGTCACTGACAAACAATATATGTCCAGAGTTCTTCGAAAGATAACACCATAATTTAAATAAAACACTAAGTGAGTAACTCTAGTTGTCAGTCACCTGTCACCTGTCAATCACTTGTCATAGTAGCATACAACATGCAAGGCAGCCTGCATGCACGCAAACAGACTAAACATGGTTTAAAGCTGATATTTAGTGTCTCCATCACTCTCTGGAAGAGGTTGAACCTGAACTCTCAACGCAAACTTCTGACCTGAAGCTTCAACTGATAGTGACACAATAATAACTCATTTCCCACAGATTTCGTGTTCAGTTTCTTTACAGACCTTATGACTGGGCAGACAGTCCCAACTAACTTCCTCCTACAGTAGCCTACAACTGACAGGACAGTCAACCCTGACAGATAGACCCTATAGATGCATTTTACCAGTGCATCATATTATGAGCCAATACATAGAAACGTAAGAGAGCTTGCACTGCCAAACCATGTATTCCATACCTGGGCATTATGCAGCCCGAGGGCCAAATGCGGCCCTTTGGCTGAATCTGACCGGCCCGTGAAAGGGTGGTCCGGGGACCAACAGTGGTTCTTAAGAAAGTTCCATTTAATTGGTTAACCAGATGTAACTCTTTGAGAGCGTAAAAATGAAACCAAATGGACCCTTGCGGGTCCATTTGGTTTCATGTTTACACAGGATTCAAGAGTTAAAATATTCATCATCTGAATTGCCTGTTTTGTTTGTGAAATCCAGCCTGGAATTGTGGACAAAAGCAAAAGAAATCTTTAGTTTTGTGGGGCTAAAATGTCATGGTGGTCCTCTGTGGCTCAAATACTGAATAAATTGAGGGCCCTGGTGTCAATATGGTTGGTCTTACTCTTACTTTTATCTTGAAATTAAATTAATATTACGCAGACTTTAGTTCAGCCTTTAGTCTTGACCCTCGATATTTTATGTATCTCATTTGGCCCCTTGGGAAAAATAATTGCCCACCCGAATGAATGAATGATTTTTTTATTAAACAGAGATGAGAGTTACAGTACAAGTCAAGTACAGCTACATCAAATCTGAAAAAGCTGATTGGTCACACTAGTTAAGCATACACTTGTTTACAATAGTGGCCAACTTGTTCATTTCATTAAGGCATTCAAATACATACAAAACAACTACTTCGGTAAAGTCAGAAGCAGCAAATCATGGAGGTGAAATCATAGTGGAGGTAAAAAGGGAAAAGAGAAATGTACAAAGAGGAGAGGGGTGGTGGGGGGGATTTTATATGCATTTTTGTTTTACAGAGGCCAGTTTCGAATTGCAGTCATTAAAGCTGGCCTGTTGTCTGAGTCCAATGCATCTCTGCCTATTTCCAATCAACCAATCTTTTTTCTGGTGACTGATATTGTCCTCCTAATACGTGAGAGGGCTGTGGAATTTCACTTACAGTTTTTATTTATTTTTAAAATATTGTTTTATTCATTTGGGTGGGCATAACCAAATATGGAGGCGGCTACATTTTCCAAAACAATATTTTAAAAATAAATGAAAACTGTAGATGCAATTCCACGGGCCTCTCACGTATTAGGAGGACAATATCAGTCACCAGAAAAAAGATGGGTTGTTTTCGAATAATCTGTCATGGTTAAAATGGAGTTTTAAGTTATAATGGGTTTGTATAGGAAGGACGTTCCGGCAGATTAATTTGAACATCTAAATACTGAAAGGAGTTAGTAACTTATAAACAGGGGTGCACATAACTATTTTGGTCCAGTACTCAGAGGAGCACCTGGGGATGTTACTTGGTGCTCCCAAAATGCGGCGACCCGCATCACCGGGCCCTGGGACCCCTTTTTTCCACTCCGTACAGGCTGATCAATGTACAGTATTACAGTACAAGGCGATAGTTTGGGCGTTGCAATAGTGGCTAGCCTAGTAGTACTACTACCTGCATTCTACATCCATTAAAAATACTAGTAGTATTTAGACTTTAGAATTATTTTATTTTCAAGGCTTTTTTTTTTACCGGCCCAGTCGGACAGTCATTATGAGCCCCAGCTGTGTGGTGCTCAAAGGAGCTTTCCACCCCTGGATTGACAGCTCATTGTAGGATTTGTGGTGCTCCTGAGCACCGGAGCACCACTTATGTGCAGTTGTGCACCCCTGCTTATAAACTGTCTGGTGTTCACATGAGGCTGAGTAAACCATACAATGACCAAAAGTTTTTTTTGAAAGTGGAGTACCCCTTTAACTGCTCGGCAGAAATTACCAGGAAATCAGAGCGAAGTAAGATGATTCTAGAAGCAGCCAGAAGTGTTTTTGATGTTGGTGCAGAAGATTTGGACACCGTTCTAAGAGAAGACACATCAACCCAGACGCAGAGTCTGGTTGACAGATCAGTCTGTGTTGTGATTGATTGGGATGGACTGTGGTCACTTATAGCTGTAATATTTGAATAGAATTCATATTGAATGGACATTTTTTTATTTTAGGTTTAAAGAACTTTCTGTGGGAAGTTCCACAACATGCAGTAGGTGGCGATCGTGCGCTTTAATGTGGTGCGACGCGCCAATAAACCCGAGAGAAGAAGAAGAACGAGCAGTAACCATAACGATAGTAAACAGACCTGAAGAAGCTGGTCGATCGTAAACAGACTTGAAGAAAGCCGCTAAGTAAGCGAACTATCAGACGTTATATGCTAAATGTACAAAGTAGCAATGTAGCAATGTGTAGACAGTCATTAGCGAACTATTGGTGCAATACTAGGCTACCGATTTAGTGAGCTATTAGCCTAGGAAAAGAGCCAATTCAGTTAGCTACGCTAAGTTAGCTAGCTAGTTTGCTAACCAATGCCAACAACATAAATGTACTATCGCCAGCAAGCAACTGTAATATTGAATTAATATGATCCTGACCTGTCAAATTGAGCCTAGGAAAAGAGGCAATTTAGTTGATGCCTTGCGTTGTTGACAGTCCTGTCAGGGCTACGTTAGCTAGCTGCCCAACAATGACAACACAAATGTAGGCTACTATCCCCAGCAAGCAACTGTAATATTGAATTATTAACATTATCTTGAGCTGTCAATTTGAGAATGGACCATAATGAGTCTTACCTACAGGTCTAACATTTAGGTTCTTATCAGTGAGGAAGGCAGTGAAGTGTAAGGACAGGTTGACGGTACGAGAAGCGCCTGTGACGTGAGGCTAGGTTGACAGTGGGAGAGATGACACTAAAATGGTGTCACGCGTGCCAGAAAGATGAGGAAGATGAGAAGAATAAAAGGACGCTGGAGCAACTTGAGGTCAGGTGAAAATATGTTAGGATGAATAGATTGGGTGTTGCCATATTCTAGTAATTTAAATTAAAAAATGCAAAATGAAAAAACCAGTCACAGTTCATTGATTCTTCAGATACAGCACAGTGAACAACACAAAAAGGCAACATCCCGTTTATTCACCTGGTAGATGGGCCAAGAGATTAAAGCAGTGTTGGATGTTTGAATAATTGATTATCAATGTCATTGTTATTTAATCAGAAATTCATTGAGAAGTACGTTCTCTATTTCACAGCTGCCATTCCCTGAGGGGTACGACCAAATATTGTGCTCTCACACACTACTGGAGAGGACGGGAAGTTTCAAAGCCACAATCAAAGCTAAACTTAAAACTAAAGAGGAGGCCAAACAGTGGCTGGAAGCCTTCCAGGAGTCGACACAGACAACCTGGCGGGTGACAAAAACATACCCTACGGAGGATGAGGCAGCGCGCAATCTGTATCGTGTAAGTACCACCACTTGATTTGGCTAATCATGTAACATTCTTCTTCGGTTATCTCCTACTAACTTCCTGTTGTTTTGCGATCTTCATGAATGCAGCCATATTGTACATTGAAATTATTTGTATCTTTTAAGGTCGATCTTCGCTGTCAACACAACACAACTAACTCCTGCAGGACAAAAAAAAACACATTTTGTCCTGCAACAATGTATCTTGTAGTAAAAAGGAGTGAGTTGAGCCGCTCAAGATCATCAAAGTGAGTCTTTTTTTTTGTAATGGTACCCTAATGTGGTTCATGTCCACCTGAGTGAGCTGGTGCTGGTGGTGGTTTCAGAATCATCTTCACTAGAAACCAAGGTTCCCACATTGGAACTATGGCAGTATTAGGAACTTGATGAGATTAGGCACATCATGTCAGAAACAAGTTGGTGAACTCTGAACACTACAGCATAATACAGATGTGTAACTCAGTCTTAGTTTGGCACAGTGTATACAGGAACAAGAACCAGGAAACCTGGTTGAGCCAGACCCCCCCACACACATTTTCACCCACTCCTCCATTTGTAGAACAGCCCCTAGGGTCTGGCAAAAAGACCAACAGAGACGTGTGCATACTCTGCTTTTAAACATGGTTTTACTGATGAGTATCTGTTGATCGTATATGCGAATAATATTTATCTGTACTTAACGATACCAGCATTCAAGTGCCGATACCAAGTACCACCGATATTGCGATACGCTTGGTTATGAGGACAATCAGTCGATAAATATAGAACTATGGGTAGTTGGTTAAAGTTCGCTGTACTCATCGATACTAGCTTTCAAGTGCCGATACCAAGTACCACCGATACTGCGATACGTTTGGTTATGAGGACAATCAGTCTATAAATATAGAACTAATGGTAGTCTGTTAAGCTGAAAGGGGAGCTACACATGGTTGGGAGGGCTCCCCAGGGGGAGGCCATCTTGGATTTCTGGTCTATTGAAGAAGTCTGATTTTAGTAGGATTTGACAATAATATTACTTCTGTACAACATATTCAATTTGTTGATAAAGACACCTAAAACGGTTCTCTTTTTTTTTGTAGGAATGGCCACAACCAAGAGGGATACTTCTGTCACATCACATTGAAGCATGACCACAACCACAGGCTTAGTTGTGCTGAAGCGTTGCGCCACCGCGATGTTTCTAAGCACACAGTGGAACAGCTGACAAAACTGTTTGAAGAAGGACACTCTCCCTCCTCCGCTTTAAATAAAATCAAACATGATCTGCAAGAGGAGCAAGGGGAGAACTACACATACGCCTCTGCAGATCGGTCCATCTGCCCAGACCTCCAGTTTTGTTACAGGTAAATTTTATGATTTTCTTTTTCAACAAAACCCGAGTCGGGTACACAAAGGCACCATGTCATGGCGCTGCAAATACATAGGGTGAGCGGCACCAACAAAGTTAAGGAAAGTATGGCTTATTGGGATATGACTGCCTCTCTCACACTCTGTCTCTGTAGGTATTGTATTGTCAGTCATGGTATGGCTCAAAACATAACAGATAGATCTATTATATCTGCCTTTTTTGCTATGTTTTGAGCCATACCATGACTGACAATACAATACCTTACTTTGTTATTGTGGGGATGTGGAATGAGGTGTTGGAGCTACGCTTTTGAGTAATAGGTTGTTATGAGTCAATCAAGTGTTTTGGGGGATTCATTGAAGATGCTTTAATCTCATTCTTAAATCTCATTCCAGATTATACTACAAAATATTGCAGCCCCTTCTTGGAGAAGGGGCTTCAAGACCCCAATGGGAGGAAGACGCGTCCTCCCTTCTTGGAGAAGGCGCTTCAAGTCCCCAATGGGAGGAAGACGCGTCTTCCCTTCTTGGAGAAGGGGCTGCACCTGGAGGCGTAGCTGGAGATGGGGCTGCACCTGGAGGCGTAGCTGGAGATGGGGCTAGATCTAGAGAAAGAGTCCAAGCTCTCGAAGATGGCCTCACCGAAATGTTTGAATCTCTGCGTCAGAAGCTGAGGGCGGACGAGTCATTTGAACCAGCAATTGAGTCTCTCCTCTCCAGCTACCAGAAAATGAGAACAGACAGTGCCGTTGTTTCAGCCTGTTTCACTTTCGGTAAGGAGAAGGGAAGTAGCACAGCAGCCACATCCACAACTGTAAAGCTGCAGACCAATACTAAAATAAATGTGAACCCTAGTGCCATAGAACGGCGGAAGACCCCAATGGGAGGAAGATGCATCCTCCAAGCTGGACGGCCCCCTAAAAAAGCCCGACTTGATCCTGGCTATGGCAAAGTCAGAGGGAGCATGCTGCCCAACAGATAGACACCGCATTCCCTGTCACAGTGTGTGGCTGGTGTGGCATTGGGTGGCACCCACTCTAAAAAGTGAATGGTGAGATGCAGGGTCATAAAAAAAAAACGGAAAGACTGGTGAAGACAGTCAAGCGCGTCACCTAGTCCACCCGAGCGCCTGACTTCTTTGACAGTCTTTTCACATTGTATTGCGGCCATTTTAAAGTAAAGGTTGATGAGGAGGGGAGAGGAGATGATGTAGTGGAGAGAGGATGTTGATAGGAAGGAGGGAGCAAGTTGATAGGAAGGAGAGAGCAAGTTGATAGGAAGGAGAGAGGATGTTAATGGGGAGGAGGGAGCAAGTTGATATGAAGGAGAGAGCAAGTTGATAGGAACTGACATGTCTGACATCTCCAATGCAGATAGAATTACTTGAAACGGTTGCACTGTATGATGTGATGTACAGTTGATTTTTGATCAAATTGACTATATTATATATATATATATTATATATATGTTTTTTATGCAGATTTTGCTAAGCTCCTGGTTGTCTCATGAGTTTCTGGAGTAATTTTGGTTGTTAATAAAACAGTTGTCAATCAGTAACTTTCTCATCTCCTATTTTGATACTTTGATACTATGTGCGTTACAGAATGCTTCAATTGGGTCTATATGAACTTAAGTACTTGAATTAAAACATGCTTCTCTATTGCCTGTCACCCATGATTGGATGAAGTAGTTACCATCGTGTGTGATCATTGTGCTGCAGCCAGACACACTTGATTAATCACTTCATCCAATAATGTGTGACAGGAAAGCGAGAAGCGTGTTTAATTTCAGGAAGTAACATGAATATGATAAAGACATCTCTGGACATAACATTAGCGCGTTACCTAGCCAGCTAGCACTTCTCAAAGTCCGTTCCGGCGCGCGAGTATAATAGAACAACACAGACGTAGCGGTGGTGGTGAGGTGTGCTGCATCAAAACATATCCGACTTGGTGCAGCTACTGTACTTTTTATTTGAAAATGTATATTTTATCATACTCACAAACATGATGAGACATCTAATGTGAATCAACATATGGAATGTCAGAACAGGCCAGCTATTAGATATATAGATATATGGATATCTAAGGGTTTGAGGTCAGACTTAGAGTTGCTGCTAGCTACTATGCAGATCTAGTTGATGATCCAGTCTTTTCCATGCATGGCTATCCATGGTTTGTCTTCAGTGAAATTAATATGTTATTTTTCCATCTCACTACTTCAATATCACTGACCAGGTGTATTTTATTGCTGTAGCAACACAGTCTATTGTGTCAAACAAACCTGCTCTGGGAAATGTGATGGAAGTTTGTCAAGGGTTTAGAACCGAAATAAGCAAAGCAGTAAAGTCATGTCAAACCAAACAGGACCCTCAAGAAGAGAGATGGGGTATGAAGGTGAGAGGGAATAAATCTAATAAAACAAAGCCCATGGGGATGACCCTACATCAGCAGGTAATGTTTCAGTATTAGTCATGCACAGATGTGCATGAAGAGAGCTATGATACTGTCAAACACCACATGTGGTTTGGTCTGTACAAACACCATAATCAGTAGCACTCAGCGTGGGCGTGCCCCAGGACTAAAAATACACCAACAGACTTTCAGATCAGAAAATTATAGATGCATATGCAATCACGTTGAAGCTTAGTGAAAGGCAGTATTATAACTACACATAATACATGAAACATTTTTTGACTCATGTCCTCAGTAAGGATTGAGTTTTTTTAAAATAGTTTAAAAAGGCAAAGAATTTAAGGGATAAGGGTTTTAGCGGTGAGGAAAATCTAGGCCTATGTCTCATAAGTCTGCGATCAAGTTCAACAAACACATTTGTTGATGGCATGTACTTACTGAACTTAGTGCTGTAACTAATTTTTTTACTTTTATTGTGCCCCCATGCAGCCACAAGCACATGGTCTTTCTACATAGAATGTACTTTTCACACCACAAAATATGTAGGCAGGGACATTGAGACACAAACTCAAAATATAGGCCTACAGTATTATGAATTAACCACTTACACATAAGGCGTATTTCAAATGTGTCCGTGTGTGGGAGATGATTGGGGACTGGGGGTGTGAGTGATGACACGTTCCCGATCCTGTAAGTTAAGAAAGGGTTTCTTTGTCTGTCTGTCTGTCTGATCCACATTGCAGCCACATCCACGTGGATCCCAAATAATTAGATTTGTTTTAGTAAAGGCAAGCAATCACTGCACAGAGGGTTAGGGTGGTTTATCATCCTGTCATGTATCATAAATTACAACAAACAGAAAACAAAGTGTTCGCTTTAAAATATATTCATGTTTGCGGTTATCTCCCAATATTGGCCTACGAGTGCTCGCTGTCTTAAGAAATGCTAGCCTGAAAGCATTGAGTTCAAGGGCCTTATTGGGGTAACAACAAGGCCAGGGTTCAAAGGCCCACAATGTTATCTCAGTAAGGACAACATACCATATGGGTAGAGGGGCATGGCTATAAGTTCTATAACCCTCTTTTGAAGACAACAATATCTGGAGGGATGTTGAACTGTGGGTTCACAATCTAAATTTGAGAAGAAAAATGAATGTCTAACCAGGAGGACATTGCGGTATTGATGTTATCATCATGGCCTACACATCAAAAAAAGTAGTCTGACTACTCATGATGCTGTGTGAAACGGTAAAAGATACCAGGAAAGTAAAACGCCTATGTAAATAGAAGCCTTCTCTTTGATGTATAAAACAAAACCATTTCATTCACGAGAACGGGGATGGGGGGAGGGGGGTTGTGGTTCACAGGAAGGGTACCACACTAAACTTTGCTTCCAATGTCGTGCTCATTGACCCCGGGCCTGAGATGTTGTTTTAATGGTGTGCAGAGAAAGGGAACAGGCAGAGACAGAAGAGGGAAAGAATAACAGGGTGTAATATCCACTCAAGTGTTTTTCTAATCACCACAGGGAGCTTGCAAGAACGGAAGACTGTCCAGACCATCTCAGGTCTGGTATTAACATCATATTCACTGCATTAATATGTCAGCTCTGCAATCACTCCATAGGTATCTTTATGTATGGGTCTCATTAACTTTAACTAACCACAGTGTATCCCAATGTATGTGTATTGGACTAGAGGATGGTAGAAGGCAACCTGCATTTTCATGTCTCATTTGTTTTCCTTTGATCCTTTGATGAGTTTACTCATGACCGGATACTCCGCCAGCAAATCTGATAATTGATGAAATTGTTCCCTGGAAGAGTTTCATGCAATAGTGCACGTGCAATACATATTTTGTTTTGTTTGATGTCAAAATAACAGCAGAATAATGATGATGAAAATAACTTTGATCAACTGGCAGCCCATAGGAACTATTTGCAAAAAAAATCTATCTTGATTCGGGAAAACTTAAGACACATAAATGATTGAATTGAAAATTAAGGACCCTGATGTACCCTGGTTTTCTGGTTTACCAATCAATCAGTCAATCAATCAATCACTTAATACTACTACTACTACTACTACTAATAATAATAATAATAATAATAATAATAATAATAATAATAATAATAATAATAATAATAATAATGAGCTGTCAGACTAATGACACAGCACCCATAAAGTAAAGACACTATAGAAATGTACGGTATGTTGTGTTGTATTTCTATTTTCTTCAAGTGTCCTCACAACCAGCAAGCCACAATCTTATCCCAAGGCACTGATTGAACCTGATATTGCACAAACAGTGAAAAATGAATGGGACCTTAGTAAACATACTCATGGTGGTGGAAAGAATCATCTGTACCTTACGTGAGATGATCTACACATCTGGCCAGAGTCCCACTGGTTGGAAGCTGGGTTGGGCATGGACCGACAGCTGCACCCAACCACTCCCATATGTTTCTGATAGTAAGTGTCTAGATGTTTGTTAGGCGTGGGGTGATCTTTGATCCCTGGCAGCTTTGGGTTGAGTGTTATCGTGAGGAAGGCCTGGGAAGCACATAGCGGAAGTGTAGCAACCTCATGGAGCCTGTGGTGGGCTGTGGCGCAAACAGCCATGGTAAAGTGGCTTCAGCTGTGGGGAGGAACCCTTTGGAAACCTCCCAGCATCCATACCAAGAACCAATAATGCTACCAGCATTGTTTGAGAAGTATACACTTAGAGTACACTAGACATTACACTGCAGCACCACATCTCCATTTATCTTTATATCATGGAAGAAAAGGAACTTTCAGGGATAGACCTTGTAATAAAAACTAGACTAGAAGTCTTTGACAGATTTGAGAACTCAGTATAAACAAAGGAGCAACTTTAATCGATTATAATAACATGATGTTTTGCTACAATTTCTTTGCTGAAGCGCTATTTGAATCATATAATATAATATAATAATAATATAATATACTGTTGTTGAGTATTGTAGCACATTGTGGCATGGAAAATACCCACACCATAAATAACCACTTACTTTTCCATTGCCCAAAGGGGCAGGAACATGTCCCTTTGCTGACATGATGATTCTGCCCAAGCCACATGTGGCTAGAGCCTCTCTATGCTGAGGACCATCCTGCGACCAGATCCCAGGGCTGAGGCCTGACCAACCCATTCCTATCTGGCCTACAGAGTTGTGACAGGCTTTGCACACCCTCCATTTTTGTTTTGCAGGAAAAGTATTTTAGGAAGTGAAGCACACAAGGGCAGAACTTTGAAAATAAACCTGGCGTTTATGGACCGGAAAAGACTTGCATAGCTGTGCCACTCTGGCTTCCTCTGTAGTCCAGTGGCCAACACTGCTGGGTCCCATAGGGAGAGCTGAACACTCCACTAACAGGTTCTTAATGAGGCAACACAGTTGATTGCACTGCATGCATGGAAGAATACTGGCTACAGGCCATCTTATAGACTGAGGTTATACTGGCACAAAGATTTGGCTACTAAACAAAATATGACTTTTCTTGTACCTGAATCCCACTCATGTCCAATTTAGGCTATGTCCAATTATTAATCCAAATTATATTGTCACATTTTGTGACAGAGATCGTATATAACCATCAATGATTTCCAGGTTCTATGCCTACTGTGCCTTAATATGGCAATGTTTGCAAATATACACAATTCCAGATCTTATGTAAAACTATCCAGTCATATTAGTTTAACTGTAATGGGGCACAATAACACCACATGGGATCTGACACTAATATCACTATATTGGAGTAGTTACAATTTAGGCATTTAGCAGACGCTTAATCCACCAGCTGCTTAGTTACTGAGCAAGTGTGTATGCACACACATGTGCATGTGTCTGTGTAAGTGCGCACATGTGTGCCAGTGTGCAGCTGTTCACATGCACGTGCACGGTGTGTCCACCTGTATGTCTGTGTGTGTCGGTTAAACTAACCAGCCTCAACACTGTTTGTTTTGAAATGCTGTGCCATTGTAGTTGTTTATGGCTGAAATAACATTGCAGAATAAATCTGTTTTGACTGTGTTTTTTCAGAGATAGACGCTACCATTGATAACAACAGATTCTACAAAATGTCTTCTAATCTAAATCATGATAGTTTTCTGAAAAACCTCCTTCTATGCAAGTGGTTGTCAAATTATTTCATGTCAAGGACCACAAAAATTATATGTAATTGGCCACCGACCCGCATCTCAAAATATGTTGTTCCAAGGACCCCCCAGAAGCAAAGATTTGACTTAAAAATGTGCACCCTGAAAGAGCGAGTTCCTCACTTACATTACAAAGGACAATACGGTAAAAATGCAGACAGGAGTTGACTTGAAAATAGGAGCAATACATGATATTTAGCGGGAGACGGGCCTTCACTTCACCACTTCCCAACAGACAACAGTATATAATTTATTAAACTGGAATGCATTTTCAGAGGCACACATGTGGAAAAGGGAATGTTTTGGGTGGGGTTCCTTGAATGAATTATTATGAAAAGCTTCATTGTGCCTTTGTGTATGATTCAATCATGTCACAGACCAGACCTTACATCTTTCCTACAAACAGATGTATGAGGGTGATAGGGATTATTTGCCACAACAGTGCACGGTACCACTATAAGAAATTGGAACTAAAATATAATTTTGGGTGACTTTTTAAAAACCAGGCAGGTTGTCAAATCTAATTCTAATCCAGTACACCTTTACCACCTTTAACATTCTCATTGCCTCATTTCTCATTCTCATGCTCTGTTTTATTCTCATTGTTAAGAATAAAACAGAACATTTTTATGGCCAGGTTAGGACTGTGGCAGGTGACAAAAACTTATTACAAAATTGTAATACTTTATGAAAACTAGAAAATGATATGTTAGCTGCAGTACTATTTCACTACAGTTTTATGCACTATTTTACTGCATGGTTTTGGCTAGACTTCTATAAGAGAGGCATTGTGTGTGTGTGTGTGTGTGTGTGTGTGTGTGTGTGTGTGTGTGTGTGTGTGTGTGTGTGTGTGTGTGTCTGTGTCTGCGTCTGCGTCTGCGTGTGTGTGTGTGTGTGTGTGTGTGTGTGTGTGTGTGTGTGTGTGTGTGTGTGTGTGTGTGTGTGTGTGTGCGTGTGCGCGGCTGTGCGCGCGTGTCCAACTGTCCATGTTTTGTCCAAACCTGGGCACAGGGTATTTTGGCATTGTCAATATTATGTCAGAGATCCACATGAGCCACACCTTTAATAGAACCTGACTTTTTCCCCTCCTCATACTGTATGTTTTGTTTTTGAGTTTCTTTTGTTTAATTTTCATTTAATAAATCAATGGAGCTCGGACAGTGGTGAAACCTTTTCATGCCTTATAATGCATCATAGACAACAGACATTATTGATACATCACAGACTGGTCAGATGAAGACTAGCTCAACATGACGCCACACAGTTCCCATGTGGAACTTGTTTTATTTTGTTTTATTTCATTCAAGATGTAGTATATATTATTTACACATATACAGCTTCAAGGAGATATTGCAGAGACTGTGCAGACCAACTTTGCACATCAAGTTCAACTTGTCTTGAAACTGCTAATACTTGTGGTAGCCTACTGTGGAGAGGTGACTGACTGTTGTAAGAAGTGGCACTCTTAGCTTGTTCAGATCGAAACACCCAAAGGGCCATAATGAGCCAGGTGCGTGAATGGCAATTTATGGTTATACATCTGGAAGGCTGCTTTGTGTCAGTGTGGCTACAAATCAAGTTTAGGAGGGAAACCCTAACATAATGACCTCTTGTGGTCACATGCTTCCACAGCACCTGGAACTAGGACGGGAAAGGACATCTAACATTCCCAGTTCTGCCCCTTTATTCCTGAGAAAATTGCCATTATAATTATACCATTGCAAAACAAAATCAATGCTACTAATTTATTATGAACAATTCTTATGACAATACATTTTAACCGACATTCTTTGTTTTTATTGTTTTTTTTTTTTATACATAGTCAGTAGGCAATTTACTGTCCCTGCAGTTTTTCTTTAAGTATGATGTTTGTTGGCTAACATTTCAAGATCACTTTGAAGTATACAGTTAGATGTTAACATTTTGACTGAAAGAAAGAATAACTGAGAACCAGCTGTAGTTTGGTTTGAAACCACTACACTTTAAATACAGTGTTGAGCCACAAGTATGTCTGCTCAGCCTGAGCAGAATATATATTTTCCCAAAAGTATTACTCTGTACTTATAACTGAAACTAAAACAAAGATTGTAAAGAAAGAAGGAAAAAAGTAAAGTAGGGTGAAACTAAAATTACCTCAAACTGTAATCATACCCGCTATCTGGACATAAATTAAGCTGAAAGTAGGCCTATGCCTAGCACCCGCATGAACACACACACGCACACGCACGTACGCACGCACGCGCGCTTTTATTTTACCCGATTTACTAAAAGGCTATTTTAGAAACATTATTACCAGAATGATACTTCTGAAAATGTTTTGCTAAATTATTCACATAGTTCCACCCAGAAGCAAACCACCAACACTTATGATATTAAATATATGTATTTATTTGTTTTTTTTCCTGCCTATTTATTTATTTGTTTATTTAATTTAAACTAGACTTGGGTAAATTGTCTTTGAAATAGGCATTTTCTCTGTGTAAACAAATGTTTTCGGCTTTCCCCTTGTGCTTCCCATCATGACATCCTGATAGATATAATATACATTATTTAATTTATTTTAAATATATACACTACATTAATAATATACATTATTTATTCATGTATTCATTTCGTTCGTTGTCCTGCCTGTAACCATTTTGTATCCATTTATATCCCTTTAAGCTTTAATACAGAACGTTTTGCAGTTGTCATGTTGTACACATGCTCTGCGTCGCTCTCGTTTAACTCCAGTTTGTCCACATTCAGGTTGCAAGAACTTATGAACCGGTTGGATGAACAGCGCTCGAATGCTCATTTTCTGACCCCTCAATATCGCAACGCTTCTACTACATGGATTTGACCAGGGCTCGGAACCTGCTCGGAACTAGTATTGCAGCGAACATGTGGTTCACCCGGAAGATTATATTGTCGGGACGTTTTGCTTTTGACGCATGCAACGTGTTTTTCAGCAGTTCACATACATGTAAACTTTTGACAGAGACCGTTATTTACGGGTTTGTTTTTCTTTTACAAAATGGCCAAGAAACGTCCCAATGAAGATTCGAATGCGACAAGCAGCTCACAGGCTAAAAAAGAAAGGTTAACAGAGGAGTTCAATGGAACAGTTTTCAAAAACATGTTGAAGGATCCCACGAAGGCAATGAAGGGTGAGAATGACAAATGTCTTGTAGCCTAATGAATTAATGCACCCCCTTTTCTAAATCGGTGATTCCCAGTGTGGTGTCCGGGACCACTGGGGGACCCACACAGGGTTCCTTGAGATAGTTTTAGCCCCCCCCCAGATGATAATTTGAACCAAATGGACCCCAGTTTATGGGTCTGTAATTGTGAGTGTACAAATGTAAAATTGACCCCTTGTCCCTGATCACCAGGGACCCCGTTCTCATGCCCCTTTCGTTTGAAATACTGTAATGTACAGTGAGTATTAACAGGAATGATAATTGCGAACTGCGATGTAGCTAATTGACCTCAGTCCTTGAGGGAGTTCCAGGGACTCCCCAGATAAATTATAGTTTTGAATCAAATAGATTAAGGACCTATTTGATTGTAACTCAGAGAATGTACACATGGTATGATTTGTACATTCTCAGGGTTAGATATCTTTGATTTCACAATATGAATTGGGGGTCCCACAAGTAGAAATGTAAGAATGTCCAAACATGCTCGGGTCCTTAACATTACGGGTTGAGAATCATTGTAGAGCCATAAAATCTCTTATGGAGGTCACTGACATTATTAAATTGGGATCCACGGGCTAATTTGTTTCCATTTGGGCTTCCTAAACATGGGAAGCCACAGCTGGCCTTTCAGTCACTGTTATACTGTATTAGGTACTATGATTGCCGGTGGTCATGGCTTAATTTTAGTATCTCATAGTGCAGTTTACTGATTGCCTTTTCTTTATTTTATATATTTCCAACAGGGCTGGAGACATTCATATTATTGGCAAAAAAGCTGCCATGTCCTGACCTGTATGATGTAGTTGAAGGCTACATGAAAATCTCCATGGAATGTGCTGAAATGTTCAAATTGTTGGAAGGAGAAAAGATCATAGAAAGTGAGGTAAGCTAAAGTGCCCTTTCACTTTGCAATAGACTTGGGAGGAGTGGCAGTGATGTAAACTGGTTAACAATCAATGCTTGTATTAGACAAGGCCAAAATCACCAACATTGCAGCTGTAGATCAAGCTTGAATTATCCTCTCAATGAGCAAAATACCAAACTCCTAACTGCACAGAATGTGACAGAATGTAGCTCATAACATGTCTACAGTGAATATTCAGTAAAGTATACGTCCTGTATGTTTTATGAAACAAGCATGTTGCAGAGGATGCAGAGGATAATTCAATCTTTTCGTACAGCTGCTGAATGAACTTACATTATTCTCTCTGTTCCAGATGATACTGATTTTCCAGAGCTTTGAGATGGTCCTTCTGAGGACAGCCAGTGACCTGTCTCACTTTAGCATGGTTGGCACCACTATTGTGAGAAAGATCATTTCCAGCTACATGAGTCTCATACAAGAATCTATCCATTCTCAAAATTACAGGTATTTGTAAAGGGCATTCAACACTATATAGTGACAGGTTGATATTTCCAATCAAAAACCTCTATATTCTGACTGTAAGTATTGCTGTGAAGTGTTCAGTAAGTAGTCTCAGCTGGGTGGCCACATTTCAGCCAATCGGTAGAGTACCAATTTATCAACTTATATGTATAGTTTTCCAGTTCTAAATTTCTCTGTTCATTTCTGTTTCAACTTTAAACACTTCCAATTTCACTTACTAATCCTTCATCCTATAGGGTTATCTTATTGGAGAGAATTTGTGTCCTGGCCTGAAAATACATGTTCTGTTTTTTAAAATGCTGGAGAGACATGGAGACTTTTTTATGAACAAACACTCTATCTATATTAATGTTTACAATCATTCCATTTCCATTGGGGGCGCCACAAATACATACAAATCTAACCATTTGTTGCAAAAAAAAAACAAAAAACAAAAACAAGATCTTTGGGGGATAAATCCCCTCTCAATTCCTTCCACATGATGATAGGGGTGACTTGACAAGTTGACATTGTAATTGACAACCACACTTTTGCAGTTTCTTCAGAATTGCGACAATTCTAGTTTATTATTGTATTATTGTGTTTTGTATGCCTTCGTTATTGACAGGACAATAGGCTGAAAAGGAAATGGGGAGAGAGATAGCAAAGGCTGTTGTGATCAGGAGTCGAATTAAATAGTGTGAATAAAGGTTTGTTCATTGTTTGTGATGTTGTTCCTGTATTCATAGGCTTGTGTGTCAGTGCCTCAGTCTCCTATCTGCCATGGTATCCCAGGGCCAAGATGCTGCCAGAGAGGTCTTCACTCTGATTCACTTTAACAAAGGCCTGTTTGCATTGGCAAGGAAAAAGAAAACAATGGTGAGGAAATAAGGTTTAGGTGGCGAAGCTGCTTGTTTTTTTCTGAGGAGCTAAAATCTTCGCTCAGGTGTTGAGAACAAAAATGTACTCATCACTAAGTATATTACTCAATACATTGCACAATGTATTGAATAATATGCTTTTTCAATTGCAATCTGAAGTTCATATCTTCATATCTAAATATATATATATATTTTCATATCTAAATAGTATTTTCCGTGTTGTCTTTTGTAGGGTAAAACTGATGTCCGCGTGGCTTTTATTCGGTTTGCACTCTCCTTCTTGGTGTCCGGTGACAGTACAACAGTTGGGCAGCTATTAGATATCAAAGGTAATACTTTGATGTGCATTTTAATTTACACAATACAGAATTATATTACCGTATTTTCATTATTTCTATTTACATTATTCATATCATTCAAGCAAGACATTTGCTTAAACAATATAAAGTCAATTATAACTGGTTAAAAAACACCAACACTTTGGCTACAGTACGAGCTTGTGAGGTTGTAGATTTGCTTTTGCAAAAACAATAGAGAACTCTTGAGAACCCCGGAGTATTGTACAATACAGATCACAGTAAACCAAAAGTTCATATTTCATCTTTTCTAACGTGATTCATTTGTCTTCAGAGTTCCTGCCAGAAATTCTAAACTCAGAACTGACTAAGGAAAGGATGTCCATTGTCAACCTGATTTTGTCAACGCTGAGCACTGGTGTAAGTTTTTAAATGCATGTTTTTTTTATTGAGGCTCTATATTTTAGATTGTTGTTTGGATTCTAAATCTTTATTTTCTTTTGCAGGTTGTGCAGAACAAAGGTCTGAGTAAAACACAGAAAGTGCGTTTTTTCACACCATCTGTACTAGCCAACATAGCATCTCTATACAAATGGAATGGGATTTTGGATGCAAAAACAGATGAAAGCAAGGTATTTTGTCCTTTTATGTATAGGCCACAGAAACATCAAATCTGTATTCAGACAAGGCCTAAATCTCATTTTCTTTTTTTAGACAGTGGAGAATCCAGAGGAGGCTGGGAAATTGGTCATCCGTGAACTTGTTCACAAATTCCTCCTGGACTTGTGCTGCTCTCGCAAACATGGAATCAACTTTTATGACCCCAGCTTAGGAACAGCTGGCAAGTAAGTGGTATAAATATTGGGATTTATTTCTGGAAGCTCTTGCTTTATTAACCACTTAATACCATATTCCATACAAGTTCATCCTACAATGGTGTTCTATAGCATTTTGAGCTTGTCTATCTACTGTTTTCTTTTTTGAAATAATTTTAGTTTTCTCTCTATAATGACAAAATAGCAATGCCAGGTTGACAGTGGTTAACTGCTGACTATGCTTTCTGTCCAGGGTTGGTAACGTGTTGTTGCTTCAGTTCCTGGTGGGGTTGAAACAGGCCACAGAGGATGAGCTGGTGGCAGAACTGGTGGTCAGCATACTGAAAATTAGCCCCGATATTCTGCCTAGATACTTCAAGGAGACTCAATATTCATTCACTCCTCGCCTCACAAGTGCTTGGCAGGGCAATGTCAAGCTGTTAAAGAAGGTGAATGGTGATTGCCTGTTTGTCATATTACCTTTTGTAGTGGTGACAAATGCTGTTTTCCCCTTTTATAATTAATTACATTCTCTACATTTCAGATCTATGAGGCTCAGCCGGAAATTTCTAACATATTCCCGACTCAGGAGGTCATCCCTGTATCTCGCCTGCTCTCAATGATTATGGTGACGTCTTTGCCTCCAGTGTGCAACAAGATGTTCTTCACACAGGGACTAAATGTGAGATGTCAATTTTCATACATATGTACATTCATTGCTTCAATGTCCATAGTACAATAACAAGTTTGACAATGTATTTTGATGGTCTTCTCTTGCTGGTATCCAACAGTTTTCCAACATTGCAGTTCAGCATACAACCCTCTCTATGATGTCCTTCATCTTGAATAGAGCCCATAAGAATATGGAGTACTGTTTAGATAAGTCTGTGTGGCAGAACTCAGAAATGTACTCTCTTGATATGATGGAAGACTTGGTGCTGCAGTACAGAGAGACACTTACCAAGGTAACTTTGGCCTCACAGAAAATACTATCATAATTTATTATTATTTATTAATTATCCTAGCCACATCCTTTATATAGGATCACCAGCTCCTTTTTATGCTCTGCTCTAGACCTTTCCAGATATGACAAATATATTGTCAAAGTGGCAATCACTGGCAAACAAGAACAAAACAGAGAGTGGAGAAAAAAAGATTGAGAAGGAACAGAACTCTGAAAACAAGGATGCTAAAACTGACGTCCAGGGTAATAACATCAGCATTAACATATTCTTCATGGTGCTGTTAACACAGAGGGTAAAATGAAAGATTATCAAATCCTGTGTGTTATTGTTGTGCAGTTGCTGATACAGCTGAGGTCATCCTCCTGAAGGCTCTTATTCTCCAGGTCATTTGCCTTTATCAGAAGGTAGTGCCACATCTGGTTACCCAGTGCAAATTCGACTTCAGCAAGCTTTTAAAAGGTAATAGTCTCTCTGAGTGTATGTAAGACATGGTTATTGGAAATCATTCAACTTAAACTTAGTAATTGATTTTCTTTTTAGGGATCGTATCTGAGAAGGGCATGAGGGAAGAAGTTCCTCCTGTTCTGCAGTATCAAATACTGCAGCTGGCCTTGGATCTCCCTGCTAGCAAATTCTCCTGGTTCCGCATTCAGGTGACAATACATTTTGAATGCTTCAGAGATGTGCTTTCTTAACTCACGGACTGCCGATCTCGCGGCCCTCGTTGATTTCCGGTTAAATTACGCGCGCCGGTCACGGCGACGGCTCGTATCACAACGAAATGTAGATTTCATTCTTTAATCCAACTATTAGTCCGAGCGCATCGTCTGATTATGATCCCGTTGCTGACTTTCATTTGGAACAGAATTGCCGCGACAACTTTATTTGTCCCATTTGCACCCATTCAATCCAATGCATTCAAAAGCCTCTAGCATCCAAAAGCCACTGGATGTCGTTTGCGCACGGGTAAATCAACTAGGGCTATACGTCACTTCCTGATTTTTGACCCGGAACTTTTTGCTCAGATCGTCAGAGGACAGGTTAGTCAAGACACTAGAAATAAGCATGACGGCACCCCCCTCCTGTTTAGGCGATCTGGGGATTCAAAATAAGGGTTTTTACCGATTTCACTGGTTTGAGCCGTGGCAATGGGGAGAAAACAACGAACATGCGCCCGCAGTCGATGTGTTAGGAATCTTAATTAACTTGAATTCTATAATTGCACAGGATATTGTGGATACAGAAGCAGCATCTGGGGAGAAGTCAGTGTTGTACCTGCTACTCAAGATGTTTGTGAGTAGCAATACCAGCCACCTGAAAACCTCCACTCGGATGCTGGTCCTGAAAGTAAGGAAATGTTCTGGGCATTGACACAATAGTGGTCAGTCTACATCTAGCCAGCCCTGAGATGCTTGATGATACTGTGTGTGTGTGTGTGTGTGTGTGTGTGTGTGTGTGTGTGTGTGTGTGTGTGTGTGTGTGTGTGTGTGTGTGTGTGTGTGTGTGTGCGTGTGCGTGCGTGGGCGTGTGTGGGTGTGTGTGGGTGTGTGTGTGTGTGTGGGCGTGCGCGCGTGTGTGCATGCGCGCGCGTTTTACATGTTAAATATATTTTTATGAAGGTGCTAAAGGACAGTGGTGTGTTTGAGTACACGTGGATGGAACTGGATCTCTGGCTCAACCAATTGATAAGACTGGAACCAGCACAGCAAGAAGCTATCATCCAGTTTCTAGAAAGAGTGAGTCTGTATCTTTTCTTCATTGACAGTCATTGTTTATCTTATCTCTTATAATAAGTATTGGTGTATATAATATATTCTTTATTAAATGCGATATAGAGACCCAGTGATACCAATACAACAAAATCAATAAAGATTTAAACAAACAATTCACAACCAATTCCATGATTTTGTATTGCTAATCTTATTCATTACTGTATTTTTTATTTCTTTGCTTAAATCAGTATGATATATAGATTGTATAAAACAAATCGCAGCTTGCTAAAACATTGTATGTGCAATTTCACACATTTGAGGATAAATGGAGTGAACTCTCTGTACAGGTGCTGGTGAGATTAGTGTGCAATCCTCACATCTACACAGATAAGGTTGCCAGTCTGGTACAGGAGGCAGCCTACGTACAAGCTAACCTGAGTGGTCAGGAGGGAGATGCTGTCAGTATACCCATCTCACACATAGATGGTAAGGGTCTCAAATATGTAATGCCTTCCCTTTCTTCCTTTTTGTTTAAATAATAGGCCTAGTGAAATTAAAGATACATGTTTCACACTTTCAGATCATATACTAAACAAAGGGATGATTTCCACCTTTGGTAATTTTATATCAAAGTCCATGATATAAGTCCATAACAAGCCAATTCGAATTGCTTCCTTTGATTTGATTTAATTGGGCATTGCATGAATGCATTTTGAGTTAGAAATTAGTCACCAGCAGCAAACTAGCCATCCAACTGTCTTACATGTAAATAAACAAAGTCCATGTGTTCCGCATGTATGAGAGCTACTGTCATATCGCCTTGAAAGGGTGTAACACTCTGATTGGTTCAAAATACATACAGTTCAGAATAAAATTACAGAAAATTGTCTGACTGTCAATTTGGCATTTCTACAAAACTGCTGCTGTATTCTAGATGTGCTCGACATGGTGGATGTAATCATGGATGGCAATGAAGGAGAGATGGAGGACTTTGGGCCATGTCTCAGTGATGACCTCATCATTCAGACCTTCCCATTCAGCCCTGTCGTGCCTGCTGTTCTTGAGGCTCGTAACAAACTGCCATTGGCTTTCAAAGTGGAGAACGGTAAGCCTGTCTTGGATATCACATCAAACTAAATGTGCCCTTTAAGTTCATGAAAAAAGTTCAACTGCTTTTTATATATATATCATTTTTTAAATAAAGGTGTGGTTTACGAGTACATGGCGGCAGTGCTCTCGGATGTGCTCCACTGTCAGAGAGACCCTCTCCCTTTGTGCTTGGCACTGCTGCAGTATGATAAAGAGCTTGTGCCCTCTGACGACTCTGGTGATCCTCATCCTTCCGTCATTCACTTTCATCGCTACTACTCTAAGTGGATACCGCAGCTGAGCCAGGAGGAATTGGTCAGGATTAACCCTACTTAACACATCCATCATGTAATAGTGGAATTGACAAATAATTCTACATTTGGACAATGGTTCTGTTCTGATACAGTTCTTCTTTGGTTCACAGTTCAAATCATCTGAGTGCCCAGGCTTACCAGACCCTTCTTCATTCATCACATTGATGAAGGCCGCATATAACCAAGGCCCCTCCACCTTCCTTGACGACAGCTTTAAGAGCAATGCAGAGGCATCTCTAGCGACTATGGAAATGACTGAATTTCCTGTCGCGACCAAGCAGATCTTGCTCTACATCAAATCCACCGTGGATAACTTTGGCACGGTAAGGAGAGTCCACTCCACAGAATGTGTTTTATGTGTGGTGGATCACTTTGGCTGTCATGTCAGGAGAACTTGCACACACTGTGTTTATTGATGCAGGCAGTGTTTGAACTTATAAACCATTGCTGTGCTCATCTGCGTTATTAGCACAAAGAGTTTGTCTGAAACAATGTAAACTCTGATTATCATGTTATGGAAACGTTCAACATCATCTCGTAAATTATCGAGTTGTCATAAACAATCTGGAGGATCAGATGGGTAGCACTCCTCTCCAAAAGTTAAACTATTGTCTGCTTGATGAGTCTAGTGTACTCTGCCAAAAATCACTGGCTTTGAGGAGTGCTGACATGCCAGCATGTCTTTACTATAGAAATGCATGCCAATGACTGCTCATAGATGTGTATTCATGTATATACTCATAGCTGACAACAAACTGTCTTATAGAAGTTGCAGGTTAATCAAAAAGGTTTAACTGTTATTCGGATCCAACTTTGTTTTTCCTGTGCAGCTTTCCAAAGACGTATGCACCCCAGTTTTAAAGACTTTAATGGGAATCCTCCTTGACATGGTGAACAAGCTAAAAAGTATTCAGAAAGCAGCAAATTCAGAGTCATTGGAAATTGACTTGCAAGAAGGATCAGACCTCTTTTTGGAAAGCAACCCGTCTGCAACAGAGGCCAACAGAGATGAGGTTTGAAAAAACTTGATTGAATGTCTTTTTTTGCTACCTTAATGGTGTGGTTAAGGAATCATGATTATATAAAATCGTTTTGTTTAGTACTGTATGTAATCACACTATCTTATTTAGATCATCTTGGCTGTGCTGAGCTCCATCTTCAAACATCCATGTTTTGAGCAGTGGTTTTTGGCTTTGGAGCTTGGCGCTTTGCCTCCTCACAGCCTGAACCCTGTCAGACTGAAGCATCTATGTGGCCAGCTGACCGATGACCTCCTGGTTCTGCTGAAGACCTGCACCTCCCAGCTTCGAGATCTGGGCCAACTGGAACTTCTCAATAGCTACATGGCCGCTGTTGAAAGAGCGGTGCTGCGAGAGCTGGAAGATAAGGGCTCTCGGGCACCAAAGTGCCAATCACGGCCCATACAAGCCCTCCTTTCTCTGCACAGCTACATGGACCCCTCTCATCTGAAAGACATGGTATCGACCTTGTTGCTACTCCCCCAGCCGATCCTCATCACCCTCAGCAATGATGAGAAGCCAGCCGACCTCAGTGTCTATGGTCAGGCAGCCCTGCAGATCCTCACAGAGAGCAACTCAAATCATTCCTCAGAACATCGCCTTTGCCTCACGCAAGTGCACCTTCATGGTTTGGCAACACTATTTCTTTCTTGCTCTAGTCCTGCACTTGAGGCCTTCCTGTTGCAGAGGCTCTCAGCCGAGCCAGGTGATGCCAAGCTCATCCATGAAGACGTACTGCTTCACTGCCTCCAGCGGCCCCTGCCGGCTACACAAGCCATTTGCTCTCTCCTACTGGAAAACTGCACCACACACCGCCTTCGCTTTGAGCTGTGGTGTCTTGAGCCTGCAAACCTGGAGCATCTTTCCTGCCAAACCGAAACCTTCCTCCCCGTGCTCAACACCTACCTACAGGCAGCAAGTAGGGAAGATCCGGCCAGGCCCAAAGATGGTATGAGCAACTGAACTTAGCTGACATTACAGTATCTAGGACAGAGGTCTTCAACAGTTGTAGGGATATTTATTTGATTTGATTTGATTTTATTTAGAGATCCCCATTAGCTGCTGCCAAGGCAGCTAGCTAGTCTTCCTGGGGTCAACCACAGATATACAGAACATACAATGCATTATATGTACTAAAATACAATTGTTATACAATTGTTATATGTATTGTTATACAATTGATATATATGTCAAATGAAGCAAGAGCAGAAGATTCGACATTTGTAACATTACAGTGTAGTCCAAGAATAGACAGATAAAATGCTAGAGAAGAATAAAAATAAATAAAAATGGCAGTTATTAACGATTGTTTACCACATCATTGTTAATAACTTAATAAACAAAAGTAAAACAAGAGGGAAATATCCATTTACACATCTATATCTATAAATCCACACATGCACTTAAACACATGTACATATATACATATACATACATATACCTAACTACTTACACATAAGGGTACTCAGAGGATACTCAGAAATACTGCAAGGAGGCCAAATCTTGTGTGATAGAAACTTTATTTTTACAAGAACGTCTTGAACCCCTGCTTGAACTGCCATGGGCGTTAGCAGAAAATAGCAGATATAAGCTCAAAATGCAATATGCACTGGGTACTTGTAGATCGGCTATTTTTGCAGAAGTGTTGGGGGAAATAAATCAGACCGAGTACAGAGCAAAGGGTACATTTTTCAAAGTGAGCAAAGGGTACATTTTTCAAAGTGTTGAGGGTTTCTGAACATACACTTGAATGAATCAAAATGTATTCACCCTTGATCTAGGATAATACAGTATATCCATATATGTGAGTATACTGTGCTACTACTTATGTTATATGCTCTACTTGTGAATTAATTGATTACGATTATGTTTGACAGTGCAAAGACAAGTTTTAAAAGCCTTGAAACAAGCTCTGCTGGACAGATTATGCCACTCTGTGCTGGATGATGACAAGACGGTAGACTCTGTGGTCCTACAGGCTGAGACTCTGGCCTGCCTAGTCAAGTTGACTGCTGATGTTAAGGATATCACAGACCTGATGAACAAGTTGCCCTCAACCCTTCATACAGTGGGCCATTTTGAAAGGTAACATTGACAAAACAACCACTTACAGTATATTGACAATATATAGGAGACATTCTAATAAAATGATTGCCTTATTGATCTCCTTTAGGTGGCAACTAGTAGATGTTGTCAGTGAGAAACTGGATGATTGTCCAGAGGAACATGAATCCTGGAGGAAGTCTGTCATTGCTGCTGCTGTTAAGTGGTTAATATCCTCTTACAACAACTCTAAAATCCAGGCCACTGCACCATTGGCCCAGGAGGAGAGTGTCCTGCACAGACTGCAGAAAGTTCTGGTGGGTTTTTAAATTCCTCAAACATACATTTTTTTGTATAGTAATTTCATAATTTATTATCATAATCTTATCTTCGTGCAGACCGCTCCTGAGGATATCACTCCATCTGATTGGAACAGTTTTGTCAAAAATGGATTGAAGTAAGATGTTTTTGATGATGTGCCACATTTCATCCATTTTGTGTGATGTACAATTCTGATATCAGAGGATAAGCTCATGAAAACCTTCCCTCCTCAAGATACCGCTACAAAGACCACCACTTCCTCAGTGTGTTGAGTGACTTGTTGGAGTTGCTGTATAGTGATACTGCTGCTGCCAAAAACTTACTGCCCTTGGCCACCATGCATATGATGATCAGCAGCCACTCGCTGTTCCTGCCCACTGTGCTGGACTCTAAGAGTGAAGATCTTCAGAATCTACAGACCAAAGGTAAATATAGAGTGCATTCCCCATATCCTATAATTTAGTTATTTGTTGACTTTCTGTTTTTGTAAATGATAACACACATGCTTTGTGTTCACTCCAGAGGCTGTGGTGTGGCTTCTTCTGTGTCTGGTTAAGAAGTGCCCATTGGTCTGTAACGTCAATCACTTTGTTGTGCTTTTGGGAGCATACGGAGCAACACTGAGCACTACAGGTAAAGCCCCAAAATGTCTAGGATTGTGTGTGTATGTATGTATGTATGTGCATGCAGTCATGCACAATTGCATACAGTATGCTTGGCCTCAGTGTATGTTTGTTTGAAGGGCTTCTCTCATTTTGATTTGTAGATCAGAAGCTGTTACTCCTACTTCAGGAATATGAAAGAAACAACATCAGCCTGTTGAAATTTCAGTAAGTAAAACATTAAGCTCTGAGTCATTGATAGGCAAATCGGTATTCCCAGGATTCCAGAAAGTGTAATAACTCTTGAAATTGGATTTGCAAGGATATAGGTGACTGTAAACTAGATCTGGCAGATTCATCTCCTTTCCAAGCTACCCCTCAGGCTCCATAGGAAGGTCCATAGGAAATGAATAGTTGACACTACATTCAGTGCTTTCACCCCTTTGAGACTTCCACAGTACACATAGCAGCATATCATGTTGCGTGTCTATTCAAAGCTACACAAGAACAAAATACAGTAATTCAGGTCCCCAGTAGCAGTAATTTTTTATTTTGCATGTTGGGTGCACACAAATTGTCCAATTATGTATGGGATTGACGGTCAGGACTGTGCATGATTTGTCTATTTTGTACTGCAGATCTCTGCTGTGGGGTCCGGCAGCTGTGGAGCACCACAAGGCCAGGAAAAGCTTAGGAGCTTCTTTATGGCAGCAGGCTAGTTCTGAGGACCTGTTGGCATTGCTCAGTAGCGAGAGAATGCTCCACACCATTGCACACTTCCCACAACATCGGCGGATTATACCTCAGGTGGGCACATGTTGTTGTATATACACGCATTGGATATATTACAAAATGCTTCCACGTTAAGCACATTTTTCTCTCTTATAGGATGGTAAAGAGCTTTACAAAGATGTTGAAGTGAAGGATGCTGAGAACTTGTATGATCCCTGTTTCCTCTTGCCCTTGTTCAGTGCAATGCTGCGGCCAGGTGGGTGTACATATGCCATGCAGTCATTGCATTGTTGGAAAGTAATTTTTAATTGTACTCCACTGCAGTACAGCTCAGATACAAATATTGTGCTTAGAATACTACACTGCAATTATTTAGACATTTACTAGTTGTTACTTATATGACATACATGAACCACTTGAGCCCTATACTGTATACTTTGGCCATTCGAAAATAGCCAATCTAAGCTGTAGTGTGTGCATCATGACTTATTGCGAGCTTTTAGATATGTGATTTCAAAAGGATTTCAAACATTTAAAAAAACACATTTTGAGCATTAATACCTTTAGCAAAGAAGAGTACATTTTTCCACCACTGACAATGTCATCTCTGTTCCAAATAAGCTTTTGTTATTGACAATAACAACTGTCTGTCTTTTCTCCATCCACATGACAGAGAGTGTAATTGACTGTCTCAAGTTTGTATCCAGCCATGCCCTCGGGTTGACCTTTATGGCCCTGAGTAGCAATGACCCCAAAGTGCGCGCCGCAGCCTACCATGTACTCAGCTCCTTCTACCAACATCTAGATGGTGCTCGCTTAAAAGAGAAGAGACAGGTAGTGATCTGTAAAATGTTATGTGTTGACAAATTGCAAAAGGAAACTGCTCAGATGAGTTAAATACTGTTTCTTTGTGTTTTTAGTTGCTGTACTTGATGGACACCGTGAAGAACAGCATTAGGCAACAAAATCTAAGACTCCCCTTCGTGCTGACTACTTATATTGCCAAAGTCACCCAGCAGATGCTTAAACCTGGTGTGTGCACATTCAGTTCACTGAAAAACATTACATAAACCTCCCCTGACCCATGGCGTTGGTTAAGAGTTGTTATTTTTGCTTGAATCCCTAGAGGACCACATGTACGCAATGGTAAACAAGTTCCTGCTGTCCCATCACAATCTGGACTTCAGACGAGTTCCAGAGTTTTTCAAGCTCTTCTACAGTTTTGACATAGAGGTAATACTGCTCTTTGCATCTGCCCTTATAAGGCTTTCTTTTATCATGTATTCTGTGAAACGTTAATCACAGAATCAGACAGATGGTATCCTGTAAAATAAATAACTGTCCAAACAGACAGCTAATATCAACTGCCAGCCTTCATCTGTTTGTTTTTCATTGATGTTATCGTCTCTGTAGAGAGTCTGGATAAATGGCCTCGAGTGTGACTAATGCGATTCTCCTTGCAGCACAAGGTGGAGCGGGAATGGATCCTGACGGTACTGGAGGACGGTCTGACTGATCGTTACTGCTACGAGTTGTGTGACCAGCAGGGTATTTTCCAGACTCTGCTAGCATTCAGCAGTAGCCCCTTGTGCAATGAGTACACCCAGGTATGCAGGCATATTGACATGTTGTAGAAGATGTCTTCTTTGCATATGCACAATATTATTTATTTACACTTAGGGAGAACCCTCTTTTTATCTCGTTATTTACAGACATACAGTAAATGCAGACATGTTCTACAAATGTTCAACAAAAACAAATAAAAGAAATCAAATTTACTTGCTTAAAGAAAGACTAGAGCTCACATTTTGGCCTAGACAGGAAGAGGGGTGATGTATTATGTACGTGACCTTGGGACCCACAAGGATCATGTCCTATTTATCTCCAGTGATAACTTAATGCAGAGGCATATTGCAACGGTTTGAGTGTTGAAGTGGTTGTATGAGTATAAGTAACATCCCCTTTAGTTCAACACAGAGATGGAAACTGCCTCAGTATCTTTTTTTATTATTATTGATTATGTGGTTGCATGACTATAAAGAAAATTCCACAGAGATGAAAACAGAATCAGCAATTATTATTTGTATTGATTACCACTTTGTTTCATGCCAAAGCTCAGCATTGCTTAAGGTTCAAGGTTGTGCTTTATTGTTACATCTTGCGTACAGGTACATAAGTGTAAAACTTATTTTTCTTTAGGTTCCTTCAGACAATGCAGCAGCAACATGTAATAACAGCAAAAATAAAACTCAGCAAAAACACAAACAAAAAGATGGACTATAGAGCATAAGAAAAGCATCAGACTAGAAAATCATATATATATGTTTTGGTTGTAAAAGAAAACACAATTTAGTATAAGAAGGTCCAGTTGGGGCTATGTTTTATATGTGCTATGAGTAGACGTGTTTCTCTTTCTTTAGTTTAACACTTATCTACAGTGTATGTTCATATGATCTTCTAGACTCATATCATCCGGGTTTTGCGCCAAGCTAGCCGTGTTACCAGAGCTGCTTATAACCTCACCAAGGTCTCTGGACTCTTAACCTGGATGCTACAGATGTTTGAAAGAAGGTTTGTGTTACTATAAAGTATTGGATTTGTTTTTCTTCATATCAGTATTTTCCATTCGGACCACTACAGTGCTTATGTATTCTCTGGTATTTTATCCTACTGTTATCTTGCAGGAATCTGGATCTGAATCTGCTCAGTGCAGTCATAGATCTGCTTCATGTGCTCTGGTTTACCAACTTGGGACAGAAGGAGAACCAAGTAGATGGAACCACTTCTTCCTTATCTGCAGGGGAGATCCCTAAAAGCACAAAGAGGTGCCTCCCTCTCCCACTCATCAATGAATTCCTGTGTGTGGCATTCAGCGTCATTAGACATCTGAGGTAAAATGTGGTGTACTCATTGTTTGGTTAATGTGTGAATATTTACCTGGGGGTGCCAGCACTGATCCATTTCTAGTGTTTTGATACTGTAACAGCAAAAAAGGTAGAGTGGTGGGGAATGGTCAACTTTAATAGATACATGACATAACTAATCGTGTTTGTTCTCAACCCATCAGGATGGGTGTGAAGGCTTCTCAACTCAGCCTTTTCCTGCAGACGCTACGCTCTGTGCTGAAACATTGCAGGATGGCCCTCAGTATGAGCCAACAGGCCAACTGGCTCACTCTGATCCCCCAGCCCCTGTCCTGTGCTGAAGCCCTTACTCTACTCCAGTGCTGGGCCTCACTGTCCCATAGTGCCCCAATCCTTTCCCAGATACAGTCTGTGGCTGAAAAACACATGGTGAAGGATCTGCTGGGTGAGTCAAGAACATTCTTTGTTTACTATGCATGATAGTTTTACATTAAACAGTGGAAACTTAAGCACCGTTCATAATTTAACTTGCCCCATATGTCTGATAAACACTGCTCTGTTTACCTTCTATTCAGGGGCGGGGAAGGACAAGGCCAGAGGAAAAGGGTCCTTCACCCTCTCAGGGGACCAGGGAGATGACACTGAGGAAGAGAAACGAGAGCAGGCTCTTCTGAACGAGTGTAAACCTTATCTCAGCAGCATCTTTGTTCACTGGGAGCCTACCCGCACCTCAGTACCTCAGAGCAGTCAAGTAATCCATCCAAGTGACAAACAGGATGCTAGGCGGCTGGTCAACGATACAGCACATCTGCTCACCAAATGGTCCTTGCGTGCATTGGCGGAGGGCTCATTTGATGAAAGCAGAACCATGGACTTCCTGCAGTGGTTTCACAAGGTTGTGATACCACACAAAGACATGGTGGAAGTTGTGGTTCGTGACACCGGCATTAATGCTGACTTCCTCGCACTCTATCATCAGGCCTTTGAGTTCCCATGCCAGTCTCATAGTTCATCAAAAGTGGAGACACTCCATCTGTTCACCACCATCATGATAAACCTGATGGAGTCCCAGGGCCACATCTTAGATGACCTGCATCAGGCAGCACTCAGTGCGTGTTTGTTAGATGCCACACAGGAGCAGTCCAAAAGGCGTAAGAATATTTACAATTAGATTCCTTCAGTGTCTTTCAGTATAAACTATGGTTTGTTGTAACATATATATGAATGCCATTGCAATGACGGTCCATGCATTTTTTTCTCTTCTACAGAAGCTGGGCTGGCGCTTTTGTCATTGTACATACATGAGCTGTGGAGTGGTGCCCAGACTGCACAACTGTTCCTTTTTCACGCCAAGCTTGTGACTGGTGCCAAGTTCAAGAGACGGAAGTCTTCCATACATTCATTGACTGATACGGCAATCAGAACCATCTGCAATGACATTGTTTCTACCATGAAGCCGACATCATCATCATAAAGTTCTCTTGCAGACCTATTGCTCACCAGACTGAAGCCATTTCTCAGAGATTTCTCATTGACAAACAATAAAAATAGGAATGAAATGAATCGCAGGTACAATGTCTGGTATGACTAAGTATTCAAGGACCTGACAGAATCAAACCTCTTGGGAGAAACAAAACTGCGGACAAGCATATGTCACTGATTTTATAATGTTTCTACTGATTACTGTTTGGATAATAACTGATAACAATTGTTTTGTATAATTACATTGTTTTTTGTTAATGCTTGCTTTTTCTGTACTCCTATTTGGTTGGTTCAACACCCATGGAATAAAAGAATAAGCATAGGTTACTTACATTCACTTTGACTCACCAGCACATCTTGCACTCGATATCCACGTGAATTACAATTATTTTTATGTATTTATTGTCTTTTAATTACATTATGTTATGTAAATCTCTCTTTCGTTTAGGTCAAGCTTCAACTGTTGTTTGGCTACTTGTTTGGGAATGGCGAGCCCTGCACAAAAACAGAATACATTTTCAATCAGCAGACTTTATTCTAGAAATAAAACATTCAGTTTAGTCACTATGAACAGACTGAATTAATTAATTAGTTTAATTAAACCATAGGAAATTCTAATGTTAAAATAATACTTACCGGTGCCTCGGAAATGTTTCAGTCCGAGACATCAGACTCAAAATGATGAATAGAAATCCCACAAAGGCAGCCAGTGTTATCCAAAATATAATAACGATAGAGTCTGCAAAGGAAAGGAGTTGTCACTGTTATTTTTGTTATTATACGGTTATGCCACAATTATCGACGAGGAGTGGGAGGTCAATGTTTTTACATTTGTTCAACTCCAACTTGCTCTCATCCACAATGATGGGATCAATGTAATCCCAATAGTACTCATATTCAATATGGTATGGAGTGGAGTTCTTCATTGTGATCTTCAGTTCCTTAGTGGAAGAACTCAAGGTCTTACCATCCATTCGTAATAATTCAGAGCCAAAGTAATACAAATCGATAGCAAAAAAAAAAAACGGATTAAAGGTAGGATATCCCCAAAAGTCATGAACACAACTGGACCATGTCAGCACTCAGCAGCCTCCCAGCCTTATGTCTGTTTACAAGATCTGAAGTGGGGTATTCCATCCAGCGTGCAGTAATTATGTTTAGCCACAAGAGGGCCCAGTGTTCCAATTCAAAGGAGCTTTAAAGGCATGAGAATTCCCAAAGTATTACTTAATATTATGAATTGACAAGAACGAGATATTTCTTCTCTGTTCTAGCAGTGATTTTCAACCATTTTCATTTCAATGGTCAGAACGAAGCCACGGTCCCAATTCATATCTTCTCTAGTGGGACCCCAATGTAAGATATTTTTACTCTTAGAATTACAAAACGCATTGCAGTTGTTTACAATAGTCTATGGCCCACCATTTTAACGTTATCCAAACTCAAAAAACATTTAGAGACGTAGACTGAGTTACAGACCCATCAACTCCACTTCCTACTAGTCTTAATTTATAATTTAGCTGGGGATCCCTTGGAGCTCCTTTAATCACCACAGCACCAGAAGCCGAAGCTATATAGACAGAGTTACGCAAACTCCGTTCACCTCAGCGGGCCACCTTAGAGAATGGAGACATATCAAATAGGGACAAGTCCTGGAGAGGTAGTGCACTGCACAATATTATTTTAGGACGTTTTGTTTGCACAACATAAACATTGCCGAGGCTTTAGTTATCACTGTACAATGCTAAAGCATTGGCATGCTGCACAAGTGCCTAAAATAGCTATTTTATTTGAGCCGCCCTCGTTAAAACAACGTATCACCCTTAGCAACGAAAAGTGCTCGAGCGCTCAGCTTCTATAATCCCTCGGTGTCGCAACTCTTCTATTCGAGGGCTCGCACCCAGAGCCTTAGAAATAGACAGAGTTATGCCAACTCCATTTGCTTCATGGGGCCAGTCCAATGGCGGCTCCTCTACATAGACTTCTATGGGATAGTGACAATGAATAGTGACAGTCGGAAGTTACTGAATGCATTGGAGCCTATGGGCTCGCGCGAGTAGATGAACCATGTGACCAGGCTATGTTTTGTCCCCTCAATGTCGCAACTCTGTCTATTTCAGGGCTCGCACCCAGCAGAGCGTTGCCCCATGGATGACGTCACGACGCGCGCACTCGCACTCTGTGGCCTGCACTAATGTTTGTGTAGTGAACTTGTGACTGCGGGGTTTGGAAAGGATCAAAGGAAAGGAATAGGAGAACTAGCTGTGTTTGAACGTTGTTGATCGAAGCGATTGTTTCCCCGCTGCGACGCAGCGCGCAGGCAGCTTTGTAAAACGTTATGTTTATAAACATCGCCTGAAGGTTGTCGCCACTGTAACGAAACGAGCCATGGACGCAGTGAACGCTTTCAACATGGAGGTAAATTTGGAACAAGCAACGAACGAACGAGCACTAACAACCCGCTGCGTAATTATGGATCCCACCCCAGTGCTAGGAAAAGCCTCCGCCTGACCAAAATCGGGGGGCAAGTCCTAGAACTGCGGTAGGATTTATAATCGTCACCCAACCCGCTAGCTAACGTGTTCGGTGCTAACGCTGGGTTGACAGCGAGGTAAACTTAACAAAATCATAGCGTTAATGAGCTTGAATAGATGTTATGAAGATAATGTGTATTTTGTTCATGTAAATGTCAAAGTGCTTACTGTTTATTGGGCAATTTAATTGTGAATCAATGTGGTGATTGGTGAATGTTATCAGCGTGGTCGTTAGCGGGCCCGAGCACGTCAGCTACTAACACATATCTACTAGCTAATGTTCTCTTTAATACTGGTGCTTAGAAACAAACATCCAGCTGTAGCTGGGTGTTAAGATCACTTATTAACAACGTTTTAACTTACGGTAAACAAATGCAATACAACTGACGCACTACCGTGAAAATAGTGTTTTTACACGTCCGGGGGAGGTAATCGATACTTTCGAGTAAAACTACACCTTCCCCATTTTGGTTTCTCCGTCTCACAGTCCCCAAACTGGTCAAAGGTTACGTAGTTGATCAAGGAGCGGTTTGCAGGCAACGTGTGACATGTTTGTTGTTCTTCTAAACTATTTCTTCGGTGTGAATGGTGACCAAATAAATGGCTAACAGCAGGTGAAAATGAAAGAAACGAAATCATATAAGAATCTAACATGAGTAGATGCAACAGGAATTGATACAAAAGTTGTGAGAACTAGTTCCACAGGTTTAGTGTTGAATTTACCTCGTAATGGCAAGTTCTGACGATGTGCACATTCTAGGCTAGCCTAACATTTAGACTCTCCTAGAGGTATTTATCAATAGAGTGAGGTCGGAATCGATTTATCCTGCGTGGTATAATCAAACAAACCCGCCTGATGCAGGTCATCTAAGACGGGTCCCTGGGACTCTGGGACTCCATCAGGTTTATCATGGTGGTGGTGAACAGGTGAAATGTCAACACTCTTGATGAACTATGAGACTGGCATGGGAAATGCCCGATGTGTGAGGAAGTCAGCCTTATTTGGTTATAGTCGTTCATTCATTAGATGTTCGTACATTAAACAAGCAGAAATGGCACATAAAAAATTTATGTAAAATGGATAAAACAAAAATCCTTTATGGCGAGTGTGTGACGCAGTAGTGGTGTATTCGCTATATATCGTGATTTAGCGGGCAATAGATGTATCGATCAAGAGGCTGCTATATAGCCTGCTATAAAGCCTATATATGGCAATAAACACCATGAATTATCTGGTGATCAGTGTGCTACCCATAGTCCTTGTTAAAATGTTTAGACATTTTATTTTAATTTAAAGATCTGTTAGCCTGAGAGTGTTTATTGTATTTGTGTGACATGGTCATTATAATAAATGTATAATCAATATATATCGGTAAATCTATATATTGTATCGTGGCCTATACATATCTATTGTGAGATTGCAAGCAATATCCACCATTAAGTAGCTCAATGCATTCACAAAAAACCCCAGCCATTTGCAATCCATTCATCCAAACAGAAAAGTCTGATCTGCTTATATTAAACAACATTAACTTGCCAATATTTAAGCTGTAAAGAAAGCTTGAAATCCACCCTAGACATTTTATGATCTACTTTCTGTCAAGATATTTGGTGCTGGTGAGTGTTAGAGTTTGGCTAGCCTGGCCTAACCTGAAATGATTTTGGCCTGGGGGGCGGGGTGCCGTCTGTTTTTTGGAAGGCAGATGAGCTTATCTGATTTGATCTCACCAACGTGTTGTCATCCCTGGCCCCTCCCCTGCCCTCCACTCGGTCTCTTCATTTAGACCAACTCCCACTTCTTGGCCACCGCAGCTAACAATTTAGTCCAGGCTTTCCATTTTCGCGCAACGCAGAAGAAAATGAAAGCCTGGGTGACGAGGCTAGTTTGGCAGCACTCAATGGCAATCACTCAAGATGTACGCCTACTATGCATACCACCTATTTCGAATAATTCAGGAAGCAGGAACACAGTGAATATCACCTGGACTGATTTTCTTGATGGACCACTCTTATCTACCACTACTTATCTTAAGTAGGTTCTGTGTCCTTTGAACGTGTGTTACTTCTCTGAGCAAGTGCTGTAAATGGAATTGTCATTTAGAAATGAGAAGGCATAATGCATGTATCAAGATTGTGCCTTAATCATGCAGTCCTATAGACTACAAAGTTATTACTGTTTAACATTATTTAATAGATTTTTGTGTGTGTATGTAAACCAGAGGCTGCAATGTCAAAAAGTAGTTTTTGGCCTCTCGGTAGCAGCATTCCAGGCTTTTGTGTTAAGAATATACCCTATATTAGCAATTTTCCAATCTTCATAGAATATTTATCAAGGAAACTAAAAGCTATTTTTTGTTTTTCTTTTTTTCCTCCCATATTTATTAGCTGTTCTCCATGATTGACATGAAGCCTCCAATATCCCGTGCTAAGATGATGTCTTTAACCAAATCTGCTATAAAAGCTATTAAGGTAAAGTGGATTTTTTTGAGTGAATTATATACACATCTCACACATCTGTGAATTATATACACGTCTTGGCCTTGGGAGATAGCAAATTCAGTTGCAAATTTTTTCGTGACGTCATGCAGAAGGCATAACTTTCCCCATTGTCTTCTATGCCAGGCTTGGGTGGCAGTGCTAACAATACTAAATATACATTAGTGCAACATGTTAGTCTTTTTAACGTTAGATTGGCTTCATACTTGGTCAAATATCCAGTTGAAAATTATTATTTTCACTCAAATATCTTACTGTTGTTGTTTAGTGTAACTGTTGCATAATCGCAATTCTGCATGTGAGTCCCATGGTACCGGGCCGCCATCTCTTTCCCCATTGACACGACACCCAGCCACGGGTAAAACTAGAGCATAGATGAGCCCTGCTCACAGCTTCGATAACAGGCTAAAATGTGTATCCTTGACCTCTCCCCAACATATCTCAACATGGGAGGTGGAAGATTTTTATGCTTTCAGGGACTGCATGGTGCACTTTGGTGCACCAAAATAACATTTAATTACAGTGTGTACTGTATACAGCTCCTATCCCAAATGGTGCAGTTCCATAGATTATATGACCAGAACTTTGCTTTTTAGTATGAAATGTGTGGTTATTAGATTCTACCTGTTTCAGCATAATTCTTTAACATTTATTTTATTTTCTCCATTAGCTCTACAAGCATGTTGTCCAGATTGTTGAAAAGTTCATCAAGAAGGTAAGTTCAATGGCATACTAAGGTTGACGGTTTGCCAAATTTTAAACCCCACTTTACTATGAACAAAACACCTAATTAATATAATGTGGCCATGCATTCGCATTTGTTACATTTTCTTATTAATCGGGGACACTCTCTCTTCTCCCTTAGTTCAATGAAGGCAATGCATGCTTGTCAACACTACGGTAGTTGGTGTTGACAAGCATGCATTGCCTTTGCTACAGTCTGACTCTGATCTAACATCTACTCCTACCTATATCACCAGTGATTTTATTTTAACCAATTCATTATGCTGTGACAGAAACCGTTCATGAACAACCCTAAATGAACGCATCCAACAATTCATGTGACAATGCACTCGCTGTAAGGCAACAGGAAGTCCGTGCTTGATAGATACACCTGCTTGCCTGTAGCAGCCGTTCCTACTACGGCAGAACGTACACTTTAACGTGGTGCATGTCTATGCAGAGACACGTCACCATGGCAACCCGTCGCTGTTGTGGATGGCTTTTTGCTTAACGATTTTGACAGCTACGGTGATTGCGTACTTCTGCCAAGGGAGGCTTTGTAAACAAAAAAACTAGATGCTTAAAGTCCCTATTAACTCCAGCTGGGAGCAAAGTATGGCGGCATCGTTCTGTCACTTTACATTATTTCAGTGTGATCTGCTGCATGAGTATAGTTTATGGATGGATCATGGAAATTAGCGTTATTTGATGCTGCCATTTTTTTGTGTCCATAACAATCGCAGGCACACATTGCTCATGTCAAGTGACGCGTTTCCTTGAAATAGCCAACACTACCGTAAAGATTATGAGACCATAATTTACCGAAAAACCACACAACCTTATGGCATACCCCATCACCAAATGTCAAACACTTTAGATTTCAATATGCATTAGAAAGATGGATGCCATGAGACTACTTAATCTCTTTCTTTTCTTTTTCCATCAGTGTAAGCCAGATTTAAAAGTCCCTGGGTTGTACATGGTTGACTCCATTGTTCGACAGTCCCGCCATCAGTTCGGTGTTGACAAGGATGTGTTTGGACCCAGATTCTTGAAGAACTTCATTGATACGTTTCAGAATCTTTACCTTTGTCCTACAGATGATAAGGTACTCTTATTATTTTAATGATCAACATAAAGGGACACTTCACCATTTTTACAAAATAGTTAATAACCTATAGAAGATTTAGAACACTTTCTAAATCTTGTGCATATGTGTGTGTGTTTGTGATATGTGGTTTTACATATTTTAGCAGCCCATTGTTGATGTTATCAACATGATTTGATGTCCGTCCTTGTAGAAGGGGTGTAATCTTACTGAGACAACAGTAGTCCCAGAAGTAGTGTTGGTGACATCAGAGGCACTGGGCTCATTGTCTCATGCCATTGTTTGTTTTGTTTTGATTTTTGCAAAAATGGTGAAGTTCCCATTTAAAAGGAAACTGAAGACTGATAAGAAATGTCTTAGTGTGGGTGTTGTATCTTTTCTTTTTAGAACAAAATTGTTCGTGTCCTTAACCTGTGGCAGAAGAATGGAGTGTATGATATTGATGTCATTCAGCCTCTATTGGACATGGCCAATGGTTCTTTTGTGTCTGCACCATCACAAGCAGCAGCAGGTAAATAATTATTTTAAATTAGTCCCACCAGATGAGAAGCATTGCTCGGCCGTCGATGGGACATTTACATTTAAAAGGCGTACGGATGAGAAAAGCACGATGTACTTTTGCAGAGGGAGAGGTTCCATATGGGGCTACAAGCTAGATTAATGTTAGCTTTACATTAGCCGCATTAGCTTTTGTCCCACACTTGACCATATGACTGTTTCTAACTAAACATTAAGGCCTGTTAACAGAACTGAAACATGAAAAATCACACTGAATTGCAGGTCGCTCACTGTGACTGGCAAATTACATCACTGCTTGAAGGAACATTAAAATTCCATAGAATGGACCATATTCTCACATCTGCCACCTTGCCAGCACCGTGTAACTTCCCATAGGCGGCCCATTCCTCCAAATGGCAACATCCTAATAGTATTAAATAATGTCTCACCAACATGGATTCTCCTTTAAATCATTAACCAAGTTTTTTTTCTCCCATGCACTTAGTGTAACATTCAACACTAGCAACATTACAGGCAGCAAAATAGTCTTATTTCCAACAACCTTAATATGAAATTGTCTAATCCAAAATATAAAATCCATTTGTTCAAATGTATTGTGTACACCCAGTGAGTTTACATATGTTCCTGTTTCCTAACAGTTTCAACTACTCCACAAATGGAGTCACAGCACCCTACTACTGCTGCCACATCTGTGGCTTCTGTGTCCCAGCTGCCTAATGCTGATGCCTTAGCTGCAGTTGCACAGCTGTTTCAATCCACACAGGGACAGGAGGTGAGCCAGTAATTTGTGTTTAATTTAAGCACAATTCTGCTGCTACTATATGATCCATTCATTGCCTGAACCTCTGGTTTTCTTATTAGTTGCAGAAAATGCTTCAGAACTTACAACAAGCAGACAGGTCCATGACACCCACCCATGTAAACAACGTATTGGCCCATGACCAGATGCCTGCAGTCCAACCCATTTCCAACAGTGCACACCCAGAACAAAAAGGCTCTTTTTCACAGGTACCAGTCTCAACACTGTCTAAAAAATCTATAACTGCTCTGCCAGTTATAGATTTGCGTTGCTTTGCCAGCTATGCATTTGTGTTGTGTTGCAGCATGCAAAAGTTATAACAACAGGTATATTTACTGTGTCATGCTGTTTAACACATCATGCACACCATTGATGGAGATCTGTCGTCGTCTTTTCATAGTTTTATGATCACACTCTTTGCGTATGGATGGATCATTCAAGTTGCCAAGCAATGGATACAACCGGAAATGAACACACTTAAATTTTCCTCCCATCCTATTTTCTACTTCTCATAATTCCTTCTCACCTAAAGTAAAATAATGAATTTGTGTTTTCTTAGACACTACTTGACCATTTTGATTACGATGATGAGCCAGAGGATGCGAAACATAAAGAAATCAGTGGCCAGCCTCAGTAAGTTCATAAAAATAACCTCAGTGGCAATATTATGTGGGTGCCTAATAGCCACAATTTTAGATAATATAATATAATAGACATTGTAATGCCCATGACAATTATTGTCATTATAAAAAATAAAATAGATGTGTCATTGTTTAATCTAATTTACTTAACTCTATTGAGTGCGTTGTTCTTATGACACCCTTGTGTCATTACAGGGCACTCCCAGGAAGTGTTTTCAATCAATTTCCCAGAGAGATGACAAACATGGAGAATTTTCATCCACATATGGGAGAGGCTGCCAGTAATGAGGTACTCAAGCTATTGCTGTAACATGGCATAAAATGTAATGTCAACATATTTTATTGCTGTTAACTCCCCTATGATAAAAAAGAAAAACAAACACTTGAATCTACCTGTGTTGTGTATTCTCCACAGCACTCTGGACATAGGATGCATGATTTGCCTCAGAAGATGCCAGACCGATACTCGTCTATGAATAAGTCATATTCACGCTCACCGGTAAAGATTAAAGGTTTTGCTCAAGTAATGTTAACTTGTCTGTTCTGTCTCCAATAACATCTCGAACCCCGCCATTACCATTCTGAGGTAAAACTCGCTGATCTTTTTAAGTGCTGAGATTTTTTCAGCAAAGAGCTTAGGTGTAAACTGTAGAGGGGGACAAAAGAGCAGACCAAGTACACGCTAGAGCTCTGGGATACCCCAGTCAATTAAGTATTGCGTTTACCTCAGTAACCCTGCCCTATAGAGTATATGCAGAATTTTTTTGTGTATACTATTATTTATTTAGTCCCATTTCCACAACTGTTCCTTCATAAGCATTCTTAAGCTTTCTGTTGTAGGATTGTGTGTGTGTGTGTATTAGGGCTTTTGAATGATTGAACATTTTAATCGGATTAATCACAGCTTAAATGTTTTAATTGTGATCAATCACCCTTTGAATTATGTACAAAATATGCCATCCTGTACAGGATTAGAACATTTAAGAAATAATCTGGGAAAAAAAATATATTTTTTAAAATATGTATTAAAATAGGTGATCTACAAGCTCCATTTGGTGCCACGTCATACCCATGACAGGCTCAGTAAATGGCACCCCCATGGGATAAAAATATGAACTATTTCATGCTAAGGAACTATTTGATACTAAAGTAATGTATGAATGATGTCCTTCCATTGGCTTCATAGGAGGGCTCAAGAGAGGGGTCTGCGAGGAGGGAAGGCAGGCATAGAGGACATGGTCGGCGAACCAGGTCCAGATCTGGCTCCAGGTGAGTGCCAGTGTATTCTGGCTCCAGCTGAATTGTCAGTCGCAGTCATTTGAATAAAATGTTCTTATTCATGGTTCTGGTGGTGATATCAAAGGCATGATTTGCTTGTTTGAATATCATAACAGCAAAACGATAAATGCAACACCTCACTGATCAAGTGTGACAGATTGCAGAATTATCAACCAACATACTATATATATATATACACACACACACACATACACATATACAGAATATCCATGTTAGGGGTGTTACAGACGCGAGTCTGAAACTCGCACATTATCGTGGAGATTCCACCATGCCACTCTGCCACCAGAGTATGTGAGCAGCGCGGAGCGGCCGAGAATCCCGCTCATCGCTCTCGACGTATTTGGTCCCGCTCGCAATCCGCTCACGTGGACCCCCTCCCAGGCTGCTCCCGCTCAGCTCCCAGCTCAGTTTCATTTGGGCAGCTCCCCGCTCCGCTCAGCCCCGCCCGCTCAGGAGCAAAATTTGACGGCTGGAAAAAAAGACTGCTGCTTTTTCTTTGTCGAAACACATCGTGGTTATTGCCCCCCCCTCACAGCATAAACATTTAAGACAGGAGTTATATGTGCAGTTACACTGCTGTCTATATTAACCCAGACAGGTGCGGCGAATAACTAATTAATCTATGCCGCGCTATTTCGTTTCCAAAATGCTATACGGGATAATAGGTTATTGATGATGTTACACTGTGGGGGAATTGGACATAATTGGGGGGGTCGCTGCGCTCAAATACGTTGCCGTTATGATGTGCAGTGCTTCAAAATAATAGCGAGGTGACGCATCTAAGGCAAGATAGACAGCAAGACAGTCAGCTTACTTTTTCTTTTTTCCAATTTCCATCATGATCATCTCCTCCTTCCTCCCGCAGTATCGGGGAGGATTTTAAATGCCTCGATCGTGTTGCTGGCACTGTAGGCCTATACCACACGTTTATGCTGTGCACTGCACTGAACATGTGTGCCGTTGTCTGGACTGAACGGCTTGGAGCGGCCTGGAGCGGAGGATAATTCTCGCTCCCGAGCGCGCTCCGACCCATTTGAAAACGCGCTCAGCGCTCACTTAAAAATCCACGCGCTCCGATCACCGCTCCGCTCGCGCTCCGCTCACAGCTCCGCTCGCGCTCCGCTCACGATCTCTGTCTGCCACACAGTGCCGACAGACAATAATCGTGCAGCGAGGAAAAGAAAGCACACAGGATTGAGGTCTAAAATCACTGGCATGTGCACAAAACGACCATGCGCGCAATAAACAACACTGGACGCCATGCAAAAATGCCCGGCGTCACACGCTCTCTTTATCGCACGTCGTTTTCTGAGCACAAAATGCCGGTCCCGTTGAAAATGAACTAGAATGCGCAATTGGTTACTCGCCGTCTGTAAGCCCCCTTAGGCTTCATGGACATCTATGTGGGCACAGTTTTCTGTGAAATGTGAACCAATGGACATGTTGAATATGGTTTATTGCAGATCTCCCCGGAGGAGAAGGTCAAGGTCCACGTCTCGTTCGAGGAGGTCACATCATCGACGTTCTCGTTCGCGGTCTAGAGACCGCCGCAGGAGATCATCCAGGTCTCGTTCGCAGGAAAAGAAGGATAGAGAGCGTAGACAGAAAGGTCTTCCTAGTATAAAGAGCCAAACACTCAGTGGTATGTACCTATGAATCAATAACGATATGAAAATATTATGTAAAACGATATGAAGGATATTCAAGCCAAAATTTGTGTGGCTAAGGTGAACTTTCATGTCATTTGTAGTTTTATTCTCACATATTTTCTCACATAAAAAGCATTCTGTGCATTAATTCTCATTATTCATCTTTTATTGTTAAAGTTGCCTGATAGTTGCTGGTAGTAATTTATTTTGTTTCCACATTGGTCAAATATCTGCTTATTCTTATTTTCTTTGTATGAAATATGCACTGTGTATGAAATAATTATATTTAAATATTTATCCTAGGCTGTTTGCCGTCAGTTATCTTGGTGTGCCCTACAGGATCAAATATAATTCCTTCCCACGACTTCTGAAATATTGTTTTTTGGTAGTTTGCAGCACAACACTGTGGGTAGGACAACTAGACAAGAAAACACAGCAGCACGACGTGATGTCTCTTCTGGAAGAGTTTGGTCAGGTTGATTCCATCAATGTGAGTTTTGACTTTGTGAAGTATATTGTTCATTTTCAGGCTTAAATACATTTTTAGTTGCCATTATCCATTGCCTCACTGTTTTTATTCACTCTTGTCTAGATGATTCCGCCCAGGGGTTGTGCTTACATCGTTATGGTTCACAGACAAGATGCCTATAGAGCTCTGAACAAACTCAGTAGTGGGTCATATAAAGTCCACCAGAAACCAATCAAGGTAAGTACAGCAAATTTCAGCACACTGATTTGTGCATATGTGTATCGACCACAATATTTGGGAGTGGACACTACCTACAACTTGATGACTATTGGATATTTCATTCTTCTTTGCTAGATTGCTTGGGCTTTAAACAAGGGTATAAAGGCGGCACATAAAAAGTTCTGGGATGTGGAGCGGGGCGTCACCTACATTCCCTGGAGCAAAGTCAAAGTTGAGGAGCTGGAAAGCTTTCGGGAAGGAGGCATGCTGGATACAGAAACCTTTCATCCAGGTAAGCACTGAACCGTTTTCCTAACTAACAACATTCTATCCGTGTGAGTGATTGTGTTTTGATGATATTGTGTTCTCTCTCATTCACTGATTCTTATTTTTCTGTGTACACAGAGTGGAATATTGTTCTTCAGGACCTCACTAAACCCGCTGTAAATGGTGCTTCGGAAGGTGAAAAACCAGATGGAGGAGCTGCAGCTCAGATTCAGGTAATTCTAATATGCTTTTATATTATTTATTCTTACTGGTACATTCATTGTTTAATGTGCTGACTGAATATTGCATTGCGAATTGTCCAGCACTCATGGATATATAACTATCATATAGTTGATTTTTACACACAATGCTAAAATTGCTTGAAAGGCCACTTCTTTGACTCTGTCTCTTTCTATGCAAGTGTCAGACTAAGTTGCAAGTCCTGTGAATAAAACATTGTGGATCACTCATTTGAGATATAGTTCATTTAAGAAATGGTGGTATGGTTCAGAACATTTTAAAGATTTAAATACATTACCGGTACACCATTATCAAATAATATCAACTACATTGTAATGGTCTCACAACAGTGTTGGCTATTCTTAATTGATGTTATTTGATAATGTAGTACTTCTGCTCTCCCACCATTAGTGTTTTCCCTGTGAGTGGATTTGTCATCTCAGCAGTAGTTACAGGCAGTACCTTATCAGAGCATGCATAGTGTATTAGTAGTGACTATTAGATGGCTTTTGCTTGAATAATAACAATGGAACAAGCCAGGACGATCTTACAAGATGAGGGTCAGGCTCTTAGGGGTGGGATGACGAGATTAACTCACAATATGATGACCATATTTGGCAGTGTTGCCTTTCAAAAGTCTCCTCGTGCTATGCGTGTGTGACTGTCATTTTGCAAATTTTCATTTAACATAATATCTTATGTTAAATGCAAATATATTACAATTCATATGGACTGTGGATTTTCACTTTGGTGAACATGCATATTCCAAAAAAACTAATGGGATGCAAGCAAGTTCTACCTAACTGAAAGGATGGGCCATAGACTGTGTTTTTGTGCCTTGAGTGGAATTCCATGAAACAGAACACCAGCTGCTAATGAAACAATGATACTTGGTGCTGGTGTATTAGAGGTAGTAAGCTCTACAGTGACATATTGTGTAAATCTATCTATATCGAGTATATCTTTTTTGTCCCACCCCTAACTATGGTTTAACTTGAGAAACACGGTACACACTTTTGCATCTTTAATGCAGCCTGCAGCAGCAGCACTATGGTCAAAATGAGTTATGAAATAATCATACTATTACAGTATATCGCCACTAGATGGCTCCTTTACATAATGCTTTGCACACTCACTTGATTGTTTGCCATGAATGGTGCAAACTGTCTATAAGCTGACAGCATGCCATTTGTATACCTGGGGCACATTCCCAATATCGGTGTTGGGACCTCTCCAATTATTCAGATGGTGCCCACTGTGACTTCATCACTCACCCTTTAAATGAACACAAAACATTCTTGTATTACGTGAGCATTAGCTAAAAGTTGCCACATGCTTTTCACTTTCAACCTGATGGAGCTTAAAACGTTATATATTTTTCTGTGTGTCAAGGATGAGACTATAGTTAGTTGACTGACTCAGTTGGTACTTATTTCTAGGTTTGTCACTACCTTCCTTGCCACTTACTGGAGTTGTAAAGTAAAATTCCATGTCACAGCCATGACCATTGGCTCGGAAGGTGTGACTAAATTGTTGCTGAGTTGTCAGATATCCGTATATCTCATCTTGCTTTCCTTTAGGTCAGTTACAGATCACTACAACTGTTGAAACACAGCCAATTTAACGCAACCGGTCAAATGCAGCTTCCATGTTTTTTATTGAATAAAATGTTTTTGTGATGAAGGTGCTTAGGAATTTAGGTGACACTTTGGAAAGGTTATTTAAAGAACTGGTTTCAATCAGAATGATTTGAAAAATGAATCAAAGAAATGTGCATTGGAGTGCTGACCATACTCAAACCAATTCTCTTGCTGTGAACACTGACCCCAAGATATGACTGGCTATGTACTTTTAGTGCTGGTTTTGAGATATGCTTAAAATGTTAATTCTATGTCATTTGATGACAGTGTGTCATCATGGACAGCAAATTATTTCCTCACTTGATTCAGTTCAATCAATCCAATGCCACAATGCCACTTTGTAATTGTTCCTAATTTCTTATGCAGTATTGGCCCAAACTATGATTATTCCCGAGGGTCCACTAAATGACTTTTCAGGGCCAATATTCCGTATTTCCAAACGGTCAAAAATCATGAAGAAATACCCAGCACATTCTTCATTTTGTTCAGACAACTCACTCACTCACTCGCGCATTCTTCATTTTGTTCCGACAACTCACTCACTCGCACAAATAATAATTCCTATACCCTGCTATGCATCACTGCCACCTGGGTAAGAAAAGAAAGTGAACCTCACCCAGGAACAAATGGTTAGTGCTAGATGAAGTTAGTTTATTGACCTTAAACAAGCTAATGTTGGCCACCTTACTCCAAGTAAAGTAACTTGGCAGTGACCTATATGACTGGCAACCGATGAGACGCGAGTTTGCAATCAGAGGAACCATCCCCAGTTGGGCGACAAGGTAAGCCTACAGCACTGGGAGCCTATGTGGCTTACTCGCCTGCATTTTCAATGAAGTTGGTATTTACTTTTATTTTTTCCCAGAAACCGTGTCTCACTAATGGTTTTACAACAGGGCTGTGCAATTATTGATGCTGGGTTAATGACCATCACAAATATTCACGGCATCCATCAACTGTCCTTACTAAATTATCTTTAAAGAATGTCCTCTTGTAATGACAAAACATTGATCATTTTAACTTTTGCATTTGAAGCATAGCCTGATAAGATATTATAGGCTTGTGTGACATTCTACAGCCATGTTGCCTTTCAACAGTGGCTCACTGCTGACAAACAAATTGAGGGCAATATTTGTGTTGCTTATCATTTATGGATTTTCTTCTGTCGCATCTATTAAAACAGCATTACATTAAAATAGTTCTCTGGGGGCTAGATGTAAAAATGCAGACGTTCGTTTTTTCTAAAATTATGTCTGCATAGTCAGTTTTATTTTGCTTTAGTAATGTTCACATTGGGAATCACACCACCAGTAGTCACATGTGTTATGATTGTGTAGCTGCATGAGCCCTAGGCTAGCATCCCTATTGGAAATGGAAAATGAATTTAGAAGTTCATACTGTTGTAAGCTTATAGATAACTTTTTCTCTCTAGAACTGTTTTGGTAAAGGGGGGGGGGGGGAAATTAGGGGGACCAAGCATAGACACCTAGGGCCCTATTTTGATTGTCTTATGTATCAGCTCTTAAATCTTAAGTAAAAACAGCCAAACAGCTTTGCCACACCAAGTTTTGACTTAAAACATAAGACCTGATATTTATGACAATCAAAATCGGGCCCCTAGGGATTAATCATGATATTTTGTTAAACCCTACACTGGGGCGGGTAGCCTAGCCAATTCTCTATATAGCACTGTTTCCCGTCAGTGGGTTAGGGTTAGCTAAAGCTAATGAAAACAAAATCAATTATAAAAACGATAACCAAACTGAAATTGTATTGTGTTCACAAAACTAAAAACTGAAATTATACACAAAATACCTTTTTTTTTTTTTAGTTGTTTAGCAACATTTGTATGCATTTCGGATATTGTATGAACCTTGCAATTTTTACATTCTTCCATCATAAAGCAGAAGTGAAGCCTCCCCTGTTTAATCTTTACATTTGCGCAAATGTATCATCTAAGCATATAGCTTGCTGCTTAGCAGAAATGGAATAAAATGTAAAGCTATGTTAAATAGAATATATTTTAGTGAATGGAAATTGCCGCTTTCTGGGATACAGGTAGTTCCAGTATTCGTAGATTACTGCTAGCCTATGCCCAAGAGCAGGGTGGTCCAGAGCAAAACTGCCGGACCACAAAACTCTGGTCACTCTGGGTGATGTGAGTTGTGAGAGGACCAAGGAGAGGAGGGTCTATCTGAGGCTGCGCACAGGCTAATAGGGTTTCAGCAAGTCTGCAGTGTACGTGGTAGGCAGTCCTTGTAGGCCAGAGCTTTAAATGTGATCAGTATAATATAATTTCTGTAGCTCACAGGAAGCCAAAGTAGTCAGAATTGGTGTATGCTCGGGTTGATATAGAAAAAAATCCTAATATATATTAAAGTAATGTTCTTGGTTGATATAGAAAAAAATCCTAATATATATTAAAGTAATGTTCTTGATAACAAACTAGTATATGTAGATGTCAACACATTTTTTTTTTAACAGTAAGCATTAGTCTTTGACTTTCTGACGTCCAGACTCAACACACCCCTCAACATCAGTTTTTTCCTCGCCTTCAAGAAGGCAAACAATATCGGTATCCTCGGCAAAATAAAAATGTGTTCTTCTAGCTGCTGTGACACACATTAAGTCTACAGGTCTAAAGAATGGGATGAGAGGCAACCTTGAGAGAAAACTCGTAGAGATAAGGAGAGCTGCCATGATGGATTATAATTACAAATTAAACAGTGAGCAGAAATGGCTTGTTAATGGGTGCTGAACACAAAGATTTTAGCACCTTCAAATGCTGCTACAGAAGATTTTGCAATGTAATGACACAATCCTCCACTCTACCCAATCAAGCCATTCTTTGATATGCATTGATTTGATAACCAACTCAAATTATTTCATTTTTTTATAGTTCCAAACATGCTACAAAATCATTTATTGTCATGTAATAGATTGTGAAGTTTCTAAGCTCTAAAGAAAACATAAGAACTGTTATTTCCACAACGCTTCAGATGTTGGGTGGCTCCGCAAAACTGGGCCCAAATAACACATTATTATGTTGTGTTGCAGCACAGTATGAATAGTTTGTGTCCGTCCCTGGGTCTGAGCATGAAAATTGTCTGTAAGCACAAAACCTGAGGGGTCTGGAGTAACTTGCCAGGTTTGTGGGTCTGGGAGTTCTGGAGACCACCCCCCAGCGACCCCCACACGTTGTTGCACCACTTAACAGATGCAATTTAAAAAAATATATTTTGTTCCTGCTGCCTGAAGAGTTGCTAGATTGCTTTCAGTGATGGTTTGTTCTATGCTCTTATTCCTTAGTGTCCATTATTGCAGGCACATCTTGTTACACGCAAACCATTAGAAAAGTATTTTGTGCATTTCATGTAGTAAGTCTATCAGACACGTCATTAGATGATTGTTAAATGGCTATTGTGCTCTGTACCCTGCATAAACCTTCATTCTGGAACTTTCAATATCTAGATACAATTTATAGATAATACGTCTAGACGTTCATTTTTTTATTTATTTAATTGTATTACATTTTGGAGCTAAATCTACTGAAAATTTGAAAAACATGAAAGATTTAAGTGAAAGGGCTTCAGCATCAACATGAAATTAGATTAGTCATATTGACAATGCAAGAAGTTGTACTATTGTACTATTTTTTTTATTAAGTTATAATTTATTGACTCCATAGGGAAATCCGCCTTCTGTAGTGTATTTGATCTGTCCCGACTATTAGGAGCAGCTACTCTGCATCACCTGGGCTCAAGCTCAAAGTGCCTTTGTCAAGGGCACTGGCTGGAGGAGTATATCTTGGTGTGCAAACTGGCGTGAGTTTAATCAAGGACCCCAGGACCAGTATGTTGCTTATGCTGCTGTGACAGTCACTGAAATCACAGAACCATCCAGCGGCCCTGCAGGAGAACACGTTTCAAAGAAACCTCAAAATAGTGTCTTTGCTATCATCATTTCTTCCCAGAGTAAGAAGATTGCTTTGGAATAGGGTGAGTCTCACTGGGCTATTATACTTCATTGATATGTAGGACCTGTTGAAAGTAACATGATGTCCAACATATCACTTAACTCCCTAAGTAATGCGAGCATGAGAGAGTTTGCCATTGGCCAGTTGGACCACATTTTCTAATGAAATGCTGTAATGTAGTTCTCAGACATATTGGGCTCAGGGCACAATTCTGTTTTTATTTGTTGTACCCCTAAATTACCATTATTCTCACTCTTCCTCTGTAGTAGGCTCTACTATACAAATTTGTATCATAATTTGGACTGTTATTATAAGTTGCTGATTGCGACCTCTAAAATGACCAGGGGGTACATAAATTAGTATTTAAAAATGCAACTTAGCACAAAGCTTGACACAAGCTTGTATATAAAAACTACCACTTTGAGAAGCCCTGCCCTAATGTCAAATCAACATCCAGGTTTGATCAATTGCATAAGGAAGGATGTCAAATCACATGCTGGAAATGATTTGTCCTGTCCATACTGTCCACGCAAACAGAACAGGTTTCTGTCATGGATGACATGGAGTGGCCATGTAAAATATTTGATATTGAAAACATGCCCCCTCATGATGCAGTAGTTCATTTAGTTAAATGGCACTGCATACATTGTATTTGTAAACTGAGAAAATATTAAGGTTAAATAAGTCTTAAACTCAAAGATACAGGTCCTTCTAAAAAAAAATAGCATATTGTGTAAAAGTTCATTTTCTCCCACAATATAATACAAAAAGTGAAACTTTCATATGTTCTCAATCAATTGTGCATTAAGTGAAGTATTTAAAAACTTGTTTTGTTTTAATCCTGATTATGGTGTACAGTTCATGAAACTCCAAAATGCTATCTCAACGAATTAGCATATTTTCACGAGACCACTAAAAATATGTTTTAAACAAGACATGTTGACTATCTGAAAAGTATGTTAATGTATGGCGTTAATACTTGGTCTGGACTACTTTTGTAGACATTTTTTTTTGAACTTTGTTTTTATTTCAGAGTAGGCAACTTTACATTTAAAAAGACATTCTTAAAATTTACACTTTTTTTTTTTTACCCTTTTTTTACGCACAAAATCTCAGCTGTTTCTCACCTGAATAAGCGAATAAAATACATACACATACACACCGACGGTTACAGACAAACAGTTACAGACAATGAGAATAGTAACAAAAATATTTTTTCTACTTGGTCTGGACTACTTTTGAAGACATTTTTTCATCAATGGGCCCTGGCATGGAGGTGATCAACCTGTGGCACTGTGGAGTTATGGAAGCCCAGTTTTGCATTAATAGCATGGTTAGTACAGCAGCTACTAGTAGTTTTGGCTCTGTGGGCAGGTGCCAAATGGAGCTGTAAAGGAAAATTTGCAAATCTCCATGAAGCTTGTCAACATACCGAAGCACAAGGTACTCTAAAAGGATGGCTGTGTTTTCAATTTTCAGCCGATAACATGGCCTAAATCATGTGTTTTGCCATGTCCAGGCCATGTTATCGGCTGGTGTTGATCCACTGACAGTGAAAACGGTCAGTGGTCATGTTTTTACAGTAACTTGTGTTTCAGTATGTTAATAAGCTTCATGGAGATGATAATTTTCCCTTCCATCTCGATTTGGCACTTGCCCGCAGAGCCAAAACTACTACTAACTGCTGTACTGACTTTGGCATTACTCTGCTTATCTGACTAGCCAACTGTCCTAAATTTAACCCAACATAGAATCTGGGTTGCATTGGCAAGAGGAAGGTGTGAGACATGAGACTGAACAATACAAATTAATTCACAGCCGTTATCAAAGCAAAACTTCTTCCACAACGCCTCAGCAGTGCCACAGGTTGATCACATCCATGCCACACCCCATTGATGAAATAATCTGTTCAAAAGTAGTCCAGACCAAGTATTAACTCCATACATTAATATAGTTTTCAGATAGTCAACATTTCTTGTTTAAAACTGATTTTTGGTGGTTTTGGAAAAATATGCTAATTCATTTTCATGAGCTATACACCATAATCATCAGGATTAAAACTTAAATAGTTCAGTCAATGCACAATTGATTGAGAATATATGAACGTTTAATGTGAGGCCAGTGATTTACATTAGATGTACAAAGGACAGTCAAATCATGTATTTGCCAAAGTATACTGGTTGCTTGTTTAAGTACAATTATGGCTTTATCCCCAGCCATGGCAATAGTATTTATTGCTGTAAATGCTGCATTTTCTACCAGCTGTGTAGACTTTGTCCTGCACCTGGGCAAGAATGAATTCGCTCACATACATCTGTTTGGGTGGGCATGATTTGGATAATTAACAAAATTACGAAATTTAGATTTTTCTGTTTAGATTTATAACTTAGTATAGTTTCCACAATAGTTAAAATAATCCTAAATTATTTTGTCCTTATCAGTGATCAAATTACTCAAGGTCAGAAATGACCAGTAAATGCCATCATTTCCCCATTCTGCTTAGTAGGCAAAAATATAAAAGCAACACTTGTTTTTGCTCACATTTTTCATGGGATGGACTTAAAGATCTAAAATTAGTTCCAGAAACACAATATTACCATTTAGACAGCGTGTACCAGTTCCCACTAATATCCAGCAACTTCGCACAGCCGTTGAAGAGGAGTGGACCAACATTCCACAGGCCACAATTGACAATCTGATAAACTCTATGCGAAGATGTGTTGCACTGCATGAGGCAAATGGTGGTCACACCAGATACTGACTGCTTCTGAGTCCCCAGACCCCCAATAAAGCAAAAAATGCACATTTCAGGTTGGCCTTTTATTGTGGACAGTCTTAAGGCACACCTGTGCCTCCATCGTGATGTCGGATCTGCATCTTGATGTGGCACACCTGTAAGGTGGGATGGATTATCTCAGCAAAGCAGAAGTGCTCCTATCACACTTTTTTGACAGATTTGTGAACAATGTTTAAGAGAAATGGTAATGTTCTGTATCTGGACATTACCATTACCATCTCATGAGAAATGGTAGCAAAAACAAGTGTTGCATTTATATTGTTGAGTATCTTACAAAAATGTATGATGTTTGATTTTTGTTTTTTATAGTCATTTTTGCTTTTCTTTAAATTATTTTGAACTTTTTAAACTTGCATGCTTTTTCTACATTTAAGAATCTGTCTTCAGGTACTCATTGTCCAGAGCAGATTAATTAGTATGATGGAATGAGTTTCTCTTCCCAGTGGCACCTTGTGCAATGGGTTAAAATATTTTGCAGTTCAACACTTACAGGGGTATATCATGTAAATCTTATTTTGTGTGTATAAAAAGCCACATTTTATTCTGCGAAACGCTATACTCGACATTGTAGATGTGTTATAGTGTTGCTTTTGGTCAGTGCCCAACCATAGCTTTAAAGATTACATTTTTTTTTTTCATTTACAAAAATGAATAACTTCTTATGTCAGTCATTGCTAATTAGAGACATGAAAATAGATGTTTGTTTTGCTGTAACAGATGTGTGGGGAACATCAGACTCGAGGGCTCACGAAGGTGAGTTCTTGTATGCATATAGGAATATCCCTCCCTTTGACAGTATTGATGAGCTCTGACAAATGAAATTGGGGAATCACATGTGAATAATTTAATTGACTGAATACTGCTATACTTACCACCTTTTGCTCTGGAGAGTCTGGGCAACCTGAAGTACTTTCTCAGGATTCTCATGAGCTCTCATATCATGTGAGTGGTGGGTATACAAAAGTATTCAATGTGAAAACTGCCAGAAAAATAATTATTAAAATTTGAAAATGTGGATATATAAATGTATTGATCCACTCCGCGATTGTGGCTCCTTATCAAAAATGCCTTGTATAAGCTTTCCTCAGTGAAATGAACCATCAAGAGTTTGGAGGAGCAGATATCCTGAATTCTCTACTGATTGCATCAGAAGCCAGGGTAAGAGTAGACACCCCTGCTGCTCCCAAAGTATTGCAACCAAGATATAGCAAATGTAGTTGCAGACAGTGGTGGAAAAAGTATTCAAATAAGTAATTTGGTAATAGATTTGTAATGATATATATAATCTGAGCTCAATAAAAACATGCTTGACAAAAAAAACTAATTTGATCTCAATGCTTCATTGTACTTTTACTCAAGTACATTTTTCTTGAGTAAAGGTAGTACAAGTATTGGCATAAAAATGTACCAAACGTACTGAAGGGAATATCCCAGTTGTGTTCAAATTTCAAATGTTTAAAAGTCTTTAAAAATGGTATATTTAGAAGCTCACAATGCATTGTGAGGAGACACGGTGTGAGGTTATAGATGAGCTGTTTTCAAAGATAGATCTCAGGTGGTTAATGCATGTCTTGTATGCATGTAATAGTAACAAGGTAACTAGTACAAAGTAGATGGTAGATAAAGGTTTCAAATAAGTATAGAGGAGTAAAAGTACAAGATTTGGATCTGAGATGTAGTTGAGTAGAAATAATATTGGTAATTGGTAATCCTAAATTGTTCTCAAGTACACGGTACTTAAGTGGATACTTCATTACTACACACCACTGATTGTATAGAAAGGAAAAGGACAGCATGTCTGTACTTAAACTTTCAGTAATATCGGCTGTAAACCTAAAAGGATTTGTTTTTTTTTTGTTTTTTTTAAACTTAAGTTATGTGAAATACTTGCCATTAATACAGTGGTGTCAACTGCATTAACTGATTGTCAGGGTCCTGTGGTGGGAGTTTTTCTCTGGTTTTCGTCAATATTAAGTAGTTCTGGTGATTTTGTGGGGGTCACTGGGACCACGCAGTAAAAGTAAATTAATCCACATAACTAACGCAACTTGTATTACTGAATTACTTCTAAAATATTTGTACCTCCTTCATCCATTTTGACCCCTCCCCATCACAGGGAATTACTTTTTGGGCATAGTGATATGTATACAAAAACATAGCCTAGTTCACTGTGATAGAGGGGTCAAAAATGAACAAAAGATTTGCTAATATTTTAGAAATGAAGTTTGTTTTTTGGATTCAATTACTTTTACTTGGTTACCCCCCAAAAATGACCGGAACTACTTCCTATCTCACCAACATCAGTGCAGAACTCCTACCACAGGACTCTGGCAATCAATGAATATAGTCTGTGTTAAGTTAAGCCATACAGCTTAAAATCTGAGCTATCCCTTTAAAGATGCTTTGTGCAAATACTTATTGGAGTTCACATTCTGCACAAATCTTGTGCACATGAGAACACGTTTTACTATTATTTGGATAGTTGGATTGCATGCACTACATCAGCAGCACTACATTAGAATAGTATAGACTCTGAAGTAATATTTGTTTCTTTTACTATGCAAAGATCGTTTTGGAGAGGCTTTACACTTTAATTACTTTAGTTGAGTCTTATATCCTCATTGGCTTACAAAGCAGCCCTTGTAGTGAGCATGGGCTAAAACATATCTAAGTGTTTACTACGAGATATTATTTTTAATTGCCAGTTTGTGAATGCAGCTCAGGGTAATTATATTGTGTTCTATGCCTATTGCATGTAGTTGTTTGTGTGCCTGCATGTTAACCACAGGAGTACACAGTAACTAACGGCTACTGTAAATGATTGACAGAATGACCCACCCAGAGTTCATGTTATTAACTAAAGCTAAAATTAGCATGTGCAATGTCTACTACAGTAAGTAAAGTGTCCATACTCAATATGTGGAGAATAAAATATCGTGGCAGTATCAGTTAGGAATAGTTTGATATATGTAAAGAGATTGCATATCTACAGCCAGCAGCTCTGTATTTTATTTTGTGTAGTTAAGTTAACTAATACCTCCAGTTTCATTCTCACTGTGTCACAGCTATTTTATGTGACTTGCAATGTGGGCCTCAATAAAGGTGCATGCCACATATAGGCATTGACCTGACTGTGTGTTGTGTGTTCATGATGCGCTTTTACTGCACGCTTCTCTGCTTCTCTCCCTCTTTACTGTTCAATTGATACTATCAATAAAGGTAGAATTGCAAGTGTAATATTTACACTGCATGCAGTTGACTATAGCCAAACTCTTTTATCACTGTGCTGTGACTCATCTGGTGTAATATGAAAAGGGATGGGTCACACAGAATGGCACGGGTGAATTAACTTTATAGTGTTAATTATTCTTATTTGTTTTTCTATTTATGGATTGCATTTTATAGCACTTTTCTATGCACTTCGTGTATACTCAAAGCGCTTACAATGTTTCATTCTTTCCTACATTGGGAGGCAAAGCGCTGAACAGTCAGTGCCAGCGTCCTCACTTCCCACATTCACACATCAGTGGTAGCAACCACTAGATTCAAGGTGTGGTTCAGTGTCTTGCTTAAGGACACATGGAGCCGGATTCAAACCGTCTGCCCTTGGATCATTGGTTGACCTGCTCTACCTCCTAAGCCACAGCCGCCCCTTTTCAGAGGCCTAAAGGCCTGGGGAAGAAAACACTTAACTCACTCTTGTCATTCTGAATGTGACCCATGTCTTATGTAACATGAGGGGGACAATAGCTGTCACTTTCTCTTGCTCTGTGGATGTAGACTGTAGAGTAATGTTCACTTGGTAACGCTTTGTCTCATGCTTGCTGACCTTGTGATTCATTGGTTTACTAGATCATCCTGGTTAGGAACAGGCAGTATATTGATATCACATCAATAACAACCATAGATGTAAGAAACTCTGGATATCATAATGTTGTGATGGGAATACCATGAGCCATACTGCAGATCCTCTTCCACTAAGGTTATGGACTAAAGACCCCTAGTCTTACAAACCAGACAGTTGTGACTATGTGAGACTACTGAACCACTCCCAAACTACTGGATGGTTATCGTGTGTGTGTGTGTGTGTGTGTGTGTGTGTGTGTGTGTGTGTGTGTGTGTGTGTGTGTGTCTCAAATCTCTGGCTACAGAAACTATATGGCCAAAGAGTGACAAACAAATGCATATTGGTATCCGCTTGGGTTAATTTAAAGCCGCGTTCATGTAGCTCTTCAACCAAGGTATGGCCATGACAACAATGGTATAAACTGGCAAAATGTTTTAAAATGATCATATTCATTTTTGGACAAATGTTTCCTGTATTCACTTTAGACCAGTGATTTCCCATTCGGTGCATCCCTAGTGGTTTGTGAAGCCACAATGGAGTCCATTTAAGGAGTAGCTCCTGATTGAGCTCATGAATCATCCATGTATTGTAGAGCTTATTTGCCATCAACACATCCATCTTTGTGGACATACTAAAGAATGATGCTGGTGCACAAATGAGCTGGCCAGATGTACGGAGAACCAAGATGACATGGAGACGCTGACGCAGGGCTCGTCCGAGGGCAACGTCTAGAGAACACATCGTGGCTCAAACCGTTGTTTCCTACTGATATAATTTTGAACTTAATTTGATCTGTTTGTGTCTTTCAGGTGCCATTGGTTCCACAGGCCGTGCCCAGTGCAGGTCTTCCAGTCTTTCCCAGCCACGTTATGTCCCCTACTTCCATCCCCCCAGGGGGAACCCCATTCATCCCTGCAGGGTTTGATCCTGCTAAACTAGTGCCTGGTAAGATTCCTGATGGGATAATTAAATCATATACATTCTAGAATACAATATTGTTTACTTGGTAGGTTCAATGTTGTGCAGTGTGCACAAATATATTTAATATTTCTTTGTCCCATACAGTGAATGAATGCCTAATTTTTTTTTACGGCAGTGGTTTTCAACCTTTTTAATACCACGGCCCACTATTTATTCAGCATCTAAGCCACGGACCATGATATATATCATAGATATTATAGCCCCACAGACCCCAAAACTAAAGGTTTCTTTTGCTTTTGTCAGAATTCCAAACAAAACAGGCAAACATACAGATCAAAATGACTATTAATATTCTACATTCTCTAGTTGTGTAGACTTGAGCTAATTCAAATGATGGATGTTTTAACTCTTGAGAGTGTAATCATGAAACCAAATGGACCCGCAAGGGTCCATTTGGACTTTGAGTCCATTTGGATTTTGTCATACGGCTGTATGACAAAAATAGCTAATCACCAAGGATACGGGAGTACACATGTGTTACCTGTCATACATATTAAATGTCATACGTATTAAATGTATGACATTCAAAATAGATGCACAAGCTTACAACAAACTTTAGAATATTAAAATTCTTTAACTATTTGTTATGTTTGTTTGTCTATAATGATTTTGCAGAGCCTATGAACTAATTGTGAAAAATGTACCTTTTTAGAATGAAAATAACAACTTATCAACTTGAATACCATCACACTTTATAGTTATAGTGTATAGTTATAGGTTATTTAACCCATTTAGGCCTAACCTAAGTTTTCTGAGAAACTTCAAATATTTATAAAGCAGCACCAAAACAATTGAGTGTTTGAATACTGTACATACTGTACAGAATCCAAAAATGGATGGGGTTAGAGAGTACATTTAAAGCTGCATACCGGGACTTGTACCCTGGACGGCCGTGCGTAAGTGCTTAAATGCAGTGCTGGAAAGTAAAACAAAGTACTTTTTTTGTATTTGTATTTTATTTGAGTATGCCAATTTTTGTAATTTACTTCTATTCAAAATTCAAATATCGCATGTTTTACTTCACTATAATTATTTGATGACTTTAGTTACTAATTACATTGTAGTTTTTGATTATCACTTCAACATAATTACCCGAGACCTATATACATTTTGGCCTTTTGAAAATAGCTGATCAACTGCTGATCAAAAATTGGACATTAAATTGGCCTTTATCCAGGCCAATTTACATAGCATTACATCCACCATTCATGCCCACATTCATACACCTGCTTGTCAGGTTATAGTGATTTGTGCTGCAGAACAGAGCTATTTGTGCCACTGACAATGGCCAGTTTGTCGTGAATTGTGAACTTGTAGTGATCTTCTCGACAACAGATTGATGTACTTTTGCAATTGTCTTTTTGCTCTGCAGGTTTTTCTCCGGCAGCTGCAGAACCTGTAAAAACTAAAGATGACCTGTCTAAAGACAGTACAACAAATAGCGGTGCATCCTCAGATGCAGGTACTGACAGCCATCTTGGATCACCAGGCGCACCAGTAATGAGCCCCCCAGGTCCAGCAGGCTTACCAGGTCCCAGACCTGGTATGCCACCCATGCACCCCCCTCCTGGCATGCCAGCCCCTCACCTACCTCCTTTCTTCCCACCTCCAAACATGATGCCCCCTCATATGATGCCAGGGGGCCCAATGTTTCCACCAGATAGGTTCAGAATGCTAATGCCCTTCCCTCCCCGTGGGCCACCTTTCCCACTAAGGCATCCTATGGGACCAGAGGGCATGGAGGGAAGGCATTTTCGTGGAAGACCAGGATTTGGAGGCCCGCCATACCAAAGAGGAAGATGGTAATGGTTGATTGGAAGGAACTATTCTGAAGGATACTAATGATCTGGTACTCGAGGACTGCTGTACTCTGACGATGGAACGTTTCCAGAACTTGTGGGAGAGAGACTTTGTTTTGCACCCTGGGCCTTTTTTTCAACGCCATATAATAAAGTACAAAAGACAAAACAGCCAGTGGAAGTCTAATTTTCAATGCGGTCCTTGCTAATAACTGTGCTTTAAAATCCAGCAGGGACAAAGCTCCATAAATACTGCACATGTTTGTGGGTGTTGATACTGCCTTTACCAGGGGTCATTTTTGGTTGTGCTTATTCGTTTGGGAGGCAAAAAAAGAAAGGCTAAAAAAAGTTTGAAGTCTGTATTTTTAATTTTATCACACTTGAATTACATTTTAGTGTATGCCTATTGGAAAAACAATTTCTTATGTTTCATATTTAAATATTTTGTTTTTAGTATTTTTGTACAAATCTAACTTTCCAGTCCTCTTGAACATAGCAACAGATGAGCATCCCCAAGACAGATGGAAGATAACACCTATCCTACCAGCAGAGGGCAGACTAAGCAATGTTACTATGAGCAACCGCCTCTGTTCCACACTGTTTTGGTAGGTTGGAAGTAAAAAAAATACTTTGGCCAGCTGGAATAAAATAGGAGAGTTTATCCTGTATTAATTACTTGGGGATTAATTGATAGATTTTGGTTAAATGGCAGTATTAAATGGCTCTATTAGTAATTCCTATAGTGTTTGTGGGACTAATGGGCAGGCAGAAAGGATTGGCACTGTACAATTGAAACTGATATATTGTATTATAAATCGTGGTCACCTACCTGTACATTTATTTTTCAGTTTATTAAAGAATGGGGCAGGGAGATGGATGGCACGTTACTGAACAAACACTATGGCAATGATTATTATCAGAATATCTTCAAGCATTTACAACACCTGTTCCAGCCATTTTCCACAATTTACTACATCATTAATATACCTTTAGAGATACCCCTGTGGTGTTTTCTAGAAATGGATGTCATCAAGAAGTGATTCACCATAATTTTTATTATTATTTTTTTACAGACCTCCATTTCTAGGAAACAGCATAGAGGTAGAGAACTCTTATTTCTACACAAGGTATATAGGCTACTGTAGGTATGGTTGGAACTTGGAATTCATCTTTAAGAAAGTAGGCCCCATTGGGAAGAATTCTGACAGCGGTGTTCTTCTGCCACCTGCAGTTTGAATTATACATTGACCATGCAGGGTTGTTATTCAGCATATAATTAATTTTGCTCGCAGACGGTGTTGTGTGGTGAACATGGTCCTTTCCCCCCAGTGTATATACTTTAATTTCCCGCATGATTGCGTTTATTGACTACTCTATAATGTGTTGAATGTTAAAAGTTAATCAGCTGCAACATGATCAGCACATGTTAATAAACGTTTATTTTGCTATATGTAAGTATGTGTCGTATTTTTATTAAATTATCAGCATTTTAAACTCTTGAGAGCGTAAAAATGAAACGAAATGAATCCTTGAGGGTCCTTTTGGTTTCATGTTTACCCTCTCAAGAGTTAAAATATCCATCATAATAATTAATTAGCCCATATCTACACAACAAGAGAAGGTACAAGATCAATGGTCATTTTGATCTGTGTGTTTGCCTGTTTTGTTTCCCAAATCCAGCCTGGAATTCTGGGTTAAACCAAAAATAAATCTTTAGTTTTGGGGTATGTGGGGCTAAAATGTCCTCAATTGGTGGTCCGTGGCTCAAATTCTGAATAAGTAGTGGGCCCTGGTATCAAAAAGGTTGAAAACCACTGGGATATAGAAATTTAATATTAGATTTGAGAGGCGTTATCTCGATGTTTTTTTTTTTTTTTTTTTTTGGGGGGGGGGGGGGGGGGGGGGGCAAAAAACAATGCACTTTAACTGGCTAGAAAAGGTAAACTGTAGCTGATTGGCTTGGAGAACGAGAGCCATCCATGCGCCCGTCTCCAGGGGCAGCGTGCTCCTCCCCTTACAGCGGTGTAGCAACAACATGCACGGTGCGTGTGGACACCTAACCGAACCCGGAGCGCCGGCCGCCGCCGCATTCGCTGACTTTGGACAACTCCGACCTGTTAAAATGGCGTTATTATTCGATCGGCGGCAGTGTTGGTTTGTTTACACGAGAAGGTGATGGCAGCAGCAGGTATGTAGGGTTTGTATGTCTGTATTGTGGCCTATTCATTCTCGATACAAGCTGTCCCCAAATGAGCCTGATGTGTGATGTCCGACGCGATACGTCCCCAGGGTCCTAGTGCTGTGCAATTGACCGAGCGTGTCTGCCAATCATACAAGTTCAATGAAGAGCAGACTGTGCCGCACTGACACACATTCCGCGCTAGAACTGTGTTGCATGTGGAATGGTAATATCGGGAGCTTGCTAACAGTGATGGTTTGCCTCAGCGAAGTCATCAGTGATTAGGCCGATTCAGAAATCTAATTACAGCCATATTGGTGGCTGCACAACATGTATAGACTATGACCCGATGATGACGTTAAACTATTCGCTATTTTAATTTGGGAGGGGGGGGGCGCTGGGCGTTAATGTCTACCATTCATTCATACAGCTCACTCACTGGTCTGTCTGAATTCGAATTCACCAGCCGCGCGTGACGTTGGCGACATGCAAGACGTGCGACGGTGCAAGATAACCTGTATGTCCCTCCGCGTTACCTTATCTCATGATCCAGAGGTGTTTAGGTGCTGCTCTGCTCTGTCATGCTCACGCCGACCGTGTAGCATCCGGTGGATGAAGTCATGACGGCATGATGACATTTGATTTTGTCCCGTTTGTGTTGTTGTTACACGACAGTGGATTGTTATGTGAAATAATTAGGCAGCCTTACGCACTACGCCTTGTGACAGCTGCACTCCCCTAAAAATATTGCAGCATCTTTACACCCTCTCTAGTAAACTGGCCATGCAGTGAAAGGCGTAGCTCTTCTGAATAGCACTCAAATCAGTCAAATCACCTTGCTTGCTTGCATAGCCCAGTGGTTTTCAACCTTTTTCGATTCCAGGGACCACTATTTATTCAGCATTTGAGCCACGGACCACGATTTGAGGACATGTTAGCCCCAGAGACCCAAAACAGACCCATAAAGGTTTATTTTTGCTTTTGTCCACAATAACAGGCTGGATTTTGGAAACAAAACAGGCAAACATAGATCTACATTCCCTAGTTGTGTAGACTTGCTCTAATTCAGATGATGAATCTTTTAACACTTGAGAGTGTAAACATGAGTGTAATCTCTCAAAGAGTTATAGGCTATCTGGTTAACCAACTTTTCATCACCTGGAACCCTTTCAAGGACCACTGGTAGCCTACCAAGTTTGTTACAGTGTTGTTACAATAGGCCTATTGTTGGACAATCATCACAGTAGGCTAGGCTTGCAATGTTCTTGCTGTCAGTTCAGAATCAGTCGGCCTACTTTGCTACCATCACAGCCTATAGTGCATAAGTAACCAATAGCTAACATTTTTGAGCCATGCCTAACCGCTCATGTCTGTCTCTGTGTATGTCTGAGCATAGACACCTGCAACACCTCAGCAATACCGCTCCACGGCACTGTTTTTGTAGCAGCGTCACTGGGAGGTACAGTAACACAAGTACAGTTCAGTTCAAGTACATGTACAGTGTGTGTAGTACTACCCTAGTACAGTCTGTACAGTACAGTATGTGTAACAGCAATGTGTGTCCGGGCGTCCCTATATCAGCTTGAAAGCGAGCAGTACAGTATGAGTACAGTAAGTATGTACTGCTCAGTTTACTCTTTTTTGTAATGGAGCAAGTTGAAGTATCTAATCAACATGGGGTTATTTGTGACTCTCTCATGCAAGTTGAGACATGCTGATGATGAGCAGGTTTTGCTGATAGAGAGGCTTGTTTACCTGGTAGCTCTAGCTCAACTTTAATCTTGAACAGTGAGGTTTCTTGATTGAAACCTATAGTATACTATCCAGTAGTGCACCTCACACCAATGCCTAGTTGTATTGCTTATTTCTGCATTATGCATAGGATACTCAGGTTAACCCATTTTGGAATTCACACCAACAGCAAACATGGGTTTGAAGCTAATTTTAAATTTGGCCAGAAAACAGCCTGGTCATAGATTTAAATCTTTGATCAATACCTCTGGCATGCAACTTGAGGCTGCTGAAAGTAGATGGCTGTGTAATTTGCATCAATTGAGAAACAAGCTTTAGAGGTAGCATTCCTTGCTTTTACTGTACCGGTATATTGCCATTATAGTTAAAGTTGTAGGCAGCATACATTATTGTTTAGCTTATCTGTGGTTACCAGCCTAGTTTTTGACTGCCATTATGGTTACCAAATACCAATATAAGTTTGCTGGGATTAAGGTAAATGTTTAGGTAAAGTAAGAACCATGCAGTGAATCCAGCAGAATGCCTTCAGTGTTATGGGTCCTCAGGGTTGTAAACTGAGCCCACCGGTGTGACCTGCTCATACAGAGAAACTCTCATTCTCTCTGTGGATCAAAGTGGAGCTAGTTCAGCTTTCTTCTGATTTGTGTAGGTCTTTCAGATGACATTTCCATCTCAAAGATTTGTAATCTATAACATCTTGAGGCGTCGGGGAACGGTTTAATCAGACAAAATAGAATGCCCTAACATTCATATGGTAATGCATTGGCTTTTTTGTACAATTCATGACTTTGTTCTTTTTGTGTAAAGATATGTACTACCAACCCCTACCAACCACAGATGATTACTTGAAAATGCGCATAATTTAGATCCTTAAAAGTGTTAGTATGCTGTGAATTATTCATTTCCATCCCACATTCGCACAAATGTTCATTCATTGGCAAAATGGTACCAAGTATATGTACTGTAGGCAGCCTAATGTTTAGCTTGGTGCCAACAGTAAATAACATAGGCACTGGGCAGCAGATTGTTTTCAGTGTTCTGTGGTTGTTTTGACATCCTAGTTGATTCAAAGGGCAAGGAGTAAGCTTATACTGTAGAATGGCCACTTCTTCAACCAAGGACCTTAAAACACACAAGAGCCAGAGACACAAAGGTAAGTTGCTAAATGTAGACCTTTTGTTAACATACTAAGAACATATCCCAATTAGTTCCACCAACCCAGCAACACAATGTTGTACACATAAGCCTGCTTTAATCAAACATCTTGTAATAATAATAGTAGTAGTAATAATTGGCTATTAATAATAACAATTAATGAAAACAATATACAAAACTTATTCTTGCCATGATGAAAGTTGTTTCTTTCTTCAAGGTAAAATGAGATATTTTTGTTGTTTTGCGAAATAACAGTTTATAGTTCTGTATTAACTATTCTAAGATCAGCCCATCTTATTGGATTTCCAAGAGAGTCACAAGTAATGGAGAGTTTACTTCATATGAGGAGCAAATTACCTTCTTTGTCATACACAAACATTAAAATTCTTATTGCCAATTTACGTCATACGTGGACAAGCAAATCTTTATTGTAACAGATTTTCTGTTAAGTTGTTTGTCTTAAATTGGCTGCCATAAAATGTTGGGAACTTGGGTGCATGCTAGCCCTGAAACATGTCAACAGCCGATTAGCCCCACTATATTTACAGAGCAAACATGTGCATAAACGTTCAGCTTTAAAATATAAAGTGCCCGTTGCAGTGCCACAGATGTTAAAGGCTGCGTTCAGAAATCCAGAACGCGAGTGCGATGATTTTGAAGGGTGAAGTAGGCAGTGACATCACCAAGTGTATTCAGTGTGTCTTATTTACAAACAACCACGCACTGACCATTCCAACCCCATCTGCAGGGGCAGACTTGCTAAGTGTGTGAGCACCAACCGCTGCATGACGTATGGTATTCTCGAATAACCACACACTGAATGCATTAAAACGAACGGACAGAACACACCAGCGAACACCAGCGTGTTTTTTCCAAACAATCCCAGAATCTGGCTGGCATTCCACGTTGTTTATTTAATAAAAGGCATTTTATCTACGCTATTTATCTCAAAATAGGCGTTTGTTTGGAAACTCATAGTGTGTGTTGAGTTTGATGGCTAAAGTGCATGGTGACGTCACTGAGTGCTCTCAATGTGGCTTATTTACGAACGACCACGCACTCACCAACCCCATCTCCAGGGGTAGGGTTGCTCAGTGCGTGCACTAACCTCAATCGGTGCACAATGTGTCGTATTTCCGAACAACCACGCACTGACTAAATGAATGGACAACTGAGCACACTGGGGCACACCAGTGAGGCCATCAGGCACACCAGCGCACTTACTCACCTACAGTATAAGTTTGTATTGGCAGTGCAATCAGTGTGCTTATATCAAACATATCCAGTTCACTGTGCAACACACTTCCCTATATCAATGGTAGTGGATGGAAAGAAAGGTGCGAAGAAGGGCACAACCATGGGCAGGTGCTGACTTGTTTTGAAACACATTGATATGGGCAGCATATTGTACAATTTTGAATTATATTATTGGCTGTTATTGTCTTTTTGTGTCAGTCACCTGGATTATTATAGACATGGTGGCAATAATACTGAATATCAGACAGGCATTGTCTACCATACTGTGTTGATATTTTAGGTTTATCTTGTTGGCCAGGCGTCAAGACTGTCCAAGAGGCCTTAGACTAGACAGTTAACTGCTGCTATAAAGTATTTGTTGCTGGAGTGAACAAGTGGACTTGTTTTTCTCGTAGACCATTATAGGCTTGAAATTTGTCTTGTGTGAGAATTATCCACTTTCCCCGTTGACAGAACATAACATTAGTATAACAAACAATCAGACATCAGGACAGGCTTTTTCTTTTGTCAAACACAGCAAGCCAGATTTAGTTCTGACATCCATCATGGATCTATGTTTTATTGAGTTTCGTGCTAGGTTGACTTCACCTGTTCCTTTGAAATATAAATAAAATCCTACATTTTTGGCTTTATACATGAATATGTAACAGACAATTAAATTTAAAGGTAGGGGAAGTGATTTCACTTTTGTCAGATATCACCCAATTTTTTTTTTTCTGTTAAAATGCTCTATTATAAGGTGTGGAAACCACATATGGAGTTTCCCCCTCCCCCACGTTAGCAGAGGAGCTAATAAAAGTTCCCCAGGTCACCACAATTCTCCTCCAATCAGGAGAGAGCAGCAGGTTCACATAGTGTAGCTACTTTTGGGGGCCCCTAGTGCACCAGGCTGGTACTACACCATGAATTTCAAATCACTTCCCCTACCTTTAAAAAGTGATTCCTGTAGATCAATTAAATTAATACATACTTTGTAGCACAGCTCCAAAACAAAGCAGCAATTTTTAGAGCTGCTGTCCTAATATATACAATAATATCTTTTTCCTATTTAGTCTTATTTCGGGAATAGAATACCCCCTGTTCTGAACACATCACCCTAGCCTTTTTAACATGTAGGTAGATATGTATATTGTGTCAACAAATAGGACAATAGCATAATGGCAATAACATATACTGCACAGTAAAGATAAGGCCAGCTATTGAAATGGTGAAAAGGCAATGTATGATACTCAGAAAGGTGCATACAGTATTTTTAGGAATGTATTTTAAACTTGCATGCATGGTTTTAAGCATGGCTGTGGAGTGTGGAAGCTGCTGTTTTGGCAGGCTTCCTAAAGTGCCCATGGGAATCCCTGAATAAGGATGTGGCAAAAACTGTTTTCAAAGCTGGAACACTCTTCAGCAAGTTAAGGGTGAATTCATGGGAGATGTGCTGCATATGAATTAAATCTAGATTGACAGACAGAAGATGTAAGCTTTCTTTTGGAATAGTTAGTCGATTAATTGCAGATAAGAAAGTCGGTGGTCGTTAGCATTTGATCATGTTGAATCAAAAGTTATGTGATTCTATCGTTGGTTGTTTTTCTGTGAATGTAATGCTGTGTGTGTGTGTGTGTGTGTGTGTGTGTGTGTGTGTGTGTGTGTGTGTGTGTGTGTGTGTGTGTGTGTGTGTGTGTGTGTGTGTGTGTGTGCGCGTGCGTGACGTGTGTGTAACCAAGGAACACATACAAAGCCATTGCCCTGCCCTGTATCGTCAATGGTCGAATTTTAATTTTTAAAAGCTTATCAAGCTCATCAACTATTGACAGAGAAGCTTATCAAAACATATCAATTAACTATTAAAACATGAATCAATAATTTACAACAGTTGACTACTAAACCACATAAGAAGGTCCTAAATATGGGTTGCTTGAATGTATCTGTGGAAACATGAAAACAAAGCTTTCTGCAAATCAAGTGAACTGGCCTGAGCGGTGGAGTATTGACTTGCGCTTCAAAGGCTCCTTTGAGGTTGTGTTATTCTGGGCATAAGTGATGCCTTCAGAGATTCTCTCCCAATTATAGTGAGTTAATTCTACTGATTGATATGGGTGCACTTTAGAGCAGGAGGGGCGACATCAATTTGCTGCAGAGGCATACAGACTGGTGGAAAAGGGGCATCCCTTTTCGTCCCGACCGAATCGAGTATCTCGATGGAGTATCTGCCATGGCGGATTCGGTCATGACACCGTGCCCTATATCCACTGGTTGCTACTAACCCTAACCCTTAGCCCTAGACATAACCTCAGTAAAACCTGTGCCTAAACATAACCTGCCAGAATGCGTATCTGCCAAATGATTTCTCTGTCTCTCCTTTAGAGAACTATGGATGGGCATTATGGTCATGGGGTTTGGAGACATGGCAGATGACCATGAAAGCTGTATTAAAACTCACTTCCTATTTCAGAGGTATTGGTGACAAGTGGCAGCTCATGACCAGCTGTCAGAAATGCGTAGGGCGATCAACGGATTCATGTGGCTGATGAAGCAGTGTGGTTAGGATGAATAATAGATTCCAAGTGATCTAAACTGAGGAGGGTATGACTCACTTTGGGGTGGTTGGAGTGGAGTAGGATAACATTACTGTGCCATTTATCACGAGAAACCATATATTTGGTATGTGGTGCTTGATTTACACTGCTCTAAGTTGTTAAAGAGGGGGTGCCGTGATTTTTTTTTCCTCCAATTTTGTACATGTTTAAGAGGTGACAGTATGTAAATAGACCTGTTGGTGTGTTTTTTGTGTGCAATGATGTCTTCCCTTTGTATTTAGGGTTTCTTCCTGGGTGCTGAACCTTTCCAGTCAAACGTGTCAATGAAAAAAAAGTCTATATAGTGACATCACGTGTTCAGCCCCTCCCCTAACTCCTCCCCCTTTATCATGTTGTGGGCATGGCTTCAGTTCAGGTGGATCTCCACCCATCACCACTCACCAGGCAAACCAGGCATACTTAATGAACTGGGAGGGTGGAATCATAAAAATGACAGTTTAACAAACACTGTACACTTTTTGGGAAAAAAATCTTACTTTTCATATAACATTAATACCTGATGATCATGTTTTAGGGTAAAAAGAAATCATGGCACTTCATCTTTAAGACTGGACCTTATTTGGTAGTTGTGTTGTGTGACGTATTTCAAATTTCAAACTCAAAGGCTCTCAGTAAGCTGCATGAATAATAATATCCTGCTTTAGTTGAGCTCTCAGAAACTACAAGAGCCTATAAATAACTGAATATCTGAAGGTACTTGTACTGTATAGTCTACTCTAAGCCAATCAGTTTCAAATTTCTTGCCAATTCTACATTATTTTACTTTCCATAGCAGTGCCTTTGATGTTGACTGTGGAGAGGCAGCCCCACCGCTCGCTTTTCCACTAATGATCTCTACCAGCACAGGGTTGGGGCGGCTGCTTTCATGGGTTGTGTAAGAGTTGCCATTTTCATTTATAGCTTTCTGCCATACATAGATTTTCTTTTCAGTAAGGTGTATCATCTGCCTTGTCTGGTGTAGGACGTGATGGGGAACATTAGTGTGGGGAGGGTCTTCAAGAAAATACCATAAACACTGCCTGCATGGCTGAAGATGTACTGTATGTTGCAACTTGCAAGCCTGCAACATTCTAAAGAAAATACTTATGCGTATGACCATTCTAATAATGGAATACAGTTAAATGTTGTGTTGGCCTCATGAAGCCATTTTGAGACAGATATTTCCAGGATCTCATCTTGAATTTCAAGTGGATAAATATTTCCATATTTTATGCTAACTGTGAATAAATTCACAGAATTCACAATAAAGGATTGCACATACAGGTTACCTTACTATTGCTATAGTGCCAAAAAGTGTCAGGCTGACCTTCAAAATAACAATTTCCTCTGCGGCTCCACTGCGTAATAATGACCGGCCGTGTGTGTGTCCTCACAAACGGCAGCACTATCGTTGGGAAGGGAGCAAAACAAATACCCTATGGTCAGCTATATCCCTTGGCTGATACAGTACATAAATAGGAATTATCAGTATTATGTTTCATATATGTTTCACTTTACAAAAATACTATGGATCTTATATTAACTTTATTGTCTTACCGGTATATGAGGATTGTAAGAAAGGTGCCACTTTCAAGAGTTCGCGAATAGAAAAAGTTTTTTCCACATGGGTTACTTGTATGGTTAAATGATCATAAATGTATTTTTGTTGCATGTACCATGACAGCCACCTATTTAAAACCACAGTAGAAACGATATTTCTTGTTAATAACTCGTCTGTAAGCATTGAAAATTATTAGTGTTATGTTACAGTGACATTACAGTGATGATACAATATCTTTAACCAGGGTCTTGCATTTTTTGTATGGAGACACAATAGGATTTGCTTGCCTATCCAAAGGTGTTTGGTAGTTATTATAGTAAAGTGTGCCACTGTGCTGGACATCATCAGCATGCCAGCGGTGATGCCGTGGACATGTAACCATACACTAACTGCATCGAGTGGACTTTCAATGTGTATTGAATGTCCAATTCAATCAATCCCTAAAACGAGTGAGCGAAGGATTTGAAAAAATAGTGTTGTGCTGGTGATGAGAAAACAGAGTCATTTCAGTTGTGTGGGTCCATTCCAGCAGGCAGCGTTCCTGAAATGCTTGTGGTTGACAGAGATTTGACTCAGCATTAACGTGTGCATTTCATTGATAGGCAGTTTTATTGTGGTGCAATCAGATCATACCATATACTCATGAGAAAAAAGATAAAAGAGGTATCAACTTAATACCCTTCTATTTTTTGCAAACCACAAAAGTATGGCTACATGCTTATGTAGTGTGTCCATATATCCAGTCTTTTTGCAGTGCATACTGTAGGCATTGCAAGTGTATACTGTATATATATATGGCAAGTAATACAAATCATAGATAAACAAAGTAGATAATGGTCTTTCGTTGCATAACCAGAATCTGTTCCTTTATCTGCTCCTGTAGCTTTGTGTTTCCATTGAATCCTAATGAAACAAATAGTCACATGTATCTACAAGCTGAGATTGGCAGTCTCTGATGGGACTCCCAGAACAGTGTGTGTTTGTGTGAACTTTCCAGTGAATTTGGCACCAATCCCAGCAAAACTCGGAGTCAAATTTGTTATGTAATTACCTGTTTGAAAGCCGGTTCAGTTGTTGATAAGGACACAGATTATTATTATGTCTGGTTGCCTCTGCAGACCAGACATTCCTTTCTTTACTATAAAGATCCAATGGTCTTAGTTTAATGTTGGGTCACGACCTTGGCTTCAGATGCAGTCACATTGACAGGAAGCCAGACTGACCACAGCAGTTCTTTTTTATTTTGGTCGTAGTAATCACAAAGTCTAGACATGGCAATTCTTCCATCCAATCTCCTGGACCTCTCTCAGACAGAGAGAGCTACAGCTCTTCCTCTGTCTCTCTCTTCTCTGCTTGGTTATCAGGGAGTCTAAACGCAGTGCAGCCTGGGGCATGTCGTAGCATTGGTATGTATGCAAAGCTGCTTCTGGAGAACACTGTCTCTTCTTGGCTGCATGGCATTCAGCTGAGCAGAATAGCAGATCTGTAAGGTATCAACACGCGTGACTGTGGTTAAGTACTGTATTATGTTGTTTAGGGCTGTAACCGTTGATGATTTCTATAAATGTTTATTGATTAATCAATTAATTGAGGAGCATGTCTATTTATTTATTTTGGTGGTATTTATACTTTGTCTCGCAATATGTTAACAATATTGTATTAGCCCAGTGATGGCTTCTATATCTGTTCTTTATAATCAATGAAATCAGTTACTTTCGGTTAGATGTTGCACCAGCTATTGTTGTTGTCCTCAGTCCTACTACAGCGTCTTGATCTGTAACCTGTAACTGTAACTGCAGCCCACGATTCATTCACTGGTCTGTAGCAAACATGACAGGATGTTACAAATTTTGGCTGCATCACATTCAAATTTTACCCTTATCCCTTCCTTGCTTTTGATGTAGCCATTTTTAATACAAACAAGCTTTCAGTTGCATAATAAAAACATATGTGTATATTTTGTTGGGAAGTCTTTTAAAGCTATTGATTATGTTATCACTGTATATACTTCAAGGCATATTTGCTTTGCATGTGATGTAATCTCTGGGCCTCCCTGATAGCCCAGCTTTTAACATTTTAGTGTAAATTTGATGCTTCTTTTTGACTTGGGAGACGCAATTAAGCAGGGGGGAGGGAGGAGACATTCCTGCTGGCAGTCAGTTTGTAGTTGTCGGTGGGGGGTGGAATTAGAGAAGGGAGAAGGGAGTGAGAAGAAGGGGAGGGAGCAGAGAGTGTGAGAGAGTGAGAAGGAGGTGGGGGGGGGGGCTACAAACCGGCACTCCGACACTCCCCCCTCTATCCCGCAGTTCTTGAACTCATCCTCAGACCTCAGATACACTACTAACAGGAGTCAGTCTGTTTTAAGACCTGAAAGAAGAGGCTTATCAATAATCCATCGTATAGAGCTTGGTGTTGCTTGTCCCTTGCCCTTGGTGATGTTTTGGACTTTCTCCGGACTATCAGGAGTTGGTGCTGTGTGGTTTGTTGTTGTTCCTTGCAGGGTAAGCTTTTGTTTTTGTTTTTTGTCATCAACATTGTGTTTTGGGCTGTGTTTAAGAGAAAGAAGAGTCGGTTCTGGTTCAGTTCAATTTTTAAACCTTTTGTAATAATAGAGGTTTAAATTAGAATAAACATGTGCAGCCAAGTGAGTTTTAAATGTAACTTTAGTGAGATGTTGATTTTGAATTGGATTTTATTTTATTTTACACACACGCACGCACGCACACACGCACGCACGCACGCACACACACACACACGCACACACGCACACACACACACACACACACAAGGCATGGTACATGTAGTAGTATCTATATGTATTTTTTCTCATCTTGTATTTTTTTGTATTTGTATTTTGACATTCTTTTCCGGGTGGAGTACTTTTTATGTTTATTTACCTCCTGCCTTTACCTGTAACACCCTGTATAATGGTACTACTTATAGGCAATAAGCTATTGTATTACTCTTTAGTCACTAGCAGACATAAACAATACTGCTCGTGTCTGCATCATTATAATGACAAAGCAGTAGCGGTGGTGGTGGTGGTTTTGTGATGCTGGGAAAGGTAGATGATGAATTGCAAATTAGAAGATGGCCAAAGTCAAGGAGAATTCCCAGAGCGAATCCTAGGGGGGCTGAAGGACTTTTTTTTGGTGTGTGAGTTCATTAAAATCTGAGCTTGCTTTGTGTTAAAGCCAGCAAGGCTCCTGCAGTGAATTGGTCATCTGGTGTCATAGTTATGGAAATGTATGGCCGATTTCAGGATTACCCAAGACTGAAGGTCAGGCGTAGTTTTTTCTGCTTTAAATTGGGCACAATGCTGAATGTTCCAGTCTATCATGACTAGAGCTAAAAAAGCTAAAAAAGAACTGTGGTGAGTTCTTCAAAACAACTTGTGTGCCAGGAGGGCTAAGCCTAGATTTTATTTGATACAACATAATGATTCTATGAATTTAAAGTTTAAACTCAGTAATTATGATCACATTGTTTGCATAATCTCGATTTAACCATATAGCACTATTGAGCACCACAAAGTGTTTATTGTTTTGTTAAATGGATAACAAAGTTCATCTGAGATCAGGTGATCTCAAATAGTTGGCTTGTTGTGAAAGTCATAATATGCATGAATAATTGCTATGGCATTACACAGTCTAACTTTGACATCTATTTTGCTGCCACAGCTCTTACACCACAGCACGTGGCTTATATTAGTTCTGTCCTTGTGCTCACTTCTACATTATGGACCATGTTTAGTCCAGCATTGCTTTTGCTGAATCAAGACAATTTATGTAATTATTTTTGGGTAGAGGGTTTTTAACATTTTATTATAGAGTCAGTTATTATTACACACACACGCACACACATACAGAGATAAGAAAAGAAAGAAAAACAAAAGAAACACTTCTGTGAAGTGAGGAGACCTCTAATCATCATACATCATCTCACTTTTACTATTTACAACTTAGCATTTAGCCGACACTCTTAAACCAGAGACATTCACATTAAGCAAGAACAAAGCAAAACACATGGCAATACATCACATACATAAGAAGTAAACTAGTAATCATGAATCAATCATATGTAAGAAAAGAACAGTGCAGTGGAAAATCTGTATATGGAATTTTATATGTGACTAATTTTTCCCGTCTTTTCTGTCATCACTTTTTTATCTTCAATACATGGCTCACTTGCTCAACTGAATAAAATGATTGCGATGATTCACACAAAAAAAACTTTACACATTTAAATCTGCCTTTAGCTTCCACTAGAGTCACTCTCAAAATACATTCTGAAAGCTAAAGGTCCTTTATAAAAGTCATGCAGGCTGCTAGTTTGACACCCCGGGCTCTATCTAGTGTCAACCCTTATCCCTAAACTTGTTTTGGCTTGTTTTTTTTTTTTTACTAACTCGAATAACCTTTTAAAATTGTTCAACTAGCTGATCTACATTGACACATTGGCTCACAATGTGGGTGATAAAGGGTGGCGCAAGATATAACCCCCCGGCTCTAAACAGTTTACAATCCAATGTAAGTTGGATTGGATTAGATATACACCTGGGCCTCAGGCAGTAGGCCCTTCCTGCATGGGTCAACAGTTAACATCTAGATATTCAAATTCTTCAGACTTTATTTGCAGTGGGGGCGCTGTAGAAGAAAGACCATTTGGCTGCAGGGCTTGCAGTGAGTGTTGTGGCATCACAACCACAGGGGTGAGGGGTAATAATACCACCACATTCCTTTCAAACCCATGACTGTTGTCTTACTATATTTTGGGTATTCATTTAGCAAATAACAGGCAAACATTTTACATTAAATAAATAGGGCATCTACACGCTTGCAAGTTGAGTTTGCAGCTATTTGTTGAGGGGGAGAAATCAAGGGGTATAAGGATAGACCCCTGGGAACCCCAGTCAGTAATAACTTTGAAACAACAACGATTAGCCCTAGCCAATAACCCTTAAATAACAATTACATTTTAAGAATGCCAAATAGATTCTTGACAGCACTGCTGAAGGCAGTGTCCAGGACTACTTAATGCAAGCATATCTACTGGGGTTTGGGTAGATGTGTGTTAACAGGATCCAGTTTGATTATGCCTCAGTGCACATTACAAAGACGTGTGGTGAGCTGGGAAGTTAAGTTGGTGCTCAGGGATGGGTTCAGTCAGGCAGGTTTTACTTTAGAGAAGACAAACAACTCGCCTTAACCCGTAAGCCTTTTGGTGTTTTTACCCTTCAAGATGGGAACCACTTTTGGGTTCTTGTTGCTATATGTGTATAGTGTACGGAATATGGCAATAGCATCATGGCATTTATTTAATGAAAACGTGAGGGTTACTTTAGTAACCACGGTTATTTATGTAAAACGAGCGAAGTATTTCGCTTATGGGAGGTCTCCCTGTCGAGACCGAGCAGCAGAACATCATTTATGAACTCCCACAGGGCATCTAATTTCAAAAAATGCCCTGTGGGTTTAAGAGCGGTGACGTCACACACTCTGACCCTTTTTCTATAAAAGCAGTGTGAGCGACGCCGGTTACTCATTGCGAACAGTCTCTTCTGCCGTCAAAACAACAGAAGGGTGTTCAGCGAAATACTTCGCTCGTTTTACATAAATAACCGTGGTTACTAAAGTAACCCTCACGTTATTTCATGTTAAAACTCACTTCGTATTTCGCTTATGGGACTCTAATGAACTCCCGGATCCTGAACTCACCCAGTGTGGCCCAGGACAAGAGAGAAGAGATGGGTGGCTAAGTGGCTTATAGAGTCATGTGCCTAAAAGTCAGAGCTGGCAGGGGGACGAGCTGCCTTATGTGCTCTAGGACTGGCGAACATATATATATATATGATTTACATATGCACATATGTGTATATATCGCCTTATGGAATTTTGGGGAAGTGTGTGTGGGTGCTTTAGACGTGAAGGACCGACACTGGGTCACTTAAAGTGCAGCGGCTCCCAGGACTGCATGCGCCAACGAGGGCGCCGCCACATCTAAATTATAGTATGTGGCGAAGGTCAAGGGTGTAGACCAGCTTGCTGCTGTGCAGACTTCCTGTATCGAGACACCCTTGTAGAGTGCCCAGGAAGCTGCCATACCTCTGGTTGAGTGGGCCCTAAGCGCTTGTGGAGGGTCCGCACCTTGGCTAGTATAAGCCAGTCGAATGGCTTCTACTATCCAGTTAGAGATAGTAACTTTTGTGACAGGCTTTCCCCTGGTCCTGGTGCCCCAGGACACAAACAGCTGGTTCCCTCTTCTATAGGGGGCCATTCTGTCTACATATATGCGCAGAGCCCTCACGGGGCACAAGCAATTTAATTTCCTTTCTTCGTCAGAAGCAAAGGGAGGTGGGTGGAAAGCTTGTAGATCTACCGGCACACACACCGAAAGCGCATTTTTGGGGATGAAGGCTGGGTTTGCTTTAATAGTCACCTTAGTTGATCTCTCATCAAACCTCATGCACTCTGGAGCAGTTGAGAGGGCATGTAGGTCACTGACTCTCTTTGCAGTTGTGAGAGCAATTAAAAGGGCCACTTTTAGTGTTAAGACCTTCAGGCTCACAGCTTGGAGTGGTTCAAAGGGTTCCATGGTTAGAGCCTTCAAGACCAGGGATAAATCCCACGAGGGAACCAGGGATCTATTAACCCTGTGTTCTCTGCGTACGCCCTTCATGAATAGTTTCACCAGAGGATGTTTCCACATTGTTTGGTTGTCTATACCTACATGGCAAGCTGAGATTGCTGCCAAATGGGTTTTGACTGTGGAAAGACCCAGCCCCTTGTCCAGGAACTCCTGTAGGAACGTTAAAACGTCTACTACTGAGGCCTGGTAGGGGACTACCTGGTTTGGTCTATTTGAGCACCATTGCTCAAATATGTTCCAGGCGGTGTCGTAGCGGTCCCTTGTTGATTGGGCTCTTGCCTTTTGAATTGTTGCTACAACATTCGGAGGCAGGCCTGCAGCGGTCAACATTATCCTTTCACGGGCCAGACCCAGAGATCCAGGTCTCTGGGGCGCGGGTGAAAGATCTCCCGCCCCGCTTGCGTGAGGAGATCTGCTCGGAGAGGAAGCTGCCACGGTTGGTCGTAAAGTAGTGGAGCTATTTCCGACCTCCAAACCCCCCATGATGGGGCTATGAGAAGCATTCTCAGACCCTGAGTCCTCACTCTGTCTAGAGTAGGAATGATGAGGGTCAGTGGTGGAAAGGCATAGAGCAAGGTCTTGGGCCATCGGTGTGATAGGGCGTCCAGCCCCATCGTCGATGGTCCTTTGATTGAGAAGAAGAGCGGACATTTTGTGTTCTCTTCTGAGGCAAATAAATCCACTCTGGGTGTCCCGAACTTGCTCCAAATCTGCGTTGCTACTTGAGGGTGTAGCGACCAGTCTGAATAGCGAGGTGGTCCTCTGGATAACAGGTCTGCGCCTGTGTTCAGGTGACCGGGGACATGGCAGGCCGTGATGGACAGTAGGTGGGTGTTGCACCACAGAATGATCCTGCGAGCCAACTGGTGTAGGCGGGGAGATCTGAGTCCTCCCTGCCTGTTGATATAGCATACAGTCGTTGTGTTGTCTGTCCTGACGAGGACATGCCAACCTCTTATGCGCGGTTTGAAGTGCTTTAATGCAAGGAAAACCGCCATTAGCTCCAAGAAGTTGATGTGGAGAAGGCGTAGGTGTTTTGTCCATACGCCTCTGACTGTGGTGCCCTCCAGTGTGGCTCCCCAGCCGTGTAGGCTGGCATCTGTTGTGACTACTTTCCTGGTTAGAGGTCTCCCCATGGGGACACCCTCTGACAGGACTCGTCTGTTTTTCCACCACCGTAGCGCTAGTATGCATTGTGACGTCACTAGTACTTTCTGGCGACGACGGTGCATCGGTATTTTTAGAGAGCTTATCCAGCGCTGGAAAGGTCTCATGTGTAACCTGGCTAGGCGAATCAAATGGATCGCTGAAGCCATAAGACCCAGCATCCGAAGACATGTTTGAAAAGGAATCAAATGTCCCTTTTTGAAACGTGTCACACACTGTAATATTGTGTCTATCCTTTCTTGGCTTAGGTGAGCCATGTTGGAGACTGAATTCAGTGTTATTCCGATGTAGTCTATTGACTGAGTCGGAACCAGCATGCTCTTCTCGTGGTTTATAATAAACCCTAGAGAATCGAGGTGTCTGAGTACACATTGTGTGTGCACCAGTGCCTCTTGCTGGGAGGTTGCTAGAACTGCCCAATCGTCTATGAACGTGACAAGACGTATGCCTTGTTGTCGTAGTGGAGCGATTGCTGCTGCGGTGCATTTCATAAAAACGCGCGGGCTTAATGACATTCCAAATGGGAGAACGGTGTATTCGTACGCCTTCCCCTCGTATGCAAATCTCAGGAATTTGCGATGTGGGCCATATATGGGAATATGGAAAAACGCATCCTGTAGATCTATTGACGTGAACCAGTCTCCTCTGCGGACTGACCGCAGTAGGACTGGTGGTGTCAACATTTTGAAATGGAATGTTTTTAGATAGCGATTTAGGGCTCTTAAATCTAAAATGGGACGGAGCCCTTGTCCCCCTTTCTTCTTGACCAGGAAGTAACGAGAGTAAAATCCGTTTAGTGATTGGTCTGGGGGAATCTCCACTATCGCACCTTTCTGTAGCAAGGAAGTGATCTCTTGCTGCAGAATGGTCGCTTCGTGGCCGCTTGTGCGAGAGAATATAATTTTCCCGCATGTCGGAGGCTTTGTGTGGAACTGAAGCCTGTAGCCTTTCTCTACAGTGCGCATGATCCATGGGGATGCACCGATGGCCTGCCACTGTGTCATGTGACGTGACAGGGAATTCCCTATGTACGTCACTGGGCTCTTCTTCTGGGCACGGAGTGGTCTGTAGAGGGGGAGACTTACCTGTGGTAGTTTGGCGCCCTCTGCTGGACAAATGAAAATTTGGCCGTGACCTGTCCTGCCTGTGCCAGCCTGTGCTGACACAGAGTGGGTTTTGGCTGCTAACAGAGTTCGTTTCATTGTTGTTTTTGTTGTTTTTGTGTTTTTTTGTGTTTTCATTTGTTTTTTGTTCTTTATTGAATGAAAAACAGTGGAAACAGTTTGTGAATTGCACATAACATTTGCCTGGTACATCACAGGTGTGCTCACTGCACACTGTGTGTCGCTTGGCCCAACAACATTCGCCTGGTACTGCACAGATGTGATCACTGCACATTGTGGCTCCCTTGGCACAACAATAACATTTTTTGGGTACTGTCCAGGAGTGCTCGCTGCAGTCTGGGGGTCCCTCTTGAAGCGCTTCGGCGCTGGCGAGGAGGTGAAGTCCGAGACCACTACCTTCGTCGCCGAACTCTGAACTCTGGGGAGACGGGGGGGTGCGGCCAGACCCCCCCTGGAAACCTTGGATATCACTTACGCTTCCCAGCGCCCCTGCCCCTGGGTGTGTCCTTGGCTCTGTACGGTGGAGGAGAGCGGCGGTCGTTGTTGGGACGTCCAGGACGATGCGGCTGTCTCTCTACACTGCGGTCTGGAGCCCTGGATGGGGGTTTCTCATCCTTCTTGGGCTTCCACACCCTCTTAGGCTTGGGGCGGCTTGCTGGGGCCTGGGTGGCCAGCGGTTCGAGAGCCTTCATTGTTTTGGTGGAGGACTCGACCTGCTGTATGGTGATGGACATTTTCTCCAGAGCGCCTTCAAACAGGCTCACTGGAGAAATGTCTGTCGCCACCAGATCCTTTTTGGTGGAGTCGGAGAGAAGGTCTTTGGTTAGATTGACCCACCTCCATCTCTCCTGTAGGATGGAGCACACCATGGCTTGACCTGTGTGCTCTGCCATCTCACACTGGAGAGTAGCCATCTCATGGTTGAGACGGCGTAGCTCCGCCAGCTGAGCGGGGGTCGACTCGTTTTTCATCTCCAGGAGGAGATGTTTCATCGAGCCCTGGAGAAGAGCCCCGGCGTTGACTGCCTTAGCCACAAATGACATGTGGTTATACAGCCACGTGTTGATCTTGGAGGCCTCCTTGTCGTTAGTAGAGAAGAAGGAGGGCTTCTTTTCTTGCGGGGTGACACGTGGAGCCTGTGGATTGGCCAGGTAGGCGGCCATGGCGCTGTCCAGGGGGGGCAGCGCGTCGAGGCCCAGGCTCTTCATGTCAACCATCTCCAGGTGGCCCTTACTTTTGTTGGGAGGGAACTCCACAGCAGTGTAGGGGTCCTTCCAGGCGAGGGTCAGGGTCTCTTTGAAGCCGAGCGCCTCTGGCAGCTTCTGCTTCTTAGGTGGGGGTGGGGGGAGGCTCTCGTCCGTCCTTCCCTGCCATTTGACCCTCTGCACAACTGACTCGGGCCATGGACGCTCACAACGTAGAGCGGCCTTTTTCATGATGTCCATGAAGTGGGAGTCATCTTTCATGAGCACCACACTGGGTGCTGGCTCTTCTTCCTCCTCCTCCTCGACGTCCATTTCTTCGTGGAGGGGGCGGCGTGACAGCAGAACACAATCATCCTCATCCTCAGGGAGGAAGATTTCCTGGCCATCTTCGTCATAAGCCTCGTCTAGGACGAAGTAGTCGTCCTCGTCAGTGTCCCCGTGATATTGAGGGAGCCCCTCAATGGGTAGCTCATCCTCTCCAGCCCAGTCACACTGTCCTGGGTGGGCAGGGCTGTCAGGAGATGGGTCCAGGCGGTCAACCATGCTGCTGGCAGCGACGGCCGGCTGTCGGTGTCTAGTTGCTAGGCGGGGGGGGCACTCAATGGTAGCCTTGACGAGGTGCTGTCGAGGAAGAAGAGTAGCGGCTGGAGTCGACGCCATCTTGGGTCTCGCTCCACAGGCCTCGTAGTCTAGGGCTTCGGCTGCCCTGACTGCAGAAGCCTGGGAGGAGGCTGACGCAACAGCGCGGCTTCTAGGGGCCGGAATGGGGCGTGCTGTTCGTGCAGGCGGAGCTGGAGCGTCGCGTAGGTCCAGCTTCGGCCTCGGGGTAGACCTGGGTCGCTCGCCAGTAAGCACGTGCGAGGGCCACGGGTCCTTGGTTGGTGGGGGAGGAGGCGGTAGTTCGCGGCGAGGCTCGGAGAAGTCGCTATAATATTTAACGACGCGCTTGAGCCTGCTGCTGATGGTGAAGTCATCCATCTTGTCACAGTGGTAACAATGGCCTCGTCCCTCGGCGGCGTCGCGAGTGTGGGCCACGCCGAGGCAATAGAGGCACAGCGCGTGACCATCCATGCCCGACATGGTGTTGCCACAGCCCGCGACGGAACAAACCTTCTGCGGCAGCTTAACCGCCCCTCGGCGGCGGCGGCGGCTTGCTGCAGTAGAGTCTCTCGGCGGGGAAGACATGTCGTTCTCCGTCGAGTTGTTCTTTTGTCGTGTAAACGAACAAAAGAAAGAAAAAAGCTAACAGGCGTTTAGCTTAAAAACGAAGAAAAGAAGCGCAAAGCTAATAGTTGCTGGCTAGGCAGCCCGCGCAAACTATTGTTAAGCTGAAAAACGGCGAATTCTAAGTGCGTAAGCACGCTTACTTGCAGAAAACGCCGAAAAATGCTTCTTTTCCTCTTCAAACGATGTTTTTTGTAGATAAAAGTGCGTCGGAGACCTCACGGTACTCGAGAAAATAGCTCTCTTGTCCGGCTTGCGAGATACTCCCTCCAAACACACTGTCTGTAGTTCAAGTTTAAGTTTTGCTGCTACTGCTACGGCAGAAGAGAAAGCAATGAGTAACCGGCGTCGCTCACACTGCTTTTATAGAAAAAGGGTCAGAGTGTGTGACGTCACCGCTCTTAAACCCACAGGGCATTTTTTGAAATTAGATGCCCTGTGGGAGTTCATAAATGATGTTCTGCTGCTCGGTCTCGACAGGGAGACCTCCCATAAGCGAAATACGAAGTGAGTTTTAACATGAAATAACTAATTGTCTCCACCGAAGGTGGAGGACTATAAAACGCCCTCCGTCCGTGCACGTCCTAAATCTGTCTGTGGCACGAGGAATCTGTCTGTCCCATGATTACAGCATGATGAGGTAATCATTATAAAAGGGATTGAAAAAGGCCCTCTGTCCGTGCACGTCCTAAGTCTGTCTGTTGCACGACTATCTGTCTTGAATCTGTACCTGGGTACAGGTCTCTAGGAGGAGATCTGAGCTTGAGATGACGTCATGATGAGGTCATGATGAAGGTGGGAACTATAAAACGCCCTCCGTCCGTGCACGAATCTGTCTGTCCCATGATTAAAGAATGATGAGGTAATCATTCTCTGTCCGTGCACGTCCTAAGTCTGTCTGTTGCACGACTATCTGTCTTGAATCTGTACCTGGGTACAGGTCTCTAGGAGGAGACCTGAGCCGAAGGTGGGGGACTATAAAACGCCCTCCGTCCGTGCAGGTCCTAAATCTGTCCGTGGCACGAGGAATCTGTCTGTCCCATGATTACAGCATGATGAGGTAATCATTATAAAAGGGATTGAAAAAGGCCCTCTGTCCGTGCACGTCCTAAGTCTGTCTGTTGCACGACTATCTGTCTTGAATCTGTACCTGGGTACAGGTCTCTAGGAGGAGATCTGAGCTTGAGATGACGTCATGATGAGGTCATGATGAAGGTGGGGACTATAAAACGCCCTCCGTCCATGCACGAATCTGTCTGTCCGATGATTAAAGAATGATGAGGTAATCATTCTCTGTCCGTGCACGTCCTAAGTCTGTCTGTTGCACGACTATCTGTCTTGAATCTGTACCTGGGTACAGGTCTCTAGGAGGAGACCTGAGCTGGAGATGACGTCATGATGAGGTCATAGGTAAGAGATACGGTGGAGATATAAGTGTGAAATAGAGATTTTTGTACGTAATGAAAAGAAGATGATGTAATACATAGCATATATAAGAAAGAAAGATGAGATTCTAAAAATATTGTTTAATAAAAATCAATAGGTAGTTAGAAGAATGTTGTCTTCTCATACAGTAGATGGAAATAAGAATGATTTGAGCATATATGATCGAGAGTGCACAGGGGAAGAATCTCAGAAATTATTAGTATTTCATAAAGGAGAATGGAATGAAAGGAAAGGTCATGAGAAGAGAGAAAAATTGACTTCGCAATCTTGGGGCAAAGACTTATCCATGAATGCTGAAGAAAGCTATGGGGTAGAATATCAGGAGTCATTGCTATTTCAAATAGGAAAGGAGAGTGAAAGCATAACTCGTCAGTTTCAGGAACAGAGACATCAGAGAAGAATTAAGGAGAGAAACAGAAAGAGAAAGTATCGGGAGAAGGAAATAGAAGAAAGGAAGAAACTTAGACAGAGACGATTAACTCCAACGAGATCATGTGAGTACCAATCACCGAAAGTGGACGTACTAAACATATTACATTCACGTCTGGGAAACATGAAGTTATTAATTATTGATGAAGCATCAATGGTTGGAACAGATTTATTATATCAGATTCACAGAAGACTTAAAGACATCACTGGCTCAAATTCTCCTTTTGGCAACATCAGCATTCTTGCAGTCGGTGACTTACATCAATTACCACCAGTCATGACAAACCAAGTTTTTGAGAACGGACGCAAGCGACCCTGACCATGTGACCATATGTCAGCCACGCTGAGGGAGCACGTTAGGAATGTGGAGGAAGAGAGGTCTCGGTGAAAGGCCCACGGCCGAGAACAATGAAAATGTCAATACAGGCCCGCTACGAGGGCCCGGTATGGGGGGCCAACAAAAAACTGATCAGCAATATTAGCTCGATGACGAATCAGATTTTACATAAGTTTTTTTCAACCAATCCTTTTATATTTTATAATTGCATACTGGAATTTTGCATCAAAAGACATTTCTTTTTAACTTGTAAGGCACGTTACACTCATCAATATAAAGGACAGTTGACAGTTGACAATTTTATTTATTTTATTTTTTTGACTTCATTGAATGCATCAACAAATATATTCATTATTTTTATTATTTATTTTTTTTGAAAGTTTTTCCAAATGCTGCAAATATGACTAAAATTCATTTATATATAATCTTGATTACCTGGATTATTTTCTTTATTTTATTTTCTTCAGATAATATCAACATCAACAACTACATTAATTTTTTTTTGATAAATTATTTTATCAATTATTTTGAAATGTGCACTCTTCTAACGTGACCCCAGACATTTTTTGCAAGTTTTTCCAAATGCTGCATGACGACATGACCTCATGACTGACCCCAGATATTTTTTTTCTTGAACTCTTCCATAGAATTTGAATGATTTTTTATTTTCAACTGAAATGAAATAGAAATTTCAAATTCAGAAAAGACATTAGTATTTTATATATATTAGAATAATATCATCAATTCTTGAGCCCGGACGGTGGAGACCTTTCACTTGAGCATGGGGATGTACAATTCATAAAGTTCAAGGAAGAACTTTAGAAAAAATTGTAGTGACAATAGCAGGACAACGAAGATGGAATGCAGGACAGGTCTATGTCGCACTCAGTCGGGTAACTTCGTTAAACGGTCTCTACCTCCTCGAATTCAATGAGAAACACATCAGAGCTAATCCAAAAGTAGAGACAGAAATGCTTCGACTACGCAGTTCTGAATTAAAGCCGTCACCACCAATAAAAATTGATAGAAAAGATTCTTCATTAAGAATTGTTCTGATGAACATCCAACGCTATTTGCCACATTTAGAAGATTTGAAAAATGATATAAAAATAAGACAAGCTGATATACTTTGTTTTGTGGAAACTTTTCTGAAATCGTCAACAACGCTTTCTGAAGAAGACCTCATCATAGACAATTCCACCGAATTCCGATGTGACAGAAACGGAAAAAAAGGAGGTGGCATCTTATGTATAGCAAAGAATGATCTTTTTCCAAAGGACATGAAAACAAATTTTTCAGATTTGGAATACACAAGAGTGACATTGACGAAATGTGAAACCAGGGTTGATATCATCACCCTGTACAGACGTCCGACTTTCAATTCTTCAGACTTCATTGACAAGCTTTCTCAATTTCTAGAAACATTAGAAAAAAATGTTTTGACAATTGTACTAGGAGACTTCAACTACAACAGATTAAGTGATCAAGGTGACATTATTCTGAACATCATGCTGAAATACAGATTTCATCAATTTGTTTCCACACCTACCACAGACTATGGCTCACTCCTAGACCATGTATATGTCAACAATTCTGAAAAAGTTTCCACAGATGTAACGGATGCCTACTATTCGGACCATGATGTAATACATGTAGAATTGGATTTATCAAAATAATGATAACAGTCCAGAATCACTTTTTTTTAGAAACTATTTTGAATTTTGTACTCCTGCAGTCTGCACCAAACTTGACTCCATACATTTTTTTTATAGAACTCTTAGAAAAAATTTGAATGATTTTTTATTTCGAACTGTTATGAAATACAATGAACATCCATCGTTATTTACCACATTTAGATGATTTTAAAAAGGATAGTAGAATATCAGAAGTTGATATAATTTTTTTTGTGAGAATTTTTCTAGAAGCACATCATGACGTCATAACAAAACTTTTGACCATGACCATGTGACCATGTGTCAGCCACGCTGAGGGAGCACGTCAGGAATGTGGAGGAAGAGAGGTCTCGGTGAAAGGCCCGCAGCCAAGAACAATGAAAATGTCAATACAGGCCCGCTACGAGGGCCCGCTATGTTTAGATGGTGGTGTAATGACGACGTGGATAACAGACCTTTATAACTAATGTCTTGAATATTAGCTTGCTCCACTTACACACAAGTAGGCCATGTCCTCTTATTTGCACTGCAACAAATGCTGATCTAGTTGATCTAACCTTATATGTTTGTCCAATCCAATTTTATGCAAGCAATAAAGTTGTGATGATGTCATAAATATCACTACTTAAGGTTGAACTCTTGCGATATTTTGATATTGTTAATGTAGTAATCAAAATGTCTACTAGTCAGAAAACAGATGAAAAACAGCGTGATGTGACGATAAATATTCAGAACAGCTCGACAATAGATTTTCAGGAAAAGATTCCCGATATAGATAGCACGAGTAAGAACAGAGCAATCCCTTCCCATCTTAAACGTACGATGAGCTCGATAGAACAATATGAAGTGCATACACCTCCAGAAAAAGTATATGCTATTAGTCTTGACAGTTGCAACGGTCCCATAAAGGCCTGTGTCCAACCTAAATGTGACTTGAATGTTTTGCCTATAATTTCATTGAATACATCGCAAACCAAGTGGACGGTTCAAGGTCGTGTACATAACAAGACGGAAATCATCAAATGGAGTAATGACAGAGGAATTGGAAGGCGTTTCTCATTTGAAATCATGGATGGAACAGCAGCAATAAAGATCACAGCCTTTACCAAAGACGTGGACAAGTTCTTCTGTGTGGTGCAGGAGGGAAAGATTTATTTCATTTCGAAAGCGACAATAAAGGCAATGGATAAGCGGTTCTCCACATCTAAACAGAAATACGAAATTATACTCAACAACACATCTTGCATTGTACCCTGTGACGAGAATTCAAACATCCCCCAACTTAACTCTGATTTCATATTTACTTCGATCGCCGAACTAGCGAACAAACAACCGGATAGTTTCGTTAATGTCATTGGAATATGTAACAAAGCCAATGACGTGTCTTGTATCATAACGAAATATGGCAGAGAGACTTGCAGAAGAGAAATCACCCTGGTGGACAACAGCCGCAAAGAAGTAAAAGTCACCCTGTGGGCAAAGCAGGCAGAAGAATTCGATGGCTCCTCTAACCCGGTAGTGGAAATCAAAAGAGCTCACGTATCTGATTATGGAGGCCGATCTCTGTCAGCGTCATTTAGCGCGAAATTGATACTCAACCCACAGACACCACAAGCCATTCAACTCAAAAAGTGGTACGAAGACGAAGGCCGAAACTCAAGCATCCAATCCTTGACACAAATCCGGTCATCTGCGGGATCGGTGTCAGGAGTCATCGCCAAAGTCAACTGGAAAACAGTCAGAAATATGACAAAAGGAGCACAGATACAAGATCAATTAGCAGATTATTGCGTGACAGTGGCAACAGTCGTTGACATTCAATCTGAGAATTGCATATACCAAGCGTGCCCCCGTGAAGATTGCAACAAGAAGGTTCTGGAACTAGACAACGATAAATACCACTGTGAGAAATGCAACCTTGACTTTTCTGAATTCAAATACAGACTTTTACTAAAAGTCTGGATAGCTGACCTTAATTACCAACATTGGGTGACATGCTTCCATAACATCGCTGAGGTCCTCCTGGGTCACGACACAGACTCATTGAGAGTTCTGAGAGACACAAATGAGATCGCATTCAAGGAAGTCTTCAACAAAGCATTACTTACCACTCATATTTTCAAGTGCAGAACCAAGCTAGAGACGTACAACGACGAAATTTCGCCCAAAACCTCAATAGTGGAAATTCAACCAATGGACAGGGACGATATAACAAAAACTTAATCAACAATATTCGTCCAATGGCGAATCAGATTCTGATTAACTTTTTTTCACCCAATCCTTTCATCTTTTAAGATCGCATAATGTAATTTTACATAAAAGATCTGTTTTATTTAATATTGTAAGTCACGTTTAACTAAGGATCCACAACTACATTCCTTTTTTTTTATTTTTATATTATTTTTATTTATTTATTTTAATTCTGCACTTCTCCAAATCTATTTTTTTTCAACCAATCCTTTTATCTTTTTTGATTGGACAATTGAATTTCGCAAATGTGTGCCTATGACCACTATTTCTTTAATGGTAAATTTTTAATGCCAAATTTTATTTATTTTATTTTTTGGACTTTATTGAATGCATCAACAAATATATTCATTATTTTTACTCATTATTTTTTTTTCAAACTATTTCACAATTCTATTCGAATATTTGAATGATTTTTTATTTCCAAACGGAAATTAAATACAAATTTCAGATTCATTCATATTTTATATAAATTATATAAATTATAACAATATAAATTATAACAATAACATCAATTGTTAGCCTTTTTTTAAATTGTGAATAATTGACACATATGATATATCGATCTTACACTTCAACCCTTTTTTTTAAGAATGACATCATCAATATCGTCATTGCATCCCGTGTGTGATTAGTGTTTTATATATATTAGAATAATATCATCATTTGCTGAGCCCGGACGGTGGAGACCTGTGCCCCGTAGGGGCACAATGAAAACTGATTTAAAACTTAAGTCAGTATTTGCAGGGCGTTTTTAGAATCAGCTCGGCTCAGTCCTAATTTCAGCCATTTGTGCATGCATAACTGCAGCTTGTCAATGACTGTCCTGTATTTGGCATAATTAATGCCCAGGCCTGGGCTGACTGACGCCGTGGGAAAAACTGCACCTTTAAATTTAAGCTGTCCACTCCACACAGTAGCACTGGATGGATATTCCCATTCGTTGACCCGGAGGTAATTGATCCCCTCTATGAAAGAGAATACCGGATGAGTTAGATGAAGAGCAGAAACATTTCTAATATATGAGTGCTGCAGTTCTTCATGATACAACGTACTTGGCATTGTGTTTGTTCCGTTCCGTTGCCAGTGAAGGGGCATTCAGGCAAAGCCTAGCCAGCTGCCACAGTGAGATTGGTAGGTAGGTGAATGGCTCACCTCACCCAGTGGAGTCCCGGCCTCTGGTCTTAATACACAACAGCAGTTCAGTCCTGTTTATGAGGGCTTTACAGACCTGCAGGGAATGGAGATTTGGAGTCATACAAAACATTATATTTCTCTCACTAGTGCGAGAAAGAAGACAGAGCCTACTGCAGAACAGTAGTAGCCATACTGCAGAACAGTAGATGAAAGGGTCTGAATGCTAATATACAGTATTTCATTACACTGCTTAAACTATCTTGTGTCAAATGATTGATTTAGTTCATAAGTAGCTGTATAATAAATGGGATAAGACTGTGGTTTATTTTTCCAGTAATGTCTAGGCTGCCTCATAATACATCGTGCATGTAGCCTTGTTGTTTACGTGACTTTAGGCTGACTCTTTCCTGTCCAGCCATTGAAAACTGAATCTCATTTACTTCTCGTGAGAGAAATTTGTCTGCTGAGTGCGTGTCAGGCGTGAAATAGTCCAATCCAAAAGTGTGGAATGTGAAGCATGTAAGGGCAGACTAAAGGACTTGTGTAACTGTTGTCACAGGAGACCTCTTCACCGACAGTGACAGTTACCAGCAATGAAAAGGTCATCTTATGAAATTCTGTTGCCATGATTTTTGTAGAGAGATGTGGCCTAGTTCATTCAAACTTTTTTCTTTTACCAGACAAATGATGTGCGTCTTTAAATGAGCTGGCTGTCACCACACCCTTGCATAGCATAATTTGTGAACTCCTTATAGAATAACCATGAACTTGTGCCTGATGTACAGTATATTTTAAATTACCAGTTGTAAGCAACTCGGGCAATAGCCAAACAAATACAGTATATCTAATGGCTGCGTCAATCACAACTTGAAAAGTAGTTAGCCTATAGGGGCCACTCCCTAACACAGAACAAATGTGTGACAAATTGACCAACCACAGATGTCAATTACAGTGCCCAGTTAATCACAATCACAGGCATACCTGACCTTTTCATGACAAAAGCTGGACACGGTTCTCTGTGACTCAGACCCCCTGCCACTGTAGTTGATGATGTAAGAGAGGGTGTGAGTTTCACCATGTGAATCAGTAGTAAGCAAACTATAATGTATATTATCTAGAGCAGAAGATCCCAAACCTTTTCAGCTCAAGGCCCAACAAAGAAATGTTGCCCCCCCCCTCCCCCCCCACCAAAAAACAAAACAAAATAAACAATACAGCAACAACTACAAAAACAGCAATGAATGTTGTTTTAAAAAGAACCTTGTGCTGTCAGTTCCTTGACAAGAAATTTCCTGTTGCTTCAAATGAAAACCCTTCAAAAGAAGTTTAACAGTGTCGCTCTTACAATAGTGCTACGGTCGTGGCTAAACACAGAATTTTCAGTGTTGTTAATCACCCTTTCATCTGAAAGACTGAGGGTTGCTGATGGATGCCTTCTTTTTTTGGTCTTCTTGGTGAAACCCGAAACATGTACAGACTTATTATTTGCTTACACCCTATAAATATTCGAGGGGCTCACACTCCACAATAGAAATCCCCTACTCATCTCACAGACCAAGCCAGTTCCTCCGCAGAACCATTATCCCCCCTTTTGTCTCTGCAGAGGTGTACGTCTTGTATATTAGTAGGTGTTAAAGGACTTCAAAGGCTGTCGATGAGAGGCTCAGCAGGAAGCAGGATGTGTCCTTCTTGATTTTCCTACCGATTGTGATCTTGCGGGTCAGCAACTTCAGGTCTGCTGTTTTAGTGAGGAAGATAATTGTTGTTTGCACGCCAATCCCATAATGTGCTGAATAACCTTAAGTGGCAAAACCTGTAATGGTTTGATTGAATACATTTATTGTGGAGATAAGTGGCACATTGTTGTGACCGAAAGGTCACAGTTAACTATGAAATCATGCGTTTCCTGTCAGTGTGTTTGTCACACCCTGGGTGAGAGAGCATGTGACATACCCGACATATTGCCCCAATACATGGAGTCAACCAAGCCTCCATATATGGACACATATCATGACATCACATCTCCATATATGTTCACCTATATGTCAGTATGACATCAACTGACCCCCCAATGGCCCCAATTCTGCTGTCACCTGTATGGATGCATGTGTGACCTCGCCCTAAAGGGTGAGGTCGCTTCACACCCCAGGCGTGTTACTGCTATAGGTGGGGCATCATTCACCAAAGTAACCTCTGTGTTGTCCCCCCTTTCTCCTTTCTTGGTTAATATTCAACATTTTAATGTCAGGGAGCTACGTTGATGAATTTCATCATTGAATATTATGGAATCACTAAAACCTAACCAAAAAGCAGGCATGAGTGTAGTTCAAACACAGTTCCTGTGTACATGTCAAGCAGCAGCCAGTAGCATACACCACCTGGTAGTGAGTAGTGACACTATTGATGGTAACATAATAGAGTAGGCCTATATACAGTACCTACTGTACATTTACTAAAGCTAGGATAGACCAGGATAAACATCACAAGATGTTGTACAATACACTACTTTGCATTCGTGTCACATGATGCCTTAGCATCTGTCTACTCTGTGCACAGAATAACCACAACAGTGCCAAAATGTAAACTGGGATTATACGAAGGCTTCAATTGTCCAGTAGAAATTCTATGAGAAATTCAATGTTGATATAATTAAAAATGTTTCTGCTTCTATCTATTAACACTATTGTGTGAATTTTCCAAAGTAAGCTCTATGTTGATCTTTTACTGATGCTAGTTTGATTTCAGATATTTACCCATGGAGGTGTATAATTGTATTATTATCAAAGAATACAAGTCATTGTCATAACACACAATATAGCTTATATTGTGCACAGATTATGTTATATTGGCATTGCCATCACCAGGAGTATTTTTTTTTTCAGCAAAAAATACAGATTTTGTCCATACCATGCTACAACGTACATAGATTATCTCTAAAGTCATATGGGCCTGTCAAATATTTTTTCGTGATTGGCTAAGGGTGCCTTCTAGTCTTGCCTAGTTCCTCATTCTAGCCTCCTGTGCTAACATCCAGTGGCACTGAGCTAGTAGTATTCCAATCTACCTGTAATTAGTTTTGTCCTATATGGTCATACAACAGTAATGCTAACCATTATTCATGCTGGTATGCGACATATTTCTTCTTCTACACTGCTGAGCTATACCTCAGTCTTAATTTAGCCTTTGATGTGTATACATTCAATGTATACACCTTAGGAGTCCAATTAACATTGGTGACTTTACTGTGCACAACGCTTCCCACCTGAGCCTTACACAATGGGGTCAGACAGGTCACTCTAGCCTTTCCTGGCTGCCGCAATCCTCTGTCTGGAACATAAAACCAGCCCTGCGTTTTTGGAAAATGACTGGACAGAAGCGCCTACTGGTTTTCTGCACTGCCATTAATATCCCTCTGCCAGTAATAGCCTAATGAAACCTTTATCTATTTTTTTGCACCTGTTCAATTCCAGTAGGACAGACTAGTGATATTTTTTTGGTTAAAAACAAAAATATTCTTGTTAAAAGAATATCACAATATTGTGATAGCAATCACATGTTTGTTCAGTAACAGAGGTCTCCCTGTCTGCAGCTCTTTGGAATTTGAATCATGACTCATGAATCATGCCTTCTCTATCTTATAATATTTTTATCGCAGTTTCAGTTTTGATTTCTGAAAATGCATTTCCTGTTTAATGAAACATTGAAGAGAAATGACTCCTGATACTGCAACAAACACTAGTATGCAATGAGTAGAATCACAATATGGAGCTTCAGTTTGTTGCTACTAATGAGTCATTGAGCTGTAATATGTAGGCTCTTATGGATGGTTAACATTTAGCTGGGCGATATTGAAATAAATATCACAATGACCACCATCTCATATTGATAAATGTCACAGTATCTGTTTGGAAAATGTCAAGGGAATGTCAAATTGTCTTGTTGATGCTCATCGCATGGAAAGGCTGTCATGTCATTCTCAAGTGTTTCACATGGATTTTTATTTTCCTTCATATTTTTATTGCTTGTGGGAAGAGTATGTTGATGTTGATCATTTACTCTGCAACGCATACCGGTATGCATTATATTCTTTTGTACACACCAATTCACAAATTATAGAAAATAATTATTACTATATTATCAGATTATTTTAGGATGTTAGGTTGTAGCACCTGTTACTGAATATGTTTTTGCTGAATAAGTCCCAACAACATTCCACTGCTACCTGTATATGTTTATTACAAATAAAACCTTGTTTCTTGATAAATATTGAGGCATTGCCAGCCCTAGTGGAAAATTGCTTCATATTTCATTCCACGCTGCACTTGCCTCAAAGCTTTTTAAGATGCCTCAGGCTCCTTTCATCACCATTCAAAGCCTCTTTCCAGCTGTTTCCTATTCAAAGTTTCTAAGGTTACAGATGAAATGTAGGAAAATACCCTTCGCCAAAGAAGCAAGTCAATGGACACTTTTGGGCACTCCTCTGTCTTATTCATCAAGTATCATAATGAAGAACTGTTCTAAATAGAGCATGTGCTAAAAGTAAGCTGTGGGGATGTTCCCCTCCGGCCTGACAGAATTCTGAATGCACGCCTGTTCACACTTGGAGCATTAAATGAGTCATGGGAACTGGACATAGGTCATTTGGCATTTCCACTCACATGGAGGCATATGACTTTTTCACAGTGGGGAAATGTTGAATTGTCAACAACCTGCAGCCAGTGAATTTGAGCCCCCCCCCCTTCACACAGCTACCTATGTTATTATCTTGAGTGTGGAGTGTTCAGATTACAGGGTTTTGTGTTGGAGCTTGTAACCAGTTGTCCTATGCATTCTTGCCTTTCACCAGTGTAGTTAGGTTAGGGGACAGGAATGTGTTTTGCAGGACACTTCACAATAGTCAATTTTAAAACGGATTTGTGCCTGCTATCCAACCTCTTTTGCAGAATCGGGGGAACGTACTTTAAGCATAGTACTTTGCTTCCTATTTTTTTTATTAAACTCATGTGTTGTGGAATGTGTAGCCAGGTGTTTCATTTACTTCCAAGTTCTACACCAAATCCATAAGTCAGTTTTAGCTGTAGGGCAAGCATGTCATCATTTCCTCAGATGATGAAAAAACACTTGACATTTTGTCCTTGGGGATGTAACTGAGACATGGAACCGGGACTGGGGGGAGGTTGGAAGTATTTGCCCTGCTCCTGTCCCAACAAGCCCAAGTATTTGTCAAATATAAGCTGTGCTTTTAAGTGTCCTTTAATAACAAAGAGCCTTAAATCTTACCTATCACATATGGATGAACAAATCCTACTGCACATGGCATGACATAATACCTATGTCCTCAGTTATATTAGTTCTGTAAGTAAGACTGTTGCTAAGGATAGACATTTATTACAAATAGATGTTGATGCCCATTCTATATTTAACGCTATGGAAAAGTAGGGGAAGGAAAACTTTATGGTAGTCATTTCCAAAAATTCAGCATATGGGAGAAAATTAATTCCCTTTACCATAATATTATTGGTAATGTTTGTACCATGCTCTTCCTTTGCGGTACTCGGTCAAAAGACTAATGCATTATAATGGCTAACTTGCCTTATGGGGGGCACTCACCATGGCTCCAACCACAGTGGGTTTCATTGCTATTCTGATGCTTCTGTGCTAATCTAAGCCCACAATGAAGTTATTCTTCCTTCAGGTCTGTGGGTGGCTGGAATCTCAATCTACTGTGGTTATGTATTTCATTAAGGGCTCTTGTAATGGATGACTTGTCTATGTACATTCTGCTGATGCTCTAATGCAGCCCTTTGTTTCTGCTGTGCTTCTTAATGAAGAGGGGTATTCTAGTCATATGGTTGTGTCATACTGGCCATTTGCCAAAGGCATTTTTTACAGTCCAGAGTATTCATTTATTTCACACGTTGTTTTGACCGAAAGAGGGCAGCTGAAAAGATAACATTGTGACAATATGCAGGTCTTAAAATGTCTTGTTTGTATCAGTGCTCATTGGGTGGTCTAGATCAGGGGTTTTCAACCAGTGGTCCCGGGACCACCAGTGGCCCCTGAGAGGATAACAGCTGGTTCGCAGGTTAAATGACAGAAAGTTGGTTAACCAGATGAAACTCTTTGAGATTAAAAATGAAACCAAATTCACCCTTGCAGGTCCATTTGGTTTCATGTTTACACTCTCAAGAGTTGAATTAGCCCAGGTATACACAAGTCTACACAACTAAGATAATGTAGAAGTTACTGGTCATTTTGATCTGTATGTTTGACTGTTTTGTTTTCTCCAAAATCCAGCCTGGTATTGTGGACAAAAACAAAATAAATCTTTAGTTTTGGGGTCTGTGAGGCTAAAATGTCAATTGAAATAAATTCTGAATAAATAGTGGGCCCTGGTATGAAAAAGGTTGAAAACCACTGGTGTAGATGGAATGTCATTCCTAACTTTGACTTTATGTATTAATAAACCATAGCAGATAGAGTCAGAGCATCAGCAACATTTTAAGCTTGGGAAAATACAGGGAAAACTCATTTATTCGAATGCTTTCCTGAATTGAGGTCATCTAAACCAGTCAGTTGTTAAGACAAATACATTGAAAACGCTACTAACTATTCAACTGAGGAAATCTCTCTTCCAGTGGTTCATTCAATTCCACTGGTAGGCTACTCTGTCTGGTGGTGTTGAGGTGTGTTTTTTTTAATGCAAAGCAGGTCAGCTGGCAAGGTGTAGCAATTTACACATACTGTATGGCAACCAACTGGAGAGAGAGCACTCAGGCCAGTGAGAGTGGCCAATACACAAACTTTGTGTATACAACAGGTCAGTTAGATGGGAATGTGGGTGCAGCCTGAGCCTCACTGTTCTGACCCAACGTGCATTGTTTTTACATTGCCACACATTTTTGTCATTACTAAAGCCCACTGGTAGACCAGGATCTTGTAAGAGTAAGATGCTATACAGAATTGTACAATACGTTGCCATTAATCTCGCTTTAGTGTGATATTCATTGTGAAACCACAAATACCTGTATCTCACCTAACAGCTCCTATATTTACACAATAGAAACACTTCCCCTAAACATTAAGAAAGCAAACAGCTTCATTGTATTCAGGTTTATTTAAACCCTAACAGGCTTAGCAGGGTGCTAGGCCGGGTATACTAACACATTATGTTTTCTCTGGGTTGAGATTTTCCACTTAACATACAGAGAAACCTGCAGTTTATGGTACAGTATATCATGGACCTTTATGTTATGACTGCCAGCATTTTGTAAGGCTAGTCGAGCTTGTGAGTGAATGCAGAATTCATTTAATTGAGTGCAGTGGCATTTGCATCATCCTCTTCCCTCTTCTCCCCTTTTTTATCCCCAATACAATGAATGCAGACATGAGGGGCTGAACAGCGAGTCAACTGGAGAATTTTTCAAAAGGGAAAAACATGAACGTAAATTGGGTTGATGGAGTTTGAGACATTGTGCATTGTAGTACCTGAGAGGATTGATGACTGAACAGAATGACGAGCAACGCGAGGCAGAAAAAAAACGGGGTCAGACCCAGCTTATGTAACACCACCCCACCCCACCCCATCCCGTCCCGCTCACTGTAAGCTTGAGTGCATGTGGCAGCATAGGGCTGGGCTCCCACACATCTGCGTCAAGGGCATGCTGGAAAACACAATAATGTATCCTCCCCCAATGATTCTGTCCTAAAAAAGAAAACAGGGGAAGGGAGGGGTACATCAGGTGGAACAAGCTCCCCATCTGTTGATGGTCTCAGAGCACGGAACAGGACCTTCTGAGAGAGAGAGGGAAGCAAGCAGCCTGTCCAGCCTAAAGGCAGGTAGATTGGTCCAATTGTGCAATGTGGTGGAAAACTATGAGCTCACTTCTATCTAGGCGATCCCCCCAAATGCAGGGAGGGGAGGGCGGGGGGGTGCCTGATGTACGATCACAACAGCACTACATTGCAGGGGTCGGTGTTGTTCACGTCAGCTCTGAATAACTCAAGCTCAGTGAGGCTTTATGTCCCCTGTCATGGTACTCACTGTCGTTACTTCCCCTCCACTTAACAGGATCCCCACTGCATGTTGAAAGCAGGCCGAATGGTTTGCTTCCTCTGTCAAAGCGAATAAAGTCCTTATCTAGCCGGCTCAGTCAGCGTCTGGTGATTGTGGAGATGTCAGATAAACAAGGACGTCGGCTGTGTTCTCTGTTTTCTTTGCGTGGTCCAATCCACGTGAGATGTTTGAGCTTTTACCTCAAATGTCTTCATTTGAGGCGAAGCTAAAATATGAGTCCAGGCCATGCTTTACAGCAGTGGCTTGCCACTGCTTTGCATTGCAACTGAATTTCACCTGCTTTGCATTGCAACCAAATTTCACCCAGCCGGTGAAATCTGGACTCGATGGATTATTCATTTTCCCCTTTATTAATGCAGTTTTTGTTAGTTTATTTTATTTTTTTAACATTTGCCCTAGTTCTGTGTTCTGTGTCCTGTCCCACTGGAATTTCAATGTTAAGGCTACATAATACATTATGCACCAGGTAGCTTGTTTTGAAGATTGTGAATTGTGAATCTAGGCTTTTGTTCCAGTGTATTGTTCCACTGCTAATTCAACTAACTTAAAGGACCGCATCAGACGTTTTGGCATGGGGATTTGGCTCCCTTGTGTCATTCTTACTTGTCATTCTTTTGGAATATTTGGTGTGTAATTGGTGTGATACATTTTGTGTGACTTTTTGTGACAACTTGTGATGTTGGTGTGTATTACATCCACAAATTCCACATGCCATGATGTACACAACAAACACGCACAATGCTATCTCAAGATCACAACGCACCTGGCTGTTTTAAGCAGAAATGGTATCATCACATTAAAACAAAGTATTCCATTATTCGATCTTAGTTGATACTTTGGTTTGGATTATATCTTGTTTTTCTTATTCTCTTTTAGGACTTTTGAGTGCCAAAAATATATTTTTGAACAGTTTCACACACAGTTTCCTGAATTATTAAATGCTCAACTCCCCACTCTCTGTTTTGTTTGTTCCTCCCTGTATCTCTTTAGAGCTTCGCAGCTGATACCAGTCACCACAGGACAATCCTATCTGAGAGATCCAGTGTTGTTCAGCATGGCAGAAGAATCTATACTATCTTGCAGGTAACAATGACATTCCAACTGCATTATTATTATTATTATTATTTTCATACAGTGTCTTCAGGTTTTGTGGGTTCCATTATACAATATATCCCAAGCGGAATGAGTAAACCATGTCTCCTTTCCTGTTCAGCTTCTGAATCATGGGGAACGTGGAGAGCCAGAATGGGGACCATGCCCTCTACGGTAACCAGCATGGCCATTTGTCACGCAAGCACACGTCTCGCTCCCTCCGCGTCTCCAACAAGCAAGCCAGGCGCTCTCGACATGCCTCATCAGGGAAAATAGAGCACAGGAACTCCGAGACGAGCACGCGCTCCAGTAGCACGCCCAGCATCCCGCAATCACTGGCCGATAACGGGCTGGAGCCCTTCAATGAAACCGACGTCCTCTGTGACTTTGGCAGCCCTGTGTGGGTGGACCGCGTGGCCATGAACCTGCGGCCCATGTCCTTCCACAATGACCTTGCCAACCCGTCTGTGCATGCAAAAACGATGCACATAACTTTACCAGGCCCCGTTGCACAGAGAGCACAGGACAGAGGGGCACACGCAGGCGAGGTGACCTACCTCCAGAAGACGAGGGATGGCCCGAGGGAGACGGTGAGCTTCAAGAAAAAGAGGTCTAAGTCTGCTGACATGTGGAGAGAGAACAGCTTGGAGTTCTCCCTGTCGGACCTCAGCCAGGAGCATCTGACCAGCACAGAGGAAATCATAGACGCCAGTGAGCGGGACTTTACTGACTGTGATGACCAGTTACAGTCCAGTCCCCAGGCATTGGAGGTGCTGGACTCCAGCGACAGGGCCAACTCCCTGGACGAGCTCTACAGCCAGAAGAGCCCTGTCCGCAGACCGCCCCATGGCCGCTACACCAAGTGGCACGATGTCGGCAGGGCCGCCAGAGAGGACGAGGGCGATAAGATGCTCTCCCCCTCAGAGGAGGACGGTGGCGGGTATGGAGCGTACACGCTTCCCTGCCGGCGTTCCCACTGCCTGTCCGAAGGCCTGACCAGTCACCAAGCTGCCATTTGTGCCAGTATGCAAGGTAGAAGAGCACAGACCATACAGGTGAGAAGTACACTTCAACTTGCCTACCTTATGCAGCTGTCTTAAACCATAGCATCCCTATTCTGGGGGAACATTCACCAAAAATAGAGGTTATTCTAAAAGCTTACAGGAGCTACATGTATTTTTAGGAAACACTTGTTGTAGAGAAAAATAATAGTGGACCTAGTATGGAGTGTAAAAGAAATGTACTTCCCCGCACCACTTTGAAAACACAATCCTTTTTCATTACTTTAATTGTGTCTGGAGTATTATGTGTCCACTCTATCCACCAAGCTGCTAATGAGCTCCAAGAAGCAGGTTGTACGTAACGTAAGTGTAAAAACAAAGCACAGACTGCTTGTGCCTGGGCACCAATGTGCCATTTGGTTGATGGATTGTGTTGTTGCCCCGGGGAGGGAGACAGCACTCTTGCGGGGAGGGGGGTCTTGAAGTCACTCCCTGTTTGAAATGCCTCAACCTTTTGTTATGGTAATGAAGGGAGGCCCTGCCGTGGAAGAGTGTAACAGTAAAGTGTGTATTGGTGGGGCGCCGCGCCTAGCGCGGGTTAACGGAGCTCTGGAGCGCATGATTTGGGTCATGTGATTGGGTGGAGATGCCGGGTTTGGTGTGACTCCCTTCATCTCCCAGGAGCCCACGGGCCGGCTATGAGAGTAGGAGAGGGAAGACCCCATCAGTACCACACTGGGAGGGAGGACACGCAGGCTGTTAACTCGCAAACGGTTAACTCCGCTGTGAGGAATTCATTTTAACAGGATCCCCAGGATTAAGTACTATCTTATGGACACTGTGTAAGCTACACAAAAGAAAACAAAAAAACATGTTGGCCATGCAAGCACGGCTGTATCCAGTATATTTACAGAGACAGTATGGTGTTCACTCAAGGTAGGAGTTCTGTTTGTCTGGATGTGTTTGCTGGGGTTGTGCTGTGATGTATGGAGACCTTGGGTCCCTATGCCCGTCTTAACACCTGTTTGCCGTTGCAGGATGTCACGGCGGGCGAAGGCAGCGAGTATGAGGACAGCGGCATCGACGGGGTGACGGCGGAAGCGGAGCACAAATCCAGGCGCTACAAGACCATGTCTGCGTCCTTCTCCGTGTGCTCGGCGGCCGGCAGGAGCATGTTCGCCGGGAGCGACAGTGCCAGCAGCAGCAGCGGTGGCGGGGCCAGCGAGTGCGTGCAGGGCGTGTACGAGAACTTCCGCCAGGAGCTGGAGAGGAGCTCCTGTCAGACAGAGAGCCTGGAGGAGGCGGGGTCAGCCCTCAGCGATGAGCAGAGCACCATGAGCTCCGCCTATCAGTCTGACCCGTTGCTCAGCGTTGCCCAGGGAACCGTGCGCAAGGCTGGCAGGCTTGCCGTCAAGAATTTCCTGGTTCACAAGAAAAACAAGAAAGTAGAATTGGCCACCAGACGCAAGTGGAAGAGCTACTGGGTTTCCCTCAAAGGTTTGCACAGCATTAAATCACCCCGGCCTTAATATCATTAATATCTGTTCTATCTGTTGTTGAATAGTTTCACACATACTTCTTCATATTTAACCACACTATTTAGTCACACTATGCTCTGGAAGTAGCATGAAATATTATTATCTATATTAATTAATATTGATGACTTAACTCTAAGTCAAGGCATTTATTATCCCTGAGAACTAGAAATGCTGCATTTCTGAACATTGGCCACTGGGGAGCAGAATTGAATTGAATTAGCAAATCAGGATTTGTATTATTGGTGGTGCTGCAGAGTATAGAACAAGTAAGCATTTATTCTTGCATTGTATCCATTATTAGTAATGATTTTTTTGTTTTGCTTTCTCAGGTTGTACACTGTTCTTCTATGAGACCGATGGACGGTCAGTGATTGACCACAACAGTATTCCTAAGCATGCTATCTGGGCAGAGAACAGCATTGTCCAGGCTGTCCCAGAACATCCAAAAAAGGACTTTGTGTTTTGTCTCAGCAACTCACTGGGAGATGCTTTTCTGTTCCAGGTAAAAAAAAAAAAAAAAAAGCAATCACAGTGGTTCAAACTTTTTAATGTAGTCTCTACATTGCAGTTGAAGTAAGAAATGTGAGTAGCCTGCTGGTGGTGACTGCATGACCTCTGACCCGTGCCGTCTGTCCCGCTCCCCACAGACCTGCAGCCAGACGGAGCTGGAGAACTGGATCACCGCCATCCATTCAGCCTGTGCCACCGCCGTCGCCCGCCAGCACCACAGGGACGACACCGTGCGACTGCTCCGTGCCGAGTTCAAGAAACTGGAGCAGAAGATCGACATGGACGAAAAGATGAAGAAGATGGGAGACATGCAGCTGTCTGCTGTCACAGACAGCAAGAAGAGGAAGACCATCCTGGACCAGGTAAAATATTAAAGCTCTGCAGCTCCGTGTTGACGGCAGTTCTTTTTACACCATACTGATGACTTCATCTCTCACACTCAGACGACTGCTGGGACACTACAGGCTTTCCATGGGATAAGACCAGTAATTTTAGCTCATGTTTTACCTAAAATTGGAATAAATTGTAACATGGGATTTTTCTTCACAGATCATTTCTTTGAGGTCTCCAGAACAACATATTAAAAGTCCCGAAAAATCCCAGTTGCGCAAATATGTTTAATTTCATAAAGTAATAGAATACATAGGCTCCAATGGAGTGATAGCCCCACCCCCTCCTATACAAACCCATTATAACTTAAAACTCCATTTTAACCATGATGGATTATTCAAAAACAACCCATCTTTTTTCTGGTGACTGATATTGTCCTCCTAATACGTGAGAGGACCATGGAATTTCATTCACAAGTTTCAGTTATTTTTAAAATATTGTTTTGGAAAATGTAGCTGCCTCCATATCTGGCTATGCCCACCCAAATGAATATTAAAAAATAAATAAATGAAACCTGTAAATGAAATTCCACTGCCCTCTCACATATTAGGAGGACTATATCAGTCACCAGAAAAAGGTGAGGGCAGTGGAATTTCATTTACAGGTTTCATTTATTTATTTTTTTAATATTCATTTGGATGGGCATAGCCAGATATGGAGGCAGCTACATTTTCCAAAACAATATTTTAAAAATAACTGAAACTTGTGAATGAAATTCCATGGTCCTCTCACGTATTAGGAGGACAATATCAGTCACCAGAAAAAAGATGGGTTGTTTTTGAATAATCCATCATGGTTAAAATGGAGTTTTAAGTTATAATGGGTTTGTATAGGAGGGGGTGGGGCTATCACTCCATTGGAGCCTATGTATTCTATTACTTTATGAAATTAAACATATTTGCGCAACTGGGATTTTTCTGGACTTTTAATATGTTGTTCTGGAGACCTCAAAGAAATGATCTGTGAAGAAAAATCCCATGTTACAATTTATTCCACTTGAAAATCTATTTTGCCTGGACTAATAAGACTGTTAAGAATTAGGTTGCATTTCAACATGACTCGTTTTCAATGCTGTTTTTGTACACAAATCCTTCACATCACGCTTGTTGGTGTCCTTTCAAGGTAGCCTTAAAAAGTCCAGTGTTGTAGCATGGGCATGGCTGCTCGAGTTGACCACGTTACTTTACATATGTGAATATGTCCTGAATGATGTTGGCACTGGCCGCAGCCATCCTGCCATCTTCTCAATCAATTGAAAAGCTCATGTTGTTTTTCACTGGACTGTTTGCCTGAAAAGAGATCAAATGGCCATTGTCCTATTGGTCTAGGATGGTAGTGCCTGGTTGGAGCAGTCTGTTTGGCAGTGTCAAGTTTCACATTGTGAAGACCTGAATGGAAGCGGGGTCTGCTCCTTAGGGACCGGGACCATTTCAGCCCTCTATCTGCCAGTGGAATGTTTAGCATTGTTTCTGTGCCGTCTCTGGGCTACTTGGCAGTGATACAGAATCCTCTGCCATGTTGCTAGACGCCCCTTTCCAAAGACTAGCGCAGGACCATGACCAGGGGGGGGACACCCCAATGAATAACCCCAATGTCCCGCTCCACTGCCCCTGTAAACACCAGGCCATTAGGAAGTGCAGGTTGCCAGTTCTTTGACTAGGCTGGTGACAGAGTCTCTGACAACGCAGAGAAGGTACCAAAGTGATGCGGAGGTCACAGATAAAAGTCAGATACAAGTGACGCATGTGCACACACACGCATGCACACATGCATGCACACACACCTTTACCAAACCTGTGATATGGGCTCCAACCTACATGTGGTATAGGGATGACTAATTAACTTCTTGTCCCCCTCCCATCCGACAGATCTTCTTGTGGGAGCAGAACCTGGAGCAGTTTCACATGGATCTGTTCCGCTTCAGGTGCTACCTGGCCAGCCTGCAGGGAGGAGAGCTGCCCAACCCTAAGCGCCTGCTGGCCTTTGCTTCCCGCCCCACCAAGCTGGCTATGGGCCGTCTGGGCATATTCTCTGTCTCCTCCTTCCATGCATTGGTAAGTGTCCACTTATTTTCCACTTAATTTGTAATGCATTGCCTCTGTCACTATTGCATCTTATACTGTATTCATCATCACAGTGGGTGTTTATTCCAAGATATGATATCGTCAAAAATATCATCGGTCCAGTATACCTTGGCTCCATGCATAAGTTGGTTCCTCTCCTGGGAGGAAGTTGGTTTAAGAAATGAGTCAGTGCTGTGTCAAGGTATGGCTTGATGACTGCTATTTTGGTGTCTGGGACTGTATGTGTAGGTCTGTAGGGCACCTGTTTGGGAGGGTTTGCTTACAAGGGATGTCCTCCTCCACATTGCTGAAGGGATGCAGGACAACATTGGAGAGTAGTGCTGGCAGATCTATAAGGTCCTGTTTGTCAACTATCCTGCCACCTACGCAGCAGACTAGTGCAGAGCAGGTGGTTGTTTTAGCACCAAGACAGCAGGATGGAATGCAATTAAGCATTTCTCACAGGAATAATCATTCCGTCTGCTCCCAGCATCACTTTCTCTTTTCTTTAGCACTCTTATTTTTTGGTATTTGTTATTCCACTTATGAGTGCTCTCTCTAATTGCCATAATCAACATATAATTTATTTCAGCACCATGTTACTGTCCAAGTCAGCATGGCTAGGATTGTTACATACATTGCATTGTGTGTCATACGACAGACACCAACACACATTAGCCAGTGTGAATCATTATACTGTAGTAATATACTTGATATATTTGTTTTTGTTTTTTGTTTGTTTGTTTCATATTTCCTTTTACATTTGGTTTAAATTACAAGCCATGGCTTGTACTGAGGTGCACACAGTGCTATTCTAAAATCAGATTATTCAGCAAAACAAATTCCTAAAAGTTGATAAATGCACAAAATAACTGAATTTTGGGGTGGAAATCGCCATACCCTGGAACCCCAAACCACGCCTGTGATGTTCCAAAATGTAATCTGTGATGGTTTCCTCTGTGCTGTGTTGAAGGTGGCTGCTCGCACGGAGAGTGCCGTGAGAAGACGCACGCAGGCCACATCCCGCTGCAACAGCAAGCGTAAAAGCAGGTTCTCGTCCCTGTGGGGACTGGACACTACCTCAAAGAAGAAGACGAAAGCCTACCCCACTATCAACCAGGTCTGCATGGCTATCTCATTGCTATAAAAGTCAATTGGAATGTAATTAATACTATGTGTTGTGATCTTGTAAATCTAAAATAAATCATCCAAATACAGTATATGGCCCAGAATATAGTTTGCTTGTGTTTAAACTGTAAAGTCCAACTCTCACATTGTTATTTATCAAAACCACCCAGGGCCATCATTTTAGTCTCTCATTTGTATATGTTTCTTGTTTACCTTTTTGGATAGCATACACCGTTTGTATATTACCTTCTGTTTCTTTCACAGGTCTTTGCTGATGGAGATGAGCCAGTGAAAAAACCAACAGAGGGCATGTATGTTGACGCTGCCAAGGAATCCATGGTAAGTCAGCATCATTCACCCATACGCTGTGGTGCCAAGCTGACACTGAGGCATGCAGTAGGTGAAACCACAGATGGAGCTTCAAGCAGGGTGTTGGCCAACATAGATGTCAGTGAAATATTGATCTTCAGAAATCATCAAAGCAGAGGCCATGAAGTTACAGCTATGGCGGATAGCTGGGAGCAATGGCTTCTTTTAAAGCCCCTTCCACCCTTAAAAAACAAAAAACATGAGTTGTCCTTTCAGGAAAAAGTGTGTAAAGTGTAAAGCAAAGGTGGAGAATAACTTTGACACACTGACACACTGATCATAATAGTGATGAGAACATTTTCTCAGTGGGTCGGTAGCAGAAATAATAGTAGAGGGCTACTAAAGGTTATTAACCCCTTAAATACAATATACTTTGTTTTGACGTAATCAGCAAGACATTAAATTGTACTTCTTTTGTCTTGCCTTAAAGAAAAGTGATGAAGGCACAGCAAAAAGCCTTCAAAGACCCAGCACAGAAAGCGACATCTGGGTCCCCGACCACCTCACTCCTTCATGGGTTTGTTTGCCAAACGACCAGCCTGTGCTAACCATCATCCAGCCTGGGGAGTCTGCACTCTGTGCACTGGAATCTATCTGCAAGGTAATACGCCAAGTGTCATCTGTATCCTGTGGATCACGTTTCACCCAACTGAGAAGATATTCAGCACATTTGAAATGGAAACGTGGTTGTGGTTGTTTCCTGTCGTAATTACAAGCTTAAGTTAATGCTGATTTGATTGGTATGATAGGCTGTGGTAATTGGTTGACTCTTTGAAGTATTAAAAATTTAAATTTCACCCTGACATCTTGTTAAGAGACTTTTTTTTTTTTTTTTTTTTTTTTTTTTTTTTTTACAGAATATGATGTTTTCAAAATAACAATTCTGTTTTTCTCCCCTCACTTTTTCACAGGCTCACGATCTTGATCCCACCAAGCACTATTTGCGACTGAAGTTCCTCATTGAAAATCAAGTGCAATTCTATATCCCCAAACCAGAGGAGGATGTGTGTGACTTGGTATGCATCATTACAGATCCGTCTCTTGTCTTATCTCCAGCTGTCACTTGACACTGCCCTGTGGGGTTGAATGGGTGCAGGGTGAAGACACATCAGAGACACTATCACACTTTTGATGTGCATTCCCCACAAAGCCTGATTTATACTTAGCTGTGTGCCAGTGTTATACACCCAAAATAGCTGATCTACAAGTGAGAGGCATTGAGCTTGTATATTGGTTACAACAACCAATATACAAGATTTCCTAATGTGGTTTTCTAATGCTACTTCTGGCTTGTCCAAATTAAATGTTTGCATTGTTCCTATTCCCTAGTCCAAATGTGCATTGTTCCAACAGAATGCAAAAAGAAAATGTATTTCTTGCACTTCATGCAAGATGAAACAATGTCTGGTATTAGGAATAGGAAGAACAACTTTATTTGTTATGATGAATGTATTTTCTCGTTACAGCTTTACAAGGAGATTGAGGTCTGTTCCAAAATAACAAAAGTCATCCAGTTTGACCGTGATGAATCCTGTATGATTGGTTATGGTATGTGCACTGTTTGTGAATTGCATTAACTTTCTGATGAATGACTCTTACTTACATTATTACATTTTGATTACTTTGTGCACCATATGCACAAATGTATGTGCAGCCAGGATGACAGCTATCGAGAATCTTCAACATCAACATTTAGTTTTAACCCAGTTAGGTTTTATGCAATCCAGTTATGTCCATTTCTATTTTATTAGACAACTTTGACATATTCAAATGGTAGCCATTTTACTCTCTAGGTCCTCTCCCCAATGATGTTAGAGCGAAATACTTCACTGTGAATATGGTGTAGTGCCATGAAAGCTGTAAACATCTCCCTGATACAGGTTATGTAATAGGTTGCCCTTCAATTCCGCTGATCTGTGTTCCTCCTCCAGGTTTCTCTATTTCGGTGGTAGAGGAGGATGGCGTTCAGCAGCTTTACATCACTGATGTGAAGGCGGGTGGACTAGCCTTCGCAAAAGGTTGGTTGACCTACTTACTAAGAGCTCTTTCTGTAGCATCCCATTCTGCGCAAAAGAGAAACAAGCTTTTCAGAATTGACATGCAGTCAATACAGGAGTTCCTCCTTACAGTAGAGATTCATTAATATTGTGTATTAATCGCTAATGGGGGCCTTGGAGAATGCTGCAACCATCAAGAAGCTTTGATTACTATGTCAAGACATTTCTAGAACAGCAAACATTTGCCCGGAAATGAAAAACATTAACTGTTGCATTTCACTGTCAGAACCAGGCTAACCATCTTTTACCGTTAGATTAGTGTACTTATAATGAACGAAACCAATAACTGAACTCAAATTCATAATAACTGCTGGAATATGTTGTTGAGTACAACTTACTGTATTTAACTTGGGAATAGCTATACTGTACATCTGTTTAGTCATACAAACAGTATGACACAAAGCATATTCACGTGTGACTAATCCAACGCCACTGTACAGGTCTCAATGCAGGGGATGAAATACTGCAGCTCAATGGAAAAGACTCTCACTCCCTCAACTTTTCCGACATGAAAACGGCTTTCTCCCAAGCCTTGCTGGCCTTGACCGTCAACACTCTGCCGTCAGTGGAGCGGCGTCAGCTCTGCTTCTTGCCTCCACGGAGGTCAGACGTAGAGGATGACCTCTACACTGACATTTTTTCCCAAAGTCAAGGTAAGGGGCAAACACAATTAAGATGCATCATCTTCACTGACATTCATATTGTATCAAAACCTCTTCATTTTAAGAGACCTGCTTGAAGATGGCATGTCATGGGATTTATTTGCTGTTTTTTTCAGGCATTGATAGGATATGTCTCTAAAGAAAACATTGTTTTTAAAATCAGAGGATATTAGGGAGAGTTGGCTCATTGAAACCTCCTCAGTGTTGTTGATTTTTGTATTCTTTTTAATAGAGGAAATCCTGGATGATGGGGTGGGACTGTTGCTGGAGAGCTCAGGAGATAGCCTGGACGACGATTCTGAGATCTTCAGTGAAGCTGATGATTGCCGAAAGGTAAGGACATGACTTCATTAACCCCTTTTGAGGACTTTGTTTGTGTGGAAAATATTTTGATCTCAGCTTGTGCTGCATCTTATTTACCTTCAAGCAGTAAAGGTTTTCATTATGTTTCATTTTCTGTCATTGTCTCTGAAAACCTCCCACTCATCTCTCTGCCGCAATGAAAACATTCTTCTGCTAGCCTGCGTTCCAGCCTGATTCGCTCCGTTCTGTGCATCTGAAAATGTCACTTGTGGAACGGAGCGAATCAGCTAAGTACATACTTGGCTGGGGTTGTACAACAGTGTAGGTACATTTCTTTGGAACAGTCAGATTATAACCCCAAATTCTTACACTGTACTTCTATCAGCATGTTAGCTGTGGGGGGCAACTTTAGAGTTCAGGAGTCACATGACTCCCTCAAGTCCATGCACATTTTCAGATTGATCACATCAACTTAAACAACTTAAACTGTATGATATAGTAGACACATCGTTGCGCACTATCCAGCCACCTTCTTTTCACTCACGTCATCAACACACATACATGTCATCAACACGCATAGTCGCATACAAGCGTCGGGCAAGAGTGGGAGAGGGGAGAGAGAGAGCTGCGTGTGCTGGTGGTGTCACTAGGACCCAAGACAAATTGTACTTGTGGTATTCATCTTGTCTTGTGTTCTGTTTCATGTTCATGGTGAGTGACCATGTAACGTAGCAGATGCACTCACAGAAAAGCAAAGGGGGGTGAAATCTGTAGCACGGATTGAGGAAAAGAAACTCCTCCATCAAGCGATTAGGCTACTTATGAAGGGTATGTGTGGGTGTGCGCCTGTTCCTGCGCGTAGTGTGCATGGCTGATGGTTGTCCTGTGCAACATGGAGCGTTCGTTCTCTTCAGATGTTCATATTTTGGTAAAGGTTATATGAGCTCTGTATGTGGTTGATTGCAGGAGGATGTGGAATTTTGCAGGGCATTTTAATTCTGCCCGATCTGCCAACATTAGTGTTGGGTGCCACAGATGCCGCAGGTTCCCCTTCACGATGCAGCCCTCTACCACACTATTCATAATTTGGTGTATCATATATTACAACGGGTATAGGATAAGTAGTACAAATTAGACGTTTTATATTATTAGTATGCTTCAATGTGGCTGTTGTATCATGCATTTGTCAAAATGCCGTGGGCCAAGGTGAGATGTTTGATTTAATTAAAGAGCAAAGATGTGAATGGGTGAACTCTGAACACTCCAGAATGAATAATAGCTACTGTATGCATGAATTCACAAACACAAATTAAAATGCTACAAGTGTAAGTGTTTGCAGTCAAATCAAAACAGATCAACTCAGTGCCATGGATAACAAGATCAGAGATTTTGCCTAAGCTGTGCAAAGAGAGTCTCAGGGAGAGGAGGAAAACATGCTGAATGAGATGAAAGAAACAAAGGTTTCTTGTCAAGGCAACTGGCAGAACGGTGGCAATTGAAAGCATTTGAAAGACCTCCTCTTCAAGAGCTCTTATCAAAGCTTTGTCAAAGATTCTCCTGCTTAAATGATGAACTGGCAACCAAGCTGTTGCTTTACTTTCATGAACTAAATGTTTACTACAGAATACAACTAGCACTAGCATCACTGCTTCTAGAGGCCGTTTCTCCTACGGATCACAGCAACATTTCTTGTGTTGGAATTCTCAACAGGGAATCTTAGATGGCATCATAAGAACTGTGTGGCAAAAATAAAGAACCCAACCTGATTATTTTCTCATGATTCCTATTTCACAGATATAGGAAGTGTCAGTGAAAAAGTACTAATATATTGAGTAAACACATTTTGACAACTGACAACCATGGAAAAGTGAGTGATGAAGCGACAGATGGGTTTTGCTGCTTCTCACAAATAATCTGTGAAGAAGTGAAGTGAAGAAGTGATCATTACAAGCACAAATATTTCATGATATTTTCACAATGAACTTGTGATACTGTATCCTAAAATGACAAGGCTGACAAGGCTGCTCTCATACCACTGACAGATGGTTTCTTGAGACAAAAAGATATTATGAAAATGTTGAATGCATATCATTGGGACAGTTCACTTTATGTGAACTGTCCCAATGTTTACTGATTTGTAGGATGTAATCTTGTCACACTATTCGTAACCTGAAAAAGTAATATATTACTATTATTAGATAATAGTAATATCCGTTACTCGTTACACCCATCTCTGCACACAGCTTATATAATACTCAGATGGCAATTGCCTCAAAATGTCGCATCCATACAGACATCCACCGATTTCTAGTAACAGCTAAAGGGTAGGACTAGGACTGCTACTATTGTCATAATAACATCCTGTGTCATTAACTCAGAAGGTCAAAGTGACACTTCATATGATATATGATATGATGATCATATGATAGTGAATGGGTGGCAGTGTAGCGTAGTGGCCACCAGAGGCCACCAGAGTATAGAAGGAGTTAACATGTGCCCCCCTCTATTATGTTACTACTCATTACAAACTTTTTTGCCTCATATCAGTGTTCCTTCACCCTGTTGCTATTATGTTAATAAATTAAACCACATTTTCTCTAATGCACAGGCCTTCACATTTGTACCGGTATACCTTCCTCATTCTGGTTATAAGCACAATTTAGAGGTAGTAGTGCCAAAGTTCCATTTTGTATTCTTGCTGCGTTTCCACTCATCTGTCGCCACGTAATTTACTTGCAATGCAGCTCTCCCCATCACATCACTATACCCTCATACTTCACAACGCTGCTTTATATTCCGCTGCGGTGTAGCTCACAGAGCCACTCTGCTCCAGCGCAACCTTGAAGGGGAGGACTCCTCTCTCTCCTGCTCCTTTTCATCCCACTGCTCTCTCAGGACAGGAGGATTATCATGGCTCATTTACAGCACTGCTGGAGCTGGCCAGATCCCCCCCACCCACACACAGGCGCACGCACACACTCGCTATGTAAGAGAGCGGGCGAAATGGGTGAATATTAGCGACAGATTGGTCCAGCAGATTCCGAAAGCGAAGGAGGCAAGTTGGAAGGTTAAGTGCTGGTTGGTGATGTGGAGTGGGATGAGAAGCTTCGCTTCTTTTGGCTCACATGCGTCCATTACGATTTGAGGAGCGTCTTCTCTTCATTTTAAATTATTGTTCTTTTTTATTGCAAAAGAATGAGGTAGTATCGAGAGATGTGTTGTAGAGACGTAGCGTAGAGCATAGTACTATCCCCGAGGCTGGAGTCTTGTCTATAGTCTGACACCTTGACTGGCATCCTGAATGCAGCTACTACAGTATGTCTGTCCTGAAGGGGAACAAGCACAGCAAGCGCTCCTCTGAGTCCATCTATGACATGCTTCATTTGGTGAGCTTGTTTTGTTGCATCCCTTGTTTGAGTTTGTTTGTCCTCATATATAGTGGTTATTCTACTGCAGAATTGTAGTGTTGTTGTTGTTTTGTTATGTTTTTTTTTTTACTATTTCAGCGGTTGGCTCTGTGCTATAGTATACAATGGTGCATTTTCATGAATACATTGTTAGTGTTAAGCCAATGAAACATCAGTGTCTGATCACTTGTTTCACACATTTTCTTGGCCATGAGAATGTGAGTCATCACCGCATTATTGGGACAGCAGAGCTGCCCCAGTTATCACCAGAGCATGCTACAAGATGCCAAATGTCAATATTGGTTTGAGAGAGTAAACATTTACATTAGTCAAGATATTACAATGCATCAGTTGAGTGTGTCAGAGCCTAGGATGTGCAGTGTGTGTGCCCTGTCTGCTGTTGCAGCATCTCTGACTACAGGGTATAAGGCTTTGATCTCAGACTCAACTCTGATTTTCGCATAAGATGTACATTTCCTCTTCTTTTCTGGCAAATACAATGCTGTGCAGTGTTTTCTAATTCTGCTTGTATCTCCATCACTCCATAACAACCTACCTTTTCTCAACTGTTTATTTTGATAATAAAGTGAGGTTTTATTTGATTGAGTAATATAGTTTCTGGGTTGCATAGCTACCTATGCACAGCATGGGCATCCAATATGTTTATTCTTATTTGTCCAACGTTAATCTTACTCCCAGTCAGTGTTTCCCCTAAATATGTATTTGGCCCTGGGCTCCTATCTGAAAATATCTTATGTGAGAATGACCCCACATTGAAGATTTGTGTTGGTAAAAAACAAAATAATAATATAGTCTCCTATCAACACATGATCAATTTATAAAATCATTGTTTCAGAAATGTGAAAGAAAATGCCATGAATGAGATTGAAGACCCATTATCTTGGTAATATGATGTACCATATATTCTAGCAATATTAATGTTTCCTGGAAGAGCTTAAAGGGGGAATAACATGAAATTCAGCTTTTTAGTTTTTTTGTGTTTTTTTGTGTGTGTTTTTGGTGCTCCCATGTGTGTTTTCTATCCACACAAATCATCTAGTTTGAACAATCAGTCTTTCATATCAGGAGCTTTAATGTAAATTGCTCTCAGGAACAGCTTGTTTGGATTTTGGCCTCATATTGATGTCATCAGTGCACCCTGCTTTGTATAATTCCTCCTCTCCTTCAGTCTTCAGTTCCAAATGTGCATTTCCACTTTGTTTATAATGTCCACCATTGTTTGTTTTCCAATTTGACATGGGGTTTAAACAAGTATGGCCTTATCTAGTATCAGTATTATAATGAGTCGACTATAAAATATCCTCCATATGAGCGCCCCCCCTACCACCCCAGGAGTAGGACATTGTGATATTGCAGCTAAACTGGTTATATCAGTGGTGATTGAGGCAGAGAAATGATTCCGTGTTATTTATGCTTTAATGAAAAATGGCATCCCTGTAATCTATTATCTTTCTAAAATTAAAGGTAATATAGGCAACTTTAATGTCTACAAACACTGTGTTTGTGAACAGATTTGTTTAAAAACAGAATCTAACTCCACCTCCCTCCACTCTATTGGCTCGTTATGAAACTGCTGAAGACTGCTGTGCTGTGATTGGCTAAAACGCTGCCTCAACCCACATAACCTCCTCCCCCTCACACATTTATTATACAGCATAGTATAGCTAAAAAAGTTGTCTATATTACCTTTAACATTGGTGTGAATACATGGATGCTACTCTAGAATGTATACAAACTTGTTCCCATCAATTCCACAAAAACACGCTTTCTTGTATTAGTGTTTTGACTCTGGTGTTGGATAATGATGGTAGGAGATGGATGTGTCAAAAGCAAAAACATGGATAGTGTTAGTTATTGTTGATATTTTTCCGTCAGTAAATGTTTTTTTAGTTCTGTGTGTAGGCTGATGCTGAGCACAGTCTATTTCTGTTGAAAATAATAGTCCCAGTGCACATCAGAGCTTGGTCTCCAAGGCAACTCATATGGTCTGAGCAGTGGACACTCTTATGAAAAAGAACAATTGTTGATTACATGAAAATACACAGATGTCAGGGGAGGGATAGAAGGCATTTGCTGTGTTAGACTGAAAATAGACAAAATTGGTGCACACCATCATTATGTTTTGAACTTCCTTCCCTGAATTAGTCATTAATTATAACGTTGCTGTCTAGCAGAAAGCTTGTATTGTTCTATGCAAAAGTAGCAAAAATAGATCCACAGGCGTACAATGCATTGCAATGTGATGGATTGTGAGCTTGTAGCCATTTTATGTTACAGCTGTTTTATGTAGTAGTTGTCTGTATGTAGCTTATATCAAAAAATAAATCAAGAACTTGTGACCATGTGACTACACTGGGTCAATCGGAACACAGTTTATTTTATCTATTTCCTGTAAAACAACAATTTTGGACATACAAGGTTTCCATCTGACAGTGATGATAAGGTACATGTTGGGTTTCTGTACTTGCTGATTAGAACAGCAGAAGAGTTGATAACCGGAACAACTGCTTAGTGCCCTGATTTAACAGCATTGGGATCTTCTTTTCATCAGCAAATTAGTGGTGCATATTTTTATTCTTTTGTTTTTAATCCCCCTCTCTCTCTTCTGTTCTCAATTCAGAGTACGGAGCAGGTCGCTGCCTTCTGCCGCAGCCTCCATGACATGAATCCCACCGAGTGTGTGTCCTCTTCGCCCAGCCCAGACTCACCGTTCCCGCCACCTACCACTCCTCGACAACTCACCGACGCAGACAAGCTCCGCAAAGTCATATGTGAACTGGTGGAAACCGAACGCACCTATGTCAAAGTCAGTATCAGTCATAGAAAAGTGTGTGTGTGTGTGTGTGTGTGTGTGTGTGTGTGTGTGTGTGTGTGTGTGTGTGTGTGTGTGTGTGTGTGTGTGTGTGTGTGTGTGTGTGTGTGTGTGTGTGTGTGTGTGTGTGTCTGTGTCTGTGTGTGTGTCTGTGTCTGTGTGTGTGTGTCTGTGTCTGTGTGTCTGTGTGCGTATACAAATCTCTGTATTATGACCCTCCATATGTATTCATTCATCCCAGGAGACATGGCAGGACACAGCTGTGTCCTTGACAGAATATTGCTTAATCTTATTCCATCCAGTGTAAATGTGGCTGGTTAGAATAACTGGCTAACACATGTAACTGGATAACACAGGCTTTGGCACGGGATAATGGCAGTGCAGTGTGTCATGTCACACAATAATATGATGATAACGCAGATGCATTAATGTCAATTACTGGTAATAGCAGCGAGTCTTGTACATCATGCAAAAGAGTTATTCAAGCTATACAATGAAGAATCAAGAGTGTGTTGTGAAAGTTTAAATTATAGCCCTGTGTTTTGTTTTTTGTTTTTTCAAGGAGCCCCAGTTTTATATGCATTAGGCCGCGGACCCCCATAATGTGGGTCCCTTTTGATACAACATTGTGTCTTTGGGACTTCAGTATAGACTGAAATTCTATTTGTATTTGTAAACATTTATTGTTACAGATGATCGCCTGACCTGTTGAGAAACAGTGTGCTGTACTGTGAATCATTCTGTACCACTGCAACAGCATTTTCCAACCCATACATAATATCTGTATAAATATAATCATTATTTGTGGACACATTTACTAGCCTACATTTCATAAGTTGACACGAGCAACCCCAGTAAATCATGATCTCATCTTGTTTTGCAGGATCTTAACTGGCTTATTTCGAGGTACCTAACCCCACTGCAGAAAGAGACGTTCCTTACTCAGGATGAGGTATGTCAAATTGTGGCTGTACACCTTTGAGGAAGGGTTGTTGCCTTTTTGTTAAATGCTCACCATTTCCTGGGGAAGTGTTAATAATGATTTAATCATGTGGAGACTATTGTTGTGTACAAAGAGAAGAAACTCCCAAGAATTCAATGTCTTACACAATTGAAGTTGTAATGGGATTAGTAATATATTCAGAGATTACATGTTGATTACAAGATATTTAAATAATGAATTCATTTGCTTATCTTATTCTTTTTCTACTTGTCAGCTGGATGTTCTGTTTGGGAACCTGCCTGAAATGGTGGAATTCCAGGTAGAGTTTCTCAAGACACTGGAAGATGGCACCAGACTAGTTCCTGACCTGGAGAAGCTGGAGAGAGTCGATCAGTTCAAGGTATACTTTCTTTGTGTACACAAAACTACGTTGTATATGCGGTTGCCAGGATCTGGCCTTTTAAGGCTTCCTCTTGGAGACCTTGTTTGAATAACACAATTCCATCTTTCACAGAAAATCCTTTTCTCCCTGGGAGGCTCTTTCCTATACTATGCAGACCGCTTCAAGCTCTACAGCGCATTCTGTGCCAGCCACACCAAAGTCCCAAAGGTCCTCGTAAAAGGTGAATAAATCAGGTCTATGTAAACATTCCTTTTTGCAACCAGTTGAGGTTCTAACTATTCATCAGCCCTCTGTTTTCTCTGACAAGGCTCCATAAATCCACACCTCAGAAATGTCAGCCAGACAGTTGTTCATTTGACCTCTGCATACTTGTAGCTGTGTAGCCTCCATGGCTAAAGAAACCTGTCATGCGCTATAATGTACAAACTCAGTTCTGCCGTCAAGCAATATCCTTTTCCATGTTTCCTTGAATGCATCATTTGCTGGTGCACAATTTTAAATGTGTATTCATTACTCACTCCAGCCAGGACGGATGCTAACTTCAAGGCCTTCCTAGATGAGCGCAACCCCAAGCAGCAGCACTCATCCACCTTGGAGTCGTACCTGATCAAACCCATCCAGAGGGTCCTGAAGTACCCCCTATTGCTCCGGGAGTTGTACTCACTCACAGACCCAGACAGTGAGGAACACTACCACCTGGACGGTGAGACCTCGCCACATGGCTCAAATGATCTGACATCTGTCACCAGCAGAAGGACATTACCAGTCCTCATTTGAGAAGATTAATTCATATTGACAACAGCGTGTTGCTGTGAAACCACACACACGCACACAGGAGCATGCGCGCGCGCACGCGCGCGCACGCGCGCGCACACACACACACACACACACACACACACACACACACACACACACACACACACACGCACACACACACACACACACACACACACACACACACACACACACACACACACACAAAATTGATGAAATGTTTTAATTGTCTTCACATCTGGTCTGTTGCAGTTGCCATGAAAGCCATGAACAAGGTCGCCAGCCACATCAATGAGATGCAGAAGATCCATGAGGAGTTTGGGGCGGTGTTTGACATGCTTATCACTGAGCAGAGTGGTGATAAGAAAGAGGTACGCTGGTGTCACTCTTAATTGTCTTGAAATCTGCAGTTCATAAAAAAAAATGTATAGTGGACTGATGGTGGTGGTATGTGTGTTTGCTGCATACGACAGGTTGCTGATCTGTCCATGGGTGACCTGCTTCTCCACACCAGCTTGGCATGGATCAACCCACCCACTTCCCTGGGAAAATGGAAGAAAGAGCCTCAGCTAGCCACATTTGGTATGTCTTTGAAGGACATTAGCTTGAATCGAGTGATTAGATCGTATCAATCTTATTATCAATTCCATGCTGGGTTGTTTTTTAAATTTTGTTTTTCATTTGCAGTGTTCAAAACAGCAGTCGTCTTTGTCTGTAAGGAAGGTTCCAAAAATAAGAAGAAGATGGTAGGTTGTCCTCCACAAATCATGAGAAAGCCAGCCCACCACATTGCACCACAAGCTGTTCTTTGAACCACATTCAGATTATGTAATACAGCGGTTACAAAACCTTTTTGCACCCACAGTTAACTGTCGACCTAGCTGATGCCCCTACAGTGCCCACACACATACACAGGCATGGAAATGAAATATACAGTATATATTCATATTTTGTCACATATGCTATGTGTGTCATATGTCAGGGGTTTTCAACAGGTGGTCAGGGGACCACCAGTGGTCCTTGAGAGGATTCCATGTGGTCCCTAGGTAACAAATGGACCCTTATACTAGATCTGTAACTCTTGCCCATTTGGTTTCATTTTACGCTCTCAAGAGTTGAATTACTTAATTTGCAAGAATCTACACAATTAGAAAGATTTTGACCAACGTTTTTCTGGTTATCTCTCCTAAATTGTGGACAAAAACTTGAAAATCCTTTTTTTGGTCCGAGAGACTAAACTCAACATCAAAGGTGGTCTGTGTCTAAAATGCTGAATAAATCGTGGGCCCTGGTATGAAAAAGGTTGAAAACCACTGTCCTATGTAATACCCCCACAGGGGTTGCATACACCACAGTTTGGAATCTCCATTTTTTTAGTAAATCTCTGAATTGAAAACAATATTTATAATTTGTGATCACTGTGTATTGAGCATGTATCTTATGTCACTGTGTTATTGCTCACAGGGTGGCTCCCATCGAGTCTCACTCTCGGGATCCTCTGAAGAGAAGGACCCGTTCCGATTTAGTCACATGATTTCAACCGATGCCCTTCAGGTCCGAGCCTTGGCCAACGCCGGTAGGTGATTTGTTGAGCGATGGTGGTATTTTCAAATATTGATTTTGTAATGCTCTGTACTCTCTGCTGCCACAGTGTAATGTGCTGCTATTTTCAATGATTACAATTTAAAAATGGCTCTCACGCCCTGGGAGCTTGACATGTGAGGTCATGAGTATTCATTGTTCCCTCAGATGGTGAGGGCACCGCAGTGTGCGAAATAGTCCATACCAAGTCTGAGTCCGAGGGAAGGCCAGAGAGAACATTCCAACTGTGTTGTAGGTAAGTAAGGGCCTCCTCTCTGATGACTTTCCACTGGACCTTGAAGTTCTTTTCAGGCTGTAACAGCCTGACAGCCGACAACTCTTGAGTGATTGAATGACCATAATGACCTTCCTCTTTCCCTTTAGTTCACCAGAGAGCCGAAAGGACTTCCTGAAGACTGTCCATTCCATCTTGAGGGAAAAACACCGGCGGCTACTTTTAAAGACAGAAAGCTTACCTCTCAGCCAGCAATATGTGCCCTTCGGAGGAAAACGCCTGTTTGCCCTCAAAGGGGCCCGTCCGGCCATAAACAGAGCAGGTAAGTCTGGTTCATCAGGGAATTGCTGAAGGGGTATTTCTATAAAGGGGAATTTCTATTTTTGCTGTCAGTAGGAAACCACCTAACTCAATTTTTTTAGGTTTCAATTTGTTTACATAATTCAGTAAACACCCCTTTTCTGTGCCTAGGTAAAAGGGAAACAAATGGAATGTAGTACAACCCTCACACTGTCTGCAGTATTGGGTTTTTGTTTGTTATTGTTTCTTAAAAAAAAAAAAAAAAAAAATCCTTCATTTACTGAAAAGAGAATCCCTGAAAAATGTAGATTATACTGCTGAGATGATGGGCAGATCGCTTTGTGACCTCTAGGCCTATCACAATTATTACATACAGTAAGTCCCCAATTGCAATTAATTGGGATAATCCCATTTTTTTGTGATTATCCGCCAATCCAATATATGTAGATCTCTTTTGTAGTAGGGATTTTTATATACTTTGTAATATTTAGATAGGTCAACATGAGGCAAAAAAACATCCTAGAGAAAGAATAATGTTCTTGCATGCAAATATTGTCCAAGCTGAAATGTTCTAAAGTTCCACACAGTCCCTTTAATCCTTGGGTCCAATTCTACCCAGCCCTCAGCCGTTTGTCTCTCTCCACGCACTATTTGCTCTCTCAGCTCTGCTTCAATTAGGTGCCTCCACTGTGTGTGCGCCGAGGCACCTTGGGGGTTGTAGTTTCTGTTCCTGGAGCCATTTTGTGTATGGGAATGTAGTACCCATTTACCACCTGTCCTCTTGTGATGCCACACATCCCTCTTCCCAGGCCTGATATCCTCGTCAAGGCGACTGAGGCCCAGAAGGCATCTCGACGGGACAGGGCATCTGCGTTGCCATGGTGACATCCTGGCCTGTGAGAAGTTGAAAGGCTCTAGGCTAAAAAAACATCTAGTTATTCTGCCATTTGTCCCCTTTCTTTTTAGCCATCCACTGCAAAAGTGAATGGTCCGTCAGCAGGGTGAATCCTCTTCCCAGCAACTAGTACCTGAGTGTTTTCAGGGACCATAATGGCTAGACACTCCTCTACTACAGAGTAATTCTACTCCCTAGGTTCCAATATTTGACTCAAATAAAGAACAGGGTGTTTGTTCCTCACCTTGACTGGTCTGCGCCAGCACCGCACCCAGACCCACCTCAGAGGCATCTGCCTGGACCACAAACTCTTGCTGAAGTCAGGGGAGGCATAGCGCCCTCTTCAGTTTACCAAATGCTTCTTCAGCATCCATTTTACCACCCGGGAGTGTTTCTTTGTGAGAGGGGCAGCTATCATAGAATAGTGAGGTATGAAATGTTTGTAATAAGAAAATAGTCCAAAAGCAGATCTCATCTGCTTCTTTGTTACTGGCATCGGCCAGTCCTGGATGGCGCATAGTTTTGCCTCTTTAGTTTTGATAAAGTCCCTTCAGTGAGACAAAGTACTTGTCTGAAGCTTACATTTCTTACATTTCTTGGGCTTCGCTGTCAAGCCTGCTTGTTGGAGACCTGCTGCACTTGTGGCGAATGGCTTTATTAAGATAAGAATCTCATATTCTTCATGGGGTGCCAGTACCTGATTCATCAATTGCTGGAAGGTTGCAGGACCAGCAAAGAGACCGAACGGCATCATCACCCTATAGTGCCAGAAGCCCCCAGGGGTGACAAAGGCGGAAACGGCCAATACATCTTTGGCTAGGCCAAGGCTTTCAATCAGTTCATCCACACAACACATGGGATATACCTCAAATTCAATACAGTGTGGGCCAAATCTAGAAGAGTGGAGCAGTGTGACTGAGCAACAAGGAGTTGTTCAATAACTAAACCATGGGGTTAAGGAGTTAGCCTAGTTCCCACCAATGTTACCTCTAGAACTTGGACATTTTTTAAAGCATTATTAACTAACGTGAGGTCCTGTATCGGGGCCGTTCAATACTGACCTTTAAGCGGTGCTCCTGAGCACCTTCATTGGACACAGGTTGCAGCTCTGAGTACCCATTTACTACGGTACTTGTCCTTTAATGATGCCACAACCTATGTTATTTGTCACAGCTGCCCCATGCAATTTCTATTTGCAACGCCTAAAAGACCAATGCAAATACTTATTTCATTCATACTTTCGAATGTTCAATGCCAAAAGCACAATTCAATCACAATCTCACAATTAATCTCAATTGTATGTATGATCACAGTTAATCGTCAAGTAAAATGTCATCACCGTGACCTTCTGTGTTTGGCTTCACAGTGTCCGTTCCCACCAGGACTCTCGGGAGGAGGAAGCTTGTACGAAACCGATTCACCATCGACACAGACATTGTGTTTGACGGCGAGCCTGAGCAGGACCTGGCTTCACCTCAGGAACCACAAGGACAACAGCAGACTGAGCTATCAGGGGACACAGACCGCTGGGTAGAGGAGCAGTTTGACCTAGAAGAGTATGAGGACCAGGAAGAGGTGAAGGAGACGGACATCCTGAGTGACGACGACGACTTCTGCCAATTAACCAAAGGGCCATCCGTTGAGTCTAACCTGGAGGGCCCCATCATGGCTCTTTCCCTTGACACTGATGAAAATGGAGGAGATGAGGACCCAGACGGTATCCAGAGTCCGCTCACTGGCGGAAGTGTGGAGGACCAAGGCAACACTACAGATGGGGCGGAAATCTGGGTTCGCAGGGAGGATTCAGAGGCCCCCCCGCACGGTGGCACGTAACTGCAAAGCTAACTAACATTAGCAGAGCGATAGTGCCTGACAAGCTTTATATGAGCTTCATAAAATGAAAGACACGATGAACTCATGAAATCCCCACTAACAATGCATGAGCATTGATATGTATCGCACAGCTATTAAAAGATATATCCTCATGACTTATGTTGAATGCTTTTTGTACAGATCATGGGTGGAACAATAGAGGAAATCCCGAGTGAGGGGTGTTTATTCCAATGAGTTGCTATTAGTTTGAGACCAGCTGTAAGCTTTGAGAGACGGACTTTACGGTACAATCATGAAATCTAATCAATTGTTTTGATTAGCATGGTTTGCACATAATAGGCAGCTTTCTTGGGTTCTGCCTGCTGTTGCCAAATTTTGGTATTGTGAACATTAATCCTTGTGTGTGTGACTCGGATATATTATCATAGTTAAGGGCTGTATATTCTTTTAATTTGTCCTTCAAAATTTAGAATAATGCTATGACATGGTGCAGACAGTTTAGTTACGTCATGCAAAGTTGACTGTACATTTGTACATGACAATACACTGATGTTTTTGGAGTACATTTATTGGTTATGTACACTACGGGATTATGTTTAATTGATTTTCAAGTGTAAAGCTACCTACCCTGTAATTATTTTTTGTTTCTGATCTTTTATTATATAGCATAGCACAATGTGTTATATTTCCTTCCTCGCAGAGGCTAAGAGATATGTATTTGTTTTAACTTAACAGAATCCTGTTTTACTTGAAGTTATGTTTACTGTGTGGGTTTTTTCCTTATTTTTTTTATTTTTTACTGTGAAATCATTTTGTCCGATACAGTGCAAAGACCATTTAAAGAACACACTGTTATTCATTATTAAAACTTTACATGTTTGCTCTGTTGAAGATAATTTGCACATCATTTACTACATAGAATGAAAACGTTTTATTCATACAGTATGTAATGTCACCAAGATATGTTTTTATTTATTAATATTCATCACTTAAGTCAGTTTGACAGTTCCATCTGTGAATCACCACTCCACATAGTAGCTTTTGTTTTGTTTTGTTTGTACCATCAAGAAAGTCCAAATTTGCTGAAGCAATCAAGGTGAACGAATATTGAAAGAAATCATCCTTGTAAAATGACCCATTGTGCTAAGACTGCATTTTTATTACTGTGTGCGTGTATATAGGAGAAATGTATTGATATCATAATAAATACACTTGTTTCCTACTTCAAATTTACTACTCTCTTCTGTGTGATACACTCATACTGTAAACAATATTAATGATGTACTATAGCCTACAGTATACGGTATAGTTGTAATCACCTAGGTTTGACCAGCACCCCAATGTCTGACTCATCTGGTAAGCATGCAGATGTGTGTGTGTGTGTGTGTGTGTGTGTGTGTGTGTGTGTGTGTGTGTGTGTGTGTGTGTGTGTGTGTGTGTGTGTGTGTGTGTGTGTGTGTGTGTGTGTGTCAGTATCTGGACAATACATATACACGCAACTGCTGAAGTACATCATACATACATCTTGCCTACATACATTGTAGAATGTCATGTAGAATGCATTGTATCATTCCCAATCTTGTTTGTACTGGTGTACGGTGAAGGAAGAAATACTGTATTTTCCGGACTATAAGGCGCACCTAAAAGCTGTTAATTTTCTCAAAAATCCACACTGCGCCTTATAATCCAGTGCGCCTTATATATGGATCGTTCGACTGCAGTAGCTTCTATTCTATGTTAACTGTAGTAGCTTCTACTCTCTGCGCCTTATAATCCGGTGTGCCTTATATATGAAAACAGTTCTAAAAGGTGCGCATTATAATCCGGTGTGCCTTATAGTGCGGAAAATACGGTACTATATTTTGTTTAGTAGATGGTAAATGATCCTATCACAAATTCAAGTCTCTCATGATTGTTTGGCAATTGCAATAGAGTTTGTTCAGTACACGTCAGTCTTTCAGTTCCTAGAAAAGTAAATAGAAAACGTTGGTTATGTAACCAAATCAGGAAAGAGATGGTTGATGACGTTATTGTTACACATTGTTAGCACATGTTTACTCAACATACTGTAGCTTCTCCTTAATCTTTAGAATGTTTCTTTATTTTCTTTAAAACCATTGTAATGATTATTAAACTCTGGAGTAGAGCAATTCTTTGGTAATCATCATAAGTAATGAATCTATTAGCCTAAAAATGTGTAGTTTCAGCAGGTTGGATACAGGCGCTTAAGGCACTCTCTCACTACTCAGAACTGTGCAGACAGCACTAGGAAACAGAGTAAGCTAAAGACATGAATGCTCCAACTTGCGTGAGAACGACACCAGCAAACAGGTAATCAATGCTCCTGCCCCAGAGCGACTTCAGCACTTCAGACAGCAGTTTGCAGAACAACTGTGAAAAACAAAAATGTGAAACTCATGAAACCCATGGAGGCTTTCAGCATGTCTAGGGCATGTCACAGCTGGTTAATGGTGAAAACCCCTATGATCAGACCTCAAAAGCCTTAAAATGAATTGAAACCAGACTTCAATTGACATGGTCTAAAAGAAAGAGGAATGCCCATTCTGTGGTTCAATGGAAACAGCTTGAAAATATTGATTGTTTATTCAAATAAGCATCCATGGCAGTAAGAATAAAGCAGCATCAAACTGGGCCAATTATATTTCAGTCTACTGTCTGCTCTGTCCTAGTCAAGGCCCCATGGGCAGATTGGGCACTGACCCCCTTGGCCGCTATAATCTGGCCATTGTACCAAACACGAAACAAAGTATAATTAATAGATTCATTTTCCTCTCTTCAAAATCGCTGCTTTATTTTATTTAGTGTCAGTTCGAGAGAGAGAGAGGGAAGTCAGCAGTGATGTTTGCAGTGTAATGGCATAGTCCAGGCAGCTGGCCAGGAGTCGAACGGACGACACTGTGATGATGCTGTGTGGTATGTTCCTTAATCACTCTGTTAAATGAAATCATAGATACATATTTAGAAAAAATGCGTTTGGGTTTGAAAGACATTCTGTGAACACTAATGCTTTCTGACAAGCATATTTTTTTGAAAGGAAGGTCAAGAGAAGTTGACCTTGATTATTCACAATCTCATCACACCATCTGTCATTGTGTGTGTGTGTGTGTGTGTGTGTGTGTGCGACTGTGCGTGCGTGCGTGCGTGTGTGTGTGTGTGTGGGTGGGTGTGGGTGCATGCATGTGTGTGCGTGCATGCGCACGCGCGCGCGTGTGTGTGTGTATCTCTGACTGAAGCGACCAATGCAGGCAGTGAATTAGTTCATGTGCATGTGTTGCCTATATTCTGTACTAGGCTTACATTTAGGGCTTCTGAGGATGTGATCATGCACTAATGTGTGTATATCAAAAGCAACTGAAAGATATTTGTGCTATGATGTATTTTATAAATAAAGAAATGTACTATTTATAAGCAACTGCATGCACAGTGATTAGCTCTTAATCCCATATTTCTTTTGTATTGTATAGTTTTAAATCCCATTCAAGTGCAGTCCGCAGACATGCAATTCAACAACCTGCTTGTCGGCAATAGTCAGGTTCAATGTCTTGTTCAAGGACACCTCAACTTGCCTTGAATACGAATCAAGACAGGAATCTTTTCAATTCCCAGACAGCCAGACAATCACTTCACCTAACTCCTTTCCATCTCAGTGTCCTTTAGAGACACTGTCCTCTTCACCTGTCATTGAACCCAACATTTCTCGGTTCTGGAGAATTGAGTACATTGAATAATGAAGTCAATCAGCAGCACACCTGCTGTGTCAGCAGCCCCAGACAGATGGATCTCCTCATGGTGAAATGTCAATTTTTCTGTCTTCCACTGCTCTTTCATGTTCCGCTGCCCAGCCTCAGACTGAAAAACACCACATTACTCCCTTGTCAATCTCAAAACCCACCACAAAGGGCCTTGAGCTTTTTATAGGGAAGGGTAGTTCCCATTGTATTGCAGATCTGCTGCACCCTGCTGTATTGATTGACAGTGATAAAGTGGGCCAGTGTTATACTGACAGATCTTCAGACTCATATCTTTGCAAGATAATGTGGCTTGGAAAAGACTGAGTGTTTTCTTCGCTTTTATCTGATGAAGGCCGGAAATTAGCTAATTTACTTTTGGGAGTAGAGGAGGCAGGCAGAGAAAAACAATATAACACACATATACATATAACACAATTGCACAGGGTTTCACTTTATTGTCTGTGGTGTTTAATTCTGATTGTTTGGCACCTGGGTCTCCTGCAGTGCTGGTGACCCTCTTGATTGAGTGGAGGAATGTACCAAGAGCTATAGAGCAGGAGGGGTGTTCAAGAGCTCTTGTGTTATATATGTCCTATTTATTTTCATGTTGTGGCGCATGTAATGTATCTGAAATGTACAGTATTGGTATTGGTTTAGTAAAACCGGGTAATTGTGTAAGTTAACTTAACTGATGGGCCGTAGTTAGCCAAATGTTATTACCAATAACAGAAGTGTTCCTTGGTATGGTCTTGCCTAGTATAAGAGGGATGCTGTGGGGCCAGTTATCAGTTCAGTTGGCTTGAGGCAATCTGGTTACACCCAGGGAGAGCTGCTAGGGGGCTCTAAGGTTGGGGTTTATAGCCAAAAAGATAGTTTTTAACTTCTGGCTTTGTTTCTGTATTTTGCATTTTCTTTGTCTTGTAAATTTAGTATTCAGCGTTTTTTGTGTGAGGCCTGTGTGAAACCTGTGAATACACTGCTACTGGGAAAAATAAAACTCTTAAATGTATTTCTCGACTGTCACTTTTATTGAAGCCTTGCTCGGGCAACCTTATATGATTAATTGAGATTAATTGGGAAAGACACTGGTTGGTACTTTGCATGGCTTCCGGCCCCGATTGGTATATATTTGCTTGAATGAAAAGCTTTGTGAAGCTGCAGTTGTGTAGTGGAGGTCTGCAGGGTCTGTGGTCTGGAGCCTGGCTATTATAGTAAAGTACTATATTAATCTTATGAATTTCACTATTCACAGATAACACACAGGGATAAGAGGTTGAAGAAATTGAGTCTGCCTGTATAGCGATAATGGAAAGGAAGTTTAAAATGTACCCTCATTTGACTGAGGTGAAGTATTTGTAATCACAGTCACGTACAGCAGGTGGCACACAATGTCTATATTCCCCAAGACCCCACATTCAATTTGTCACCCACACCCACACACCCACACCCACACCCACACCCACACCCACACCCACACCCACACCCACACCCACACACACACACACACACACACACACACACACACAGAAACACTTTGAGTTTGGTTTAATTCCTACACAGTAAACTCCTCAGTGCCAGTTTAACCATCTGAAACTATTAACAATACATTTGGTTATGTTTGTACACTCAAAGAATGTCTCAATAATGTCACTAGTTGTAATCAGTCTACTACCGGTAGTATGGTTTGTATCAGAATCAGCCTCATTTTGTCACACCACAGGTTTAGCCTACACTTAACAGTTGTAAAGACATTCTGTTACACTATACATGAGTGCTGTTAACACACTCATGTCATTGACATGAATGTGAAATGTTTTTCTCAACTCCTCACAGGAAGTGCTGTATCTGTTTACGTTTGAAGCAGCAGCGATGGAGATACGTCTCTCACTCACCAAACCTGTTCAACTGGCTCCCTAGTTTCTGTTCCTGCTTTCTATCTTCTCTGGTTCTTTCTCTCCATTTGATCTCTCCCCTGCCTCTCTCTTGCTATTTGTTAAAGTCATATGATACTATGCTTTTTTTTTTTTTTTTTTAACTAAAGGCTTGGCTCTTCCAGTAGCCTGGGATATTCCCAGAATTTTGAAATGCGTCCTTTGTCTCAACAAACGTCCACTTTCTTGCATCATAAGTTTTAATGTTCTTTATGCTGATTCAATACCGGATCTAGAGAAGCATATTAAAGGGCATACAAATTATACTGTAATTGATGATACTTTATATATAAGTACTCTTGTATACTATTAGGTTGGTTAACTTAGAAAATTTTCATATAACATTACTTTCTAAACTGATTTGGAAGAGATTTGAGGAAGTGGCATCTGCAGGTTTTCATGGGCTATTTTTTTCCACAAACCATCACATGTTGTGAGCTTGTGTAGATCAACTATTTTTGAAAAAGTATAATCTATCAAAACATTTTATTTTTTCGTTATTTTTTTGTTGCAGTCTTAAGTATAGAGTTTCCAGATGCAATGTGGCCCTCATACCTATGAGATATCTCTGACCTGGACAGAGAAGTGGATATTTCTTTATCAAGGATAAGCACTATTGGTGTAGTGGAGCTTAATTAAAAAGATGAGAGAGTGGTGTGGCTAATGGGCCTCACACTGCCAGCAGCAAAATGATATGCTATCAATCACAAACTTCTCTCCAAAGGACAACACATCTCAAACTATTGACCACAACTCTAGCATAATAATGGCTGGACAATAAATATACCCAGTATTACTGGGTAGTAACCGTGTGAATGACAAACAGCCTTCAAATGAAAGCGGTAAACAACAACTATAGGCTACAGATGGGAAACAAAAAAATGTTCAGCTGTGTGTGCATGACTGTGTGATATACTACATGACATCAGATGAAAGTATTATTTTGAGATGGATCAGTTGGTTAGATCAGTGAACTTGTACTAAACCAGTAGGATGACATAGTATGCATGGCGATCCTATCTTAGCTATAAAGTAGAAAGAACGTCAGTGTTATGTCTAGAGTCCATCATTTGTTTCTCCAGGGAGGCAAGAGAGACATTGATTTTGAACAATGAGAGCAAAACTGGAAGTCCTGGCCTTCGTTCTGGGATTCATCTGCCTGTTTGGCACAGTTACCATCACTGCCCTACCCATGTGGCGCGTAACAGCTTTCATTGGAGCCAATCTCATCGTCATGGAGACACTGTGGGAGGGCCTGTGGATGAACTGCTACCGGCAAGCCAACATCAGGATGCAGTGCAAGGTGTACGACTCACTGCTCATCCTGCCTTCTGACATCCAGGCGTCCCGGGGACTGGCCTGTCTGTCCATTGTCCTCACCTTCATTGCTTTGCTCATCACAGGATGTGGAATGAGAGTTACCACCTGCTGCCGAAACAACGTGAAGGCTAAAGACATCACTTTGGTGACCGGGGGCTGCTTCTACCTATTGTCCTGCCTGATCACGCTCATCCCTGTCTCCTGGACAGCCTATAATATCATTCATGACTTTTATGACCCTCAGTTGCAAGACCCACAGAAACGGGAATTAGGGGAGGCCCTCTACATAGGCTGGGCTACTGCTGCGTTGTTACTCACCACTGGGGTCATCCTTGTGTACCTCTATGCTTCTCGTAGGTTGGAGGATAAACAACGCTACACTGATGTATTGAAAGACGACACAGTGGCATTAGACAGGGTACCCTCCAGCTCTTACAAAGAGACTCAGTATGTATGAGGAGCTGCACTTTTTAATTGAACATATCACTGTCTGATATGTTGGGGGATGTGAAATCTTATAGTAGAACACACATAATATGCCCTTTTTGTTGTTTAATTTGTATGGTCATTAAAAGTTTAATCTGTTTATCCGCTGATGCAAACTGTTTCTGAGTTGTGTAGTTCTTTGTCTTAACTCTTTAATAGCCCGGTAGCAGTCATTATTATAAATCATTTATAATTCAAACATTTAATCTATTTAAATCTATTTGTAATATGTAGTAATTATTCTCTGATGTTTAAGAGACTATAAACTCCTCTTAACCACATGTACAGTAACCCGTCCCTATCCTGGGTGTGCTATATTAGAAAAACAGTCCACAACAAGAAAAAATAAAATAAAAAAACGTCTCCACCAGGTTAGGTTGTGGCCTCCTGGTGGCGCTGTGAAAAGGATGCCATTTCTTCTTACATATACATCAAACGTTACATGCACCCATACAGCGTTTCATGTAGATGCCTCATGTAGAAAAATGCCTCATGGTGGCGCTACAACAGGCAGTTCTAGAAGATTTGGGGCAGAAGTTCATTGTTGGCTTCCAGAGAGTATGTGTGCCAAGTTTGGCATCGACCAGATTAACGGTGCCAGAGATAAGCTGCACACGGACAGACGGACAGAATGAAAAACATACTCTTCACCATGCCTTTGACCTGGTGGAGACAAAAATAGCAGACACTGTTCAAAAACTAGTTTGAATAGGGAAGGGGAATCCACCCCTTCCACTGGCATGTCTGGTTTACATGGTGATGCTCCTCTGCAGCGTTCGTCTCATTGTCGTTGTTAATGAGACGCAAAAAGCTCTGTTTTGCCGTCATAGGACAAGCTCTCACTGCTGCGAGGCTTACTGTATATTGAGCATCGAGTCATTCACTGGTGGCGTTGCACGTTGCACTTTGGAGTGATCTGAAACTCTCTATTGTCTCCAACAGGCCAAAGGCATGGGAAAAGAATTACATTCTGTCCGTGTTTCCGTCAGCTAATCTCCAGCACCGTTGGCCTGGTTGATGACTGACTAACTGTACACACACACTCCCTTTATAGCACCACCATGACATGACTTTTGCAAAACACGTTTCTTTAGGTTACTTGTACGCATTTTATACATACAAATTGGTACGTACACACAGTACACTCTAGTCTACAGTGATGTGATGAACACTATGCGCTTTGCCATATTCCATTCTGAGTGGATTAATTCCAAATAGGGATTTTGCAGATGAGAATTTTTGGTCGATATTGATATCTGATATAACTAATTGTGCTATGGCCAATAACTGTTATTATCAATGATGATTATTACAGTATCTCATTCTGTATTTAAAAATCTATAATAAATTCCATGCTGAGAAATACACGTATCAGTGTCTCTGCACTGCAGGCTTAGGCAAGCCAGATTTAACTTTAAGAACAACTAAAATTGACACTGATGTGTTTGCCGATTTATCTCCCATATAGGTTACTTCCAAAGTTTGCAGAATTGTTCCATTTTGAACAAAATCTTGAATGATGACTGATGAGTATTGAGTACACCTTCCCTGACATTATGCACACATATTCCCAATAGGAAAATATGCCTGTTACAAATCTTCAAATCAGGATCACAGTGGTGCTAGGCCAGTTCATTTCCTATATCTGCACAGATACAGGTATGTGTAGGCCTACAACTTTGTCTGCTTTGTCTTTTCAATACATCATTCCTTGCATGTAAAACCAGTGCAAATCAGGCATGCACTGTCTCTATCGTTCACCAAAGATCTGTTTTATGTTTCATAGATTACTCCTCTTTTTAGATTATTTTTTTCTAGAGGCATCTCCACTTAGACAGCAAAACTATCAGACAGCTTAGATATACCCCATGGCCCCTCCCAACAAAATAATAGGTGATCTATTTACATGTCACATCCCTTTAGTAGAAAATAAACAGACAGTTTATTATGTACATTTCGTTTAATTTGGGCTTGTACATTTTCAATAGTGTCCCTCTTTCACACAACCTTTTCCACAGACAAGGAGATGGTTTGGCCCAATTTGGCCACAATTAGTGTTGCAGGTGTTTCCTGACAAACCTATTTGAAGGCCTGAGCCTGATTTTGATTATTTTGGGATCCAGAGCAGTAGAGCTGCGGTGAGATTGATTATTGTGATATACTTACTGAATAACTGAAGTTTGTAGGCGCCCAGACCATATGCACCCTTATAAGCATTGAGGCCTATTGAACAAAACCTGGACAATGATGGTGTGGTCACTGGCCACACTGTCACACAGTTCAAAAACTAAAATTGTTTGCCCTGACCCGATAAAGAGACTTCACTAGAATGATTATCATTAAATAATTACAAGTTAAGAGTTTCATTAATGAGGTGAGAACGGCTGGTAGCCTAGCTGGCAGTGTTTTATTACATTGAAACCAATCCCACTCGGGTTGCTTTGCACCACACCTTTTACCAGCTCCATTTACATGTAAGTCAGGACACATTTTTGACACTGACGATCCCTGGGTCACTTTCTGTGCAACAAACAAGACATTCAAGTATCTGATACAAAATGTTGTTGGAATCACTGGTCCCATTAAATGCTCAAATGAGCAGAAATATAAGCTGTTCAAAGTAGCTCTCAATGTTTTGGAAGGCAGAAAATTTATGAATATTTAAACACAATTTCTAGTAAACAATGGAATAGCATAGCGATAGCATGGAATAGTATAATTTGAAACTTGTATTAATGATCCAAACATATAACCTACACACTGTTCAATCATTCACACTATTATTTTCCTTACCAATGGACATATGTTCAACTTTAACTTTAAGTATGACCAGGTACCATACTGGTTTGTTTATGAACAATAACATGAGACTAGGTGTGCCCAGCATCTTGGCGCCTGCAATGCAGATTAACCAGTATGGCTGCATGACATTAGCATAGTTTCAGGAGTGTATAAATTCCTGACCTTGTCAGGTTCCTCATTTGCTTCATCAGGTGCCGCAACACAGTTAAGGCTTTATCTTTGGCTCCCTAAACTGTAAGCCACAATGGCTTCCTACACAGCCTACAGTGGCTATACTGGTAAACCACCTCAGACGTATGCGGCCTCTTACTACGACGACAAAGCCCCCGACGACGACACTTATGACTCGGTGTATGAGGAAAAGAAGAGAATCGAAAAGAAGAAACGTAAGGAGGCCATCTGCTGTGAAGTTGTCGCTTTGGTTATTGGCTTCATTGGACTTATTGGAGTGGCGGCTGTGACGGGGCTGCCGATGTGGAAGGTGACGGCCTTCATTGAGGAGAACATCATCGTGATGGAGACCCGCTGGGAGGGCCTGTGGATGAACTGCTACAGACAGGCCAACATCAGGATGCAGTGCAAGGTGTACGACTCGCTTCTGTTTCTGCCCCCTGATCTGCAAGCTGCCAGGGGTCTGATGTGCGCCTCTGTAGCCCTCTCCGTCTTTGCCCTCATTACCTCAGCAGTGGGAATGAAATGCACAAAAGTGGTGGACCATCGGGCTAAAACCAAGCATGTGGTGCTGGTGGCGGGTGGCTGCCTGTTCCTCATGGCCTGTCTCACCACCATCATCCCAGTCTCCTGGACGGGCCATGTAATCATCAGGGACTTCTACAACCCCTTGCTGATCGACGCCCAGCGCAGGGAACTGGGAGAGGCCCTTTACATCGGCTGGTGTACCTCAGCTTTGCTTTTCACAGCCGGGGTGATCTTGTTGTGCCGTCACGCTCCTCACACCACGGATAAAGATGAAGTGATTGTTGGACCTACTGTCCCAGGAGTAAATCTCTATCAACCTGCATATGGATACCAACCATACACATACCAGCCTGCTTACTCCTACCAGCCTGCCTACTCTGCACCCCCTCCGGGATCTGTAATATACACACCCAACCAGTTCCAGTAGGGAAAATGAAATGGACAGTTTTGGACTTACACTGTCCTCAGTGTGTGTGTTTTTTCCTTGTTTCTTTTTGTCCCCCGCTCCTTGTACAGTTCAGATAATCAAGTGAATGGATGGAATGGGTGTTGCTGGAGATGCCCCAAGCTTAAATTTCTTTCTCAAGAAGTGTTTTGCAGAACTGCGTGGAATGCATTGGGGGGCTTCTGAATTTTGTTAAATTCAGTGAAAGTTTTATTTTAAACAATGGTTATTGTTAAACATTCCATGTTCAGAGAACAGTGTTTATTATTGATTTGAATGTACAATACTTAAACATGGATCAATGCACTAGGCTTTTTTTTTTTTTTTTTTTTTTTTTAAGATTTTGTACAAATACCTTGTTATCATTGTAGAGAACAAACCTGTTTACTTTACCACAGCACTAGACTGAATATTAGGTCAAATGTGAGGTGAAATAAAGTGCAAAGTGCAACAAAGTTATCCATCTTGTTTCCCTATGATGTCAAAATGTTTGTATTGTCTCTACTACTGTCTTCACAATGCAGCTGGACCAGTAAAACGAGACTTGGTTATACTGGTTCCACTGAAAGCAAATCCAGTAGCTAGTGCTTCACTTTACACTACAATTTAAACATTTAGCAGATTCTGTCCTGACTGCTTACAACGGCTGGACCTTACATGTGGCATTATAGTCGCTAAATGTCATGAAAAATGTTCATGTAAAGTAGAATGAAAAGGAGAACAATGTAGTGTTGTCGTAAGTGGGTGGGGGGAACTTGCCAGAAACTACAGCTGCCCACCTTTAGAGGGTCTAGCTTTACCAAATTCTCTGGACCATCATATGGTGTCCCAAGTGAGATGTAGTAGACTGCATACAAAATTTAAATTCTACCTTTTCTAGAGTTGGAGGTGTATGGTTGTGATCTTGTTTCTATTTCACAATTTAGATTTATAAATAAATGTTGCTGCACTTGAGCTAATTTTATAATAAAGAAAATGGAAACATTTGACATAAACATATTTTGTGCAAAAACATATGCATTTTTAATTTTTATATTCATTATTTTATACCTAGAGTCATATGATTTGGACCATTCTGTTATCCATCCAATTGGAAATTTTGGAATTGGAATATAGATCAACTTAAATATTACACTAGCCAACAACTATGCATTATGCTGCTCTGTCAATTCTTCCAACTGTTGTTGAAGCATGGCTGCAACAGGTGCCATATATACGGCATGAGGGGTCATATGTGAGGTGTATTGGAGATTTGGAGTTAGAGCTAGCGCCGTGCTATTTAGAAGGCAGGGAATTAATATAAGAAAATAATGTCCAAGCTGTTTATAAAATAGATGAGATGTTGATGGCTGCAATGTTACCCTTACTGTATTTGTTGTGAATATAGGTATTTTATGAGTTGTATTCTGTTTTTCTGTCTTTATTGTACCGTTAATTATGTTGTGCCCCATGTGTTCAAATATAGCATAATGTCTAAACAACATTCTATCAAAAACATAAACCTACATAAAATACAAGAAAAATAAATATATGGATACTACTAGTAGTTATGCTGCCGTGCGAGTGGTTACAAGGAAAGATGGAAGGGGGCGAGATTCTGAAAAGGTGAGTTTTTACACTGGCAGAAAAGAGACTATGCAGTTGTGATTGCAAGGAGGAAGAGGTGTATTTTAGGGAAGGTTCAAACTGACTTCCTCCCACGGAAGATGATTCATCAATGGTCATGGCCCAACAATTTAAAGGAGCACAGAGCACAGATAGACTCGTACAACACTGATGACAAAATTGACACAAACTCCCACACACATGCATGCATAGATGTGGAAGGGGAGTTGACCATATGCATCCATCTGTGTTCGACTGAGCGCATCACCTTAGATCATAAGTTAGCTCTTTACACATGGTGTTTCCTGGGAAGCAGCTGTAACCTGTAACCTCCCATATCCCATCTCTCTGAATCCTAAGAACTGTTGACTCAGCAATTACATTGTGTACAATTGCTGTATTTACTTTTCTAATCTATTGCCACAGTGTTTACCTGTGAATCACAAGTATGTTGACCTGTTACGTGTATGTGCCAAAGATGCACATCTTACAAGCTACTGTATCAATTTGTAATTTAGGCATTTAGCAGGCACTCTTAATCCAGATCTGTTATTCATATGGGATACAGTATACAGTATAAGGTTAAAGTGGTTAACATGTATGTAACACAGCACAAATATGTTCGTGTGCACAAGTCTCAGCTTTTGTCAGATGTAAGAAGCAAGGTTCATAAGGGATGTGGGATGGGATATCTTAGGTCTGACCTACTAAAACTGCTACAACTGACCAATCCTTGCGGCCCTGCATCGCGTCACCCCAAATGACGGCCCTGGACCTCGGAACTAGAAATGTACCAAATGTACATTGTATTTTACAATTATTAATGAATAGGCCTATAGCCTACCATTAACAGTGTGTTACAGTATATTCTAAAAAAATCCTCTGGTGCTATAGGAAGCAACTCAATTTGAAAACTGTGGCATTGGAGACTGCGTTCATGATTTTAGGCACTTTGTTCCAAAAATGACTTTTACAAAAATCTGGCGGCACTATGACAAGCCAGAAATTTGGGATTTCACCCTGTATTTGGCCAGTTTGTTGGTACTCTGTGACAACTTTGAGTACGTATATGTTAATGTGAGGCTGGGACATCCTCTTGATTGATGCCCAATTGGCGATGTGTTAGCACCAATTTGCTGACTTGCAGCTATGGATATCTTTGGCAGTGCCCTGTTATTCTCTTGGCGGCTATTTTCTGGCTCATCCTTGGTATTCCCTCATGCAGGACCTTGTTGTGAACATGTACAGTCAGGTTTCAAATGTTGACCTAGTCTCGCCTAGCCATGCCTTCAGAAATGCATATTGCGCCATTGTGTTAACCTGCACACTATCTGTATGGATTTGTATTTACATTGTCCTATTAATACATGATGTACATGAGGGTGTCATGTCTTTTGGTTTAATAATTTAATTTAAATTTTAATTTAAAAAGTAGAGGAGAAAAGAATGAGGCTGAGTCTCTGCAGGAGACTAAACAAATCAAAAATAATTAACAATGACCGAAAACAATGACCGTGTTTTTCACTGAAGTGAAAAACACAGGTCCCTCACATAATAGAAGAACAATATCAGTCACCAAAAAAAAGATGTTTAACCATGATAGATTGATGGTGACTGATATTGTTCTTCTACTACATGAGGGGTCTGTAATACATTGGATTTGCATAGGGGGCGGGGCAGCTAAAATATTTAAATACTGAACGGAGCAACTTAAAAACTGTGTGTGTTCATGATAAAATGATCAAAAGGTTGCCAGTTAATCTATTATCTAATATATTAGTGTGCTCATTGTACACAGTCTACGGGTGTAAGTCGAGACCTGTGAATAAACAAAGTGACAGCTTACTACAGCTCACATGCTATGTGCACAAAGGGAAAGAGGAGTCCTGGAGGGTTCTGTTTCATAGCAACAGGTCAGAGTTCCCACCCTCCCATTATGGTGTTTCTTCCTCAGGGAGGAGGCAACTACAGGTGCATACACAACAGTACCTATTCCACTGGGATGCATAGAGTGAAGCTGCTTCCCCTCTGAGCAGTCACCATTCAGACGCCAACGTGTCTCTGAACCTGGAGCATTACTAGGAAGAAGAAGAACGATGGCTAACTCAACCCTGGAGGTAATTGCTCTTTTACTGAGCTTGATTGGACTCATTGGGGCTGCTGCAAGCACTGGGATGCCAATGTGGCGTGTCACAGCTTTTATCGGGGAGAACATCATTGTGTTTGAGACCCGCTACGAGGGGCTTTGGATGAACTGTTTTAGACAAGCAGATATCCGGATGCAGTGCAAGGTGTACGACTCTCTCTTGGCCCTGTCCCCTGACCTGCAGTGTGCCAGGGGTCTCATGTGCTGCTCTCTGGCACTGGCCGGACTTGGTCTGCTGATCAGTTTGGTAGGGATGCAGTGCACCTCCTGCATCCAAAACAACGACAAGGCCAAGCGCATAGTCCTCGTTATTGCCGGGAGCATGATCATCGGGGCTTGCATCTGTGTGATTATCCCAGTGTCCTGGACAGGCCATGTCATTATCAGGGACTTCTACAACCCCCTGCTGATTGATGCCCAACGGAGGGAGCTTGGAGAGGCTCTCTACATCGGTTGGGTGGCCTCTGCTTTCTTGTTCGCTGGAGGTTGCATGTTTACCTGCTGCAATCTGCAGGGTGAGGACAAGGCCCCAGACAGGTATATGTATTCCAGAAACTCCCAGTACATGGCCTACCCGCAACATCCCCTGCACCCCCAGCAGCTGGTGATGCCTCCCCAGCCACAGCCCCAGCCTCTGCTCTCCAGACATCCCTCCAACCAGAGCTACAACTACAGCCACTACAGCCACCACTCCAGATACCCCTCTGTACGCAGCGCTGTGGCCATTCTCTGAGCACTAAGGACTTACTGAGAGGTAACGAGCAGCTCCGTTATGCTGAAACGGAATACAAGGAACTTTCATTTCAAAACAGACATTTCAGTAGAGTCAAAACATTTTTTTTAAAATTGTCTTTTAAATCCCATGGCTAGATTTACAAGACAGAGTTAATGTATGATATAAAATATTTGTTTTCTATGCTTATGAATATTCTTAATTATGTTCATTTGTTGTTGCAGAGCACTAGTGGCAATCATTGGCTGTATTATGATAATTGTTTTGGAGCCTAGCGAAAGACTAATTACACATTTCACTTTTGTGATTATTGTAACATTTTGTATGTTTTTGTCGCCTGTTTGGGGTGACAATGGTCCATAGCAGTGACTGAATATACTGTATAAACATTTATGTACAAAGTAGGTCTACTTGGATTCATCAATGAATTTATATTTGCAAATGATATTTGCTACACTGCTTGAACTGTGTATCCAAATTTATGTTTCAGACCCAGCTCATATTCACATTTCATGCAAATTTATCAAAGATCCAGGCAGGAAATCAGGTATTTTTCAAACTGCTCAAAATGGTGGAAAATCTGAGGGCAGAGCTTAGTAGTTAAAGATGTGTTCCTGTGAGTCAAGGAGCATATGAGCATATTTTTTTCCCTTTTTACTATTCTAGGTCTACCGGCATCTGAGTGCTTTTAAAAGATGATGCAATTGAAGCAAATGTCTATGTAAACATGAAACAAAGACTGCTTGTTTAAGGTGTAGGCCGAAGAAGCAACACAGCCATAGGGCTTAGATTCGATGTAAACAGAACATGAAGCCTCCACAGAGCATCATGTGACATCATTTGCAAGTCACTTTGAATGAGACAGAGACAGGCTGTGGATCAAAAGTAATTGTTCACTGTCTCACCAATCTGGGAACATGTGGTCAAAACATAAAGGAGAAGCAGAGCTCTTTTTTATATAAAATACAGTAATGGCATTGAAATTGTACTGAAATAAATATGATATTTTCAATCATGCATTTTACTTTTATTTACTGTATATATTAATGATATATACTTTGTATATGTATAAACATCATGCTCATTTCTGCCCCCTGACCCGAATGAAAAAGTCCATCGAGATTGAATACTCCATTCAGGCCGGGAATCCATTTTTGGATTCTGTACAGTATGTACAGTATTCAAACATTCAATTGTTTGAATACTGAATACTGATGCTGCTAAATAAATATTTGAGGTTTTACAGAAACCTTAGGTCAGGCCTAAATGGGATACTTTATTGGCAAAAATGTAATCAGTACGAGACTACGAGTCTGCTATCACAGGGGCATGCTGAATGATGTTGCGTTCACAAATGAAATTAGTCTACTATTCATTGGCAATGGAAAGCAGTGATATGACAGTTGCAAAAAAGGAATAAGTCTACCAATGGAAGGCAGTGACATGGCATGTAGAACTACAGCAAGTTGCATAGTAACCTTGTCATCAGGCCTTCCACCTAATCAGAAAACCTGCATAGTAACAGTGTGTGTGCGCGTGTGTGTGTGCACGTGCAAGTTTGTGCAATCATCAGTTCCTATCTGCTCTCTTGTGGAGAAGGGCAGTACTACAGCAATTCTTATGTATCATTGATCTACAGTGGAAAGAATTAGTTGACCCACAAGTTCCAACACAGCACAACTGAATCTATGGCTAGCAGTGTGTGTCAGCATCTGCAATGACAATAAATGCAACAAGTACCTTGTTGTAACTTAACGACTTAAGGACCTAAGTCATAAATGAAAGAGCTGATGTCTGTGGTGTGCCCCTATGGCCACACCACAAACACACCACAAACCATAAACACAAAATAAGCAGTGGTCCTCCTGTCCCTCATTGCTCCCAGCTAATCAGATGATCGCAAAACATCACTCCCATAACAAAAACTTGCATACCACACACTATTCCAGTTCAGAACAGGGTCCCTCCCTGCTGCGTACAACTATTGTGAGACCAATTCTGTTGTGATATGGTCTTACACACTTACACAAGGATCTTGCACTGATATGCCTCCATTTTAACTTGGATTCCAACGTCTTTGGATAAGTTATACATAGCACAATAATGGTTCAAGGGATTACGGAGATCGCTGCTATTTGCGTTGGCCTGGTTGGGCTGATAGGAGCAGCTACAACCACTGGCCTGCCCATGTGGAAGGTGACGGCTTTCATTGGAGAGAACATCATCGTGATGGAGACCCGCTGGGAGGGCCTGTGGATGAACTGCTACAGACAGGCCAACATCAGGATGCAGTGCAAGGTGTATGACTCCCTGCTGTTTCTGCCCCCTGATCTGCAAGCTGCCAGGGGTCTGATGTGCTGCTCTCTGGCCCTTTCAGGGATGGGGCTCCTGGTGGCATTGTTGGGGATGCGCTGCACCTCATGCATTCAGGGAAACGCTCGTGTGAAGACCATCATCCTAATGGTGGCAGGTGGCATGCAGTTCCTGGCCTCTATCTGCGTGTTCATCCCTGTGTCCTGGACAGGCCATGTCATCATTAGAGACTTCTACAATCCTCTGCTGATCGATGCCCAGCGAAGGGAGCTGGGAGATGCTCTCTACATTGGGTGGGTGACCGGTGCTGTTCTCTTCGCCTCGGCTGTGTTGTTTGTCTGCCGCCGTGTGCCCTTAAACAAAGGGTCATTTGATATATACCACCCAGCTAACATGAATGGATACAAGCCAGCACTGATGAGATACCATCCCATCTCAAGCGTTCCCAGCATGAGGAGAGATTTGGGCCAGCGTGTTCTGCCGAACAACAGCTTTGTTGGACATCACCCAATTCCTCTCATGCCAAATGTTCCAGCGACAACAGATAGGTTAGTCATCAATCCGCCTGTAGTCTATAACCAAGACGTGGTTCAACATGGAACAAATGTGGGTCGACAGCGCACTATCCAAAGCTCCAACTATGGCGGAAGCTTGTCAACACCGGGGAACTCTTTGTATTTAAGTCAACAGACCACCCCATATCATTCTGCAAGTTATACAGGCGATCCCTCCATGTCCTACACTTCCAGCTACCATCCAGTTCCACACAATCCTGTTTTCATAGGATACAGTAAATCAGTAGTTGGACCACAGTCTCACAGTGGCAGCAGTGCTGCTGGCACTGGCATGTACATCTAAGAAAATGGAAGGTATATACTGTATATATATTTTTTATTGACCTTAATCAGCATCTAAGGATGCTCATATTCACAATCATCAAAGGTTGATTTTACTTTACTGTCTGCAACTCTGTTGACATATTAATATCATAATATCATATGTTTCAAACACTGGATTGCAACAGAGTCGCAAAGTGTTTATATGAGGTCAAGACTATGTTTTACTACAAGTTTTACTGAGGTTAAAGTTAGGGTTATAAATAAAAAACATGTAACTGTTATGTATCATTACGTTATATAATGTGGTGTCAAATATTATAAATGTCCTACTCCTAATATGTGTTTCTTTTTTACTTTGTGCTTTTTTATGTATGCTTGGCTAGACTGTTGTCACTGTAAACAGTGTGACGTACTTCATTTTGCTAGGTAAGCAGGTTTGTGAGTGTGTTCCCATAAACAAATTCTCAGGCCAACAAGTCGGCCGAGACAGAAAATGTTTCCTGTTCTAAAAAGTAAATGTCAAAATTGAGAGAGCTATTATAACACAAAGGTGCAAGGTTGGTGCATTGGTTTCATTTGATGGCTAGTGGTGTGGTTTTAAGCTTTTAAAGATTATTATGTCCAATGCTTAAGGACTAAAGTAAAAGCACATTAACAACATCCATAATGATCCAATAATATGTGACCATAACCTGGTTAAATTCCACAGTCCACTAGGTGGCACCACAGAACACGGTGAGGGATCTGTCCTGAACAGTTTAGGTTCAGTGCACTTTTGCACTTTGCTTTAATAATAGTCTGTGTAAATAAATCTTTACCTTTACCTAACCTGAAAGTTGTTCTTTTAAATTAAAACATAACCTGCCTAATTTACAACACTATTGATGGGGAGTGTGCTTGAAATGTACTTTTCAATCAATGATCATATCCTCCAACTTCAATTTTAAGCATTAGCCGCAGTCATTTTAGCCAGGCTACTTCTTTCTTGACTGCAGTCAAGTTAAATGAGGTATCAATTCAAGATCACCTACCAGTTTGAAGAGTTATCTGGAGACCCCCTGGAACTCCCTCAAGGACCCATTGGGGTCCCGGACCCCACTTTGGGAACCTACTATGATCGGCGTTTCCATCACTGGGGTCTGTCTGGTCTGGAGCGAATATGAACTAATCTTCTCCCAGTGGAAGAAAATGTGGCGGAGGTCGAATGTCGTCAGATTTGAAGTTAATCTCCAGGGCGAATCAATTCATTCATCCACGGATGTGGATCAGCTGTGTGGCTACTAGGCTAGACTACAGGCTGCTTGCTCTTCATCCTAGAAGTAGAGTAGACACGTACGTAGATGACATAGATATGCACTGATGGATGGATGGACAGCCTCACAAATTCGGCACACTGGGTTTAGTAGCCAAAAACCGCTGTAGGATTTTAAAATGGGAAAAAATGGAGTTATCACCAATTGCAATTTGCAAGTAGCATAGAGTTTTCCTTTTTCTTACAATGTGCGAGATGAAGATGTGGGTTGGAATTGGAATTTGGTGCCATACTTTCGTTGTTGTGGATACAAGAACTGACCTACAGGATATCAGCATGGATTTAAAAAGGGGGAAATAATAATAACTTCAATGCCGAATCTCACTCTGGAGCCATAGCCTACCATGGAGAAAAGGAAAGGACTGTTACTGTGGCTGCTGATCTTCACGGCGGAGTTTGGTCTCAGTTCGCAACAAGTCCTTAGAATCGGTAAGTGGAACTGTTCCCTTTATTGTCACTCAATAATGTTATTTAAAGGGGAACTCCACCCATTTAAACATTTTAATATTAATGTAATGTGTCATTGATGTTGTGTGGACATGATAAAAAAGTTGCCCCAATTCTGTATTTCCTTAAAATGGAGGTCCGAAAAAAACATTAACATGGTTAAATACATCTGATGACATCATCAAGATGTATTTCACCATGTTAATGATTTTTCTTTCAGACCCCATTTTCCTGAGTGGGTAAAAAATAGAACCTTCATTTTGTATCTTCTCAGGATTTTTTTTTGAAATAATTGGAAATTATTGGAATCTCTCCATCTCAGTGCAAATATTCTAAATTAATTAGGCCTATATAATTTGATACAACACTGGCACTTTGGCAAGTGTCCACACAGGCTAATCAGAAAGCGTTTTCTCCTATTTAGGCTGTTATTTTTTCATCAGGTCTGTTGTTTCACTCATTAAGTGTTTTCATTAGCAATATGTTACACACATTATAACTTGCATAGGTGTGAAGGAGGCCACTAGAATAAATTACCTCAAAAGGGTTGCAGAGTTTTTGGCTCCTCAAACACCATCTGGGACTAAGTGGAGAAAAGTAGTAAACACGTGGTCCTAGTGAGATAGCATGCACAATATAGGCCTACAGGTGGCTGGTGGCTAAACTTTATCAATTAATGCAACATTTGTATTTTGATTATAGCCTATGTGCATTTTCATGAGGTTGGTCAAGGAAACTTATAGGACCTACTAAGACATGAGAGAAGGCCCATGGTGTGTTTGAAGGTCTGTAATCTACTGCTAGCTCTGGTCCAGAGCTCCACTGCTTCTGAGTCTGACTTGCATTGGATGCAAGTCAGACTCAGAAGCAGTGGAGCTCTGGACCAGAGCTAATCTACTGCATAAAGAAGTGCATTTTACAACACATGTCCATAGGCTTACATAAATATTGCAGGGATCTGTGATATCTATCTTGTAGCATCATTGCAGTGAGTGAGTGAGTGGTATAGATTTTCAATTCAGGATTGTAGTGATCACACAAATGTCAGATTCATTGCCAGGATCAGTGGCCATGGGCAACAGAGCATACTACACACAGTCAAACAATCCGTATTAATTTATCCACTTGCAACTGTTACATTGTCATTAGCCTCTTTTTTCATGGTTAAACAAATAAAGTCAGCACCACCTCTTGCCATTGCAGAACTATGACATAACGTAGGTCAGCATCCCCTGATCTGTACAATAGCCTATTGCATAGTCTTTCTGGCCTAAATTATAACTTTCTAATCTTTATTGTCATTTTCTTCCTGATCCGCAAACCCATAATCTCTCCATATGGTATGTGTGACTCTTGCTCAATTAAACATTCTCTCCCTTGGCAGTCATTGGCATCAGATTGTGACTGGCATTGACACCCACAACCTTTCACTGGGTCTGGTAAATGGTAATCCTCCAACTGTCCCACAAACTGTCTACTAAAGCAGCTATAGTAACTCCACCACCTGTTCCTATCAACATTATACCGTAAATAAAGTCACAACACCAAGTTTGAGGAGTTTTGATGATTGCTTTCTTTATCTCCTGTAAAAAATAATGGGGTAATGGGGGAAAAATATACAAGGTAGGATTCTCCTCATATCATGACTGTGAGTGGATTGCAACCTCATGCCTTTCGCTCTTAATGTTGTGATCCTGGGTCATTAGCAGCAATCACTGGAACAGAGAATTCTCAGTGCTCCACATCAAACGATGATAGTAGGGCTGGTTAGGACTGCCTTCGCGCTCTGGCATGATTCCAGTTTGAAGTGATGCTGTTGGGGGGGGGGGGGGGGGGGGGTGCTACTGGGAACGGGACCAGGATTAGGCTGTAGAGAAAGTAAAACACTACGTCATTGTGCTCCTTGTCCTTAAAAGGTGTTGCTTCGTATGACTATGGTACAGAGGCTCGCCTCACTTAAAGACAGGATAACAGATTATTTTAAGTGCTGGAAATTCAACTAACTGGGACAAAAATGACTGGTAACTGGGACAAAAAAATACCACTGCTTAGTCCTTAGCATTACTCTGATACTCAAGTTCAAAGACAATCAATCAGATGGTTCTTGAGGTATCATAATGTGGGGGAACAAACAGACATCAATTTATAGAAAGTCCATGCACTTATAGATTAGATTGGAGCCTATTGAACACCAACCTTTGGGAACACATGTCCCTGCAACCAGAAGGATGTCTATGACGTCAGCATTATGATGTTATGTTGCCACACAGTGCTTCCCCGGGTCCTCATCGGCTATACTGTAGACTGAGCAAGTTTGAAAGCCATGGTTGGAGTGTTTCTAACAAGCTTACATGCACATATACAGATATTCTTAATGGAAAAAACTGTTAGGAGTAAGCACATGAAAATAGTACCTATATGTTATAATTTGGCATTCTCAGAATAGCACTATGTTACAAGTAAGATGCTGCATGTCTTACTTGAGTGCGCTGTTCGCTTCCTATATATAGAGTGTGTGATGCAGAGGCGCACAGAGAAGCTGTGAGACATCAGGAACGGTGGAAGTAGTATCACCTTGCTACTGCTTGATGACACCTGCTGTCTTGATTGCACAGTTGACATTGAAAATTATGCTGTAGCTGTTCTTGAATATACTTCTAAAATGTAGGCTACATTTATTTATTGCAACATTAACTATATAGTCGGTAAGTGTGTTGGTTGGTCGAGTGTTGTTTGGACGAGACCTGGGCGCCATACATGGTGCCCAGATCTCATGACATCATGTGACATCATCAGGGATGGAGATGTAAAGATCCTGATGTCATTAGTAAATGTGATCTGCTGTTGCAGTTAAGTTTATAGAGATCCCTGTAAATCCATGTAAACACTACATCTGACCTCAGACCCTTAGATCTCCATACAGTATATGGATTTGTCAGAACCTGTCCATATAAATTGTAGACGCCTGGACAGGCCTAACCCAAAGTTATTAGTGCAGCCACGCCCGGGAGCCGATGACAGTTCTCATTCTCAACACAGCCAAAACTTAGTCCAGATTTTACCTGGGCTGTCATCAAACCCTATGCAGTCACGAGAATGCCCCAGTCCCCACCACCCTTAGATCTCCATACCATATACCATGATGTTGATCTTCCTACTCGGGAACATGCCAAAGCAGCAGTGCTTGCCCAGCAGCCTGCCACCAACAAAAGCACTTTAAAAGCACTTTAAAATTTTCTTAAGATTGGCAATATAAAAGTAATAACTTATGAAATTATAATAACTAGTAGCTTTAGCAGTATGAGGAGAATATTTTGTCATTATTATGACATGTGCTGAGGAGAGATTTATTGAGAATTCAACTTTTTCAGGGACGAAAGTTGAGCTAACAATTAGTAAGACACTGAGATATTTCTTTTAGGGTACTAGAAACTAATGTATTTCATACAGTATTGCTACAGTATTGCTACTTATTGCTACACCTTATGGCTCCATTTTACACTCTTGGAATTAAACTAATAGCAATATAGTGCCACCATTTAAACTTATAATCACTAAAGCATATAGGGCCCCAGGCAGGTCTGGCTTTCTCGCCCATTTGTTCATTTGCTTGCTAATAGCCTATTGAGTGGGAGCATCGATCCCCTTGCCTGAAATGCTTATCATCTGCTATACTTTACAGTATATTCTTGCTATTTTATATGCGTGGTAAAAAGTAAAAGCCTGGGTAACACAGGTCCAATACGTTCACATTTGTGTTTCGGTGTCTAAAGCATGCACACACACATACGATCTGTCCCATTATCACGTTGTTAACACAGGCAAAGCCAAGGACAAAAACACATGCACATTTGACATGTTTGAACAAAGCTATGTGTGCTAAATATTAAATAATAATCAGCTGATTGCACATACATGTATGTACACATACTGCACAATCAAGACATTAAGTGTGCAAAATTGACACAAAATAGACACTTGACACATGAAGTAAGATGCGTTCTGAATCTGCTTCATTTATACTGCAAGTAAACAACATGCTATTAACACTGAGCTATTCTCCTCTGCGGACGTGTCACGCACACATACATTATGTAGCCAAGGATGCCACATCACAGTTGCCATGTCAGAGAGTTTAATAGTTAAAAACAGCATACGATTAGGGGAAAAAGAACAAAGCCTCACAGTTGGGACAGTTGTCCAAATTTGGACGTACCCCGCCCCCCCAGGCCAAAATCATTTCAGGTTAGGCCAGGCTAATGGGTAGATAACTGCTCACTTAGGAGACTGTGCCAACATAATACGGCAAGAGCTCAACACTGTTTTCACAAATGCTAATGCCAGTGTAACGATATCATTTTAATACGGATACAAGTTATACAATAGAGCTGGCATTAAAGGAACAGCCTTAAACTGACTCAGTTCCTAACAGAGAATCTTTACTGCCCATCTAACCGAAGGGTCAATTTTAGATCCCATCCAATACATTATTTACTTTATTTTCTATCACATGTCCTTTTTTTGCCCTGTACATATTTACTACATACAGTATACTGTACATATGCTACATATAATGTAAAATACTTTAGTGTGTTTTATCTGATTATCTATTTGACTAGAAACATACTGTATGTTTGTATTTGACTCTGGAGGCAAGAACATATTCACACAGCATGGATATTTTGTTGTGTTAAAAACGTTTCCCACAGTAAAAATGATTCATGCACCCTGGTTGTTGAAGGTTGAGTTTACAAATTGTGGTCTGGACCTACTCTATAAGTGCACCTAATAGCTGCAAATAGATCTACTTTCCTTGGCTAACAATATTCACCTTTGTAATACGACAGTGCTTACCACATTTTAAATACAAATAATTAACTAAACAAATAAAAGTAAGGAAATAAAAAGTAAATAAAAAGTAAGGAATAAAACAAATAAAGTAGCCATGGAAAGTTTTTTTGTTTAAATTGGTATTCCGAGCAAATGATTTGGTTGTCAAAACAGGCTGCATGCTTCAGAATTAACAAAGCCAGTCAACATTTCCATAGAGATTTAGAACAGAATACAATTATTGCTATACTGCTTAACAAGCATTAAGTCAGATACGGCCTGTACAAAGATAGACTACTAGACACGAAGAAAGTACTTCTTTACAGGAGGGAGTTTTGCTAATGTGAGTAAGCAATGATTGCTCGGATCAATAGTCTTTACACTGAATCCCCTTGGAACCTCTCTCGAAATTGAGAAGCTATTTACACTTTAAATAGAAATTATAGAAGCTCCGGAAAGACAAGCGTACTTTCCTACACTACTGCGAATATCTGTAGCCTTGCTATCTGTAAGGAAAGAGGTTGAAAAGTGAGAGGACTTCAGCACAGTTTCGCTATCCTTTGTCCTTGCCCTGTCATTTGAATTGTTCTCGCACACCATACATGACCCATAGATTTAATTTAGTAGGCTTGTAGGTCTACTATAGGTTGTCATAGAGCAATTTGAAGCAAGCAAACATTTTGAACAGCTTAGCAAAATTTAGTTGTTAGACAGTTGTTAGACGAAGAAAAAGCTCACAGAAGCTTAGTAACCATAACTAGGATTGCCACTTTCAAGCATGCTTACAGAGCCATGGAGTCCAGACAAGGCAGTCTCAGTTTGGGGTTGGAGGCTATGCTGCCAAACTAAAGAAAAAGGTCATTCACAATCCAAGTCTCAGGGGGAGCTTGAGCTTTTTTTTTAACACCTCTTTTTGCCTTCAAAACCAAACTCAATTTCACAAGCAATTCTGCAGAAAATACAATGATCTTTTGCCAGTCAGCATAACTATTCCAAGGATATCCTTGCAAAATGTTGCAGCACTGAAATATTGTCAGTATGATTTATGCTTCTCGTTAATACTCCTGTACAAACTACATTGATTCACTATTGTGAAAATGGCACAGCTGTAATGACTATTAGACTATTAGTTTTGGCTCTGTTCATAGTAGTATCTTTAGAGAAAATAAAAACATTCATGACAGTGACACTAATGTCTTTATCTATATTTTACTTCAAAGATAGCTTTGGGCTGATGTGCACCTATGAATATAGGCAAACTGTAGGAAGAGCAGATATTTTTTCTTTTTTTGTATTTCACAACCCCTATCATCCTGTGATTAACATCTGAAAGCTGTGGTTGAAAATAGACTTGCAGGTGCATATCCTTTTCATTCAGGGACATCTCACATTGTTCCATCCAGGCATATCATGCAGGTGGCGACAAGCCAGCATGTTCCTGCATTTAATCCTGATGTTTGTCATGATGCATTCTCTCATTGAAACAATGTAAAGCAGCACATGTTGCTTGTCCATGGTGATAGTCATATATGACCATATTGCCGGCCATGCATGCTAGAGTATAACCATCATCTGGAGCGCCGCAGCGGATTAAGAGTTGGATGGGTTCCAGAATTATCTTCTCATTCTCCACAGTCCACACTGCCCTTCACTCCGCCTGTCCCTGTAGCCCTGGCACACATAGCAGACTGAGAACTGACTCTGTTTTAAGAGAAACCTATTATGAGATTACATTTTGACAGACATGTTAGCAATTTGCATGGATTTCCTCATCGTTTACATGATATCGATATAATGTGAAAACTTATCCCCCAGGTCCTGCAAAGCAATACCAGTATTTTTAATATACTTGTATGTTTATCTCCTACCTCAACTATAGTTATTGTGTCAGAGGGACACACTACTCTATTGTATGTAGGCTACAATACCGTAATGATCTCTAAATGAAATTGTGCTCAACAGCTCAGAGTGCTGAGCTCATAGAGTGCTCATAGAGGAAAAAAACAAGATACAAAAATCCAAATAATAACCAGCTTCTGCCTTACATGCCGTTGATCTTCTTCTTACTTAACACATTCATTATATAAAGTAATGGAATTGATATAATAAAATAAGTTACTGTTACAAAACACCTCTAATATGATTGTTCTGCTCTATTCCTTTCTTTTCTTTTTACAGGGGGTATCTTTGAGACCCTTGAGAATGAGCCCATTAGTGTGGAAGAACTGGCCTTTAAATTTGCTGTCACCAGCATAAACAGGAACAGGACCTTAATGCCAAATACCACTTTGACATATGACATACAGAGAATAAATTTGTTTGACAGTTTTGAGGCATCAAGACGAGGTAAGAATGAACATACAGTATTTTGTTTTCTTGTGTTTTCTTTAGTTCTAGATTATTCAGTATGAATCCAAATAATTAATAACGTATACCAAACAGTACAGATTAGTTGATTTTCAGCCAATTATTTATAGTATTTATGTATCTACTAAGGCAAGCAGTATGGTTTCAGTTACAACTAAAAGGTAATTTGGCACCCATGTGATTTTGATTTTTGGCACCGAATTAAGTTAAACTGTTTAATAGATACTTAATGGTAGGATGAAAATGGCATATTGTGTATTCCATGTATTATAGTTTCGGACACAGACTTGCCCACGAGTCATTATTTTTTCCTTCTGCTCTCTCCATCACATCACTTTAGCCTGTGACCAGTTGGCACTGGGCGTTGGAGCCGTATTTGGCCCTTCTCACAGCTCTTCGGTCAGTGCGGTGCAATCCATTTGTAATGCCCTGGAGGTGCCACACATACAGACCCGCTGGAAACACCCGGCGGTGGACAACAAGGACAGCTTCTTCATCAACCTCTTTCCAGAATATGCACACATAAGTCGGGCTGTGCTGGAAATTGTGCAGTACTACAAATGGAAGGCAGTCACCGTCGTGTATGAGGATGCTACTGGTGAGTGAAACGATTTATGAATGAAAATAACCTACAAGCTATATACGCAACATGACTTGTTGCATTGTGAGCTTGTACTTTCCCTGTTTTACCGGTATTTTGTATGACGGAATAATTATAAATTAAGCAAAAGGGAGTATTTTGTGTTTTTTCCAACGTGACTAATGGTCGTTCAGGCGACTTCAATGTGCCCTGGGAGATGGGGAATGGGGGACGCTATTATGGTGTCTTGCTCAGGGACACTTGGACAGTCAGACACGTAGGCTGGGCCAGAGCCTTATAGTGGGAGAGTTGCGATATTGATGGATCTGAAACCAGAGCGGAGCAGGCTGTGATGCTGTTCGTCACGTGACTATACAGAGCCTCTCTGAGTCCTAACTGCAGTTGGGAATACACTGTTTTCAACAAGAACGCCGCAAATAAGAGCTATTTTAGGTATGTATACAAAACGACAACTGTTTTAAAGTATTGTTCAGTCACAAATACCGTCTCTATAATGTTTATGTTGCACGATTATTAAAGAACAAGTAAAATAAAGGGATTAGTTGGATTAAATACCAGAGTTCAACACATTTCTGCATACTCCTACTGCTACTCGTACCCCCAATAGGATCCAGCTGCAGCCTCGCAGACAGTCTCGCAGACACGCCCAGTTATACGAGAATGTCAGTTGTCAACTAAATGGGGTGCTATTGGCTCCATGCTCCTCCAGCAGCGCGAGCACCCAGGGACATAGGAGTGAACGGGAATATTGCAACTCTCCCACTGCAAGGCTCTGGACTAGGCAAGCCGAGGATCGAACAATGCCTGGTCTTTCTACCTCAGCTAGTGCCTACCCTAGAGACCAGGGTGATGGGCTTAAATGAGATGTAGTCTAAGCTATTATTAATGCCACCGACATCATAACAGCAGAAATGAATATAAAGACATCACTCTCTCAAAGCAGTATTATTCAAGACAGGAATTATCCTGAGTGATTGAAGGCTGCAGCATTATTTAATATGGATTGCCCAAAATTCTTTTCCGCTGAGTTATTACTGTAATGTATTCGTTATCCATGAAGACTGAAGCACTCCCAATAAGCCTGGTTTGTGTAACAGACCTCCTGAGGGTACAGGGGGGCATTATGATTCTGTCAGTCCTCTTCCTAATTGAGTCATGGCCCTGCAGAAGGATAGTGATTCACTGTAAGAAAAGTTTGAAATTTACAACTATATTAAGCTCCCATTTGTTTCTCATGTTTTCTCATGTTCCCAATGTTTCTTGTCGATCTAACCCAGTCCCACTAAAATGCATGCTCAGTGTTCACAGTTCACAGGAAATTTAAATGTGCACATCACTGTGCATATAAATGTGTACATCACATTGCAATTTTATGAGACTGTACTGTAATATTAGGCAAAAAATAAAATTTCAGTTGGATCATACCACCATTGACAGTTGATTGTAGAATATATTTTATAATGGCGGATCTGAGCGATGTGTTATATTGCATTATAATGACTACTTTTGTACTACACTCGATCATGTAGAACATTCTCATATATATATATATATATATATATATATATATATATATATATATATATATATATATATATATATATATATATATATATATATATATATATATATATATATATATATATATATATATATGTTGAGATATGGACATAAAAAGGTTAATATAGGCAACAACAATAATATACTAGGCTAAATGAAAAGCCTTCTGAGATGTAATAGTAATATGATTATTGCATGACCTCTTTAGTGTGATTATGTTACTGCATGGTTTTCCCTAGACACATCTGTTCACCATATTATGTGACATCATGGGTTATGTTGACATTTGTGTATTTGATTTAATACAAGTTCTTTGTACACATACTCTCCTGAGGTCACATGCACGGCATGCATCTGCCTGGATGATGGCAGACTGCTGGGCTAAGGCTGTTGTTCTGACATATGGAATGCTAGAATAACTCCATATAAGGTGGAGGAGGCAGTGGTTTCATTGTACAGGGTGTGATGGACTGACAACCATATACAGTACATATATAGAGACATGTGATGTCACAAGGTATAATAGAGTGTCCGCTAATGACAACTAACAAATCATTGTTCACTAGAGTGACGAGACGTCTGTTAATCTGTTAAAATGTCGTAATTTCGCCAATTTAACTGTGAACGTGCGATGGATTTATTTTAATTACTAATGTTCATGAAAATCTACCAGTTTGTTCCCATTTGTTTTTTGTTTTTTTTCTCGCAAACATGGGTGAACATGGCCTGCCTGCAAAAACAAAAATACAAAAACACAAGAATGGTACACCAAAAGTACTGTCTACACAGTGGCAACACACCCATAATGGTTACAATTTCCTGAATGAAAACGATTAGTACATGTTTGATTAGTACAAACGTATGCAAAGAAATTGGGCAAGGCATGGAACAAAGAGATATTTTATTAATTGTTGAATGTTATCCAGAAAATGTAATTGTGTTTTTTCCCTCAAATTAAGGATTGATTCGTCTACAAGAGTTGATCAAAGCTCCATCTAGATACAACATCAAAATCAAGATCCGACAACTACCAACAGGGAGTAAAGATGCCCGCCCTCTGTTGAAAGAGATGAAGAAGGGGAAAGAATTCTTTGTAATATTTGACTGCTCCTATCAAACATCAGCTGATGTCTTAAAGCAGGTGGGTATAATGATAAAATGCAACATTCAATCTGAAAATCAATTGGAACATTCACCCTGTGCTCTTTGGACATTGCTTTCGTTTCTACTGTGCTCAAGATTAGACAAATTGTATTTCTTGTCAAATCCTATATTAATTTCTAAAGCCAAGCCGAGCCTATTTCCTAGTCATTCATTCAATCATTTAAAACCAAAGGCTGTAGCTGAGAGTAATTGGGAAATGCCACACACAAATTAGTAAATTGAGACATTTAGACTTGGCTGCTCAGATTTACTTGCTATACACACAATACAAATTGATGCAATTCAAGGATACACACAATACAAATCAAGGAATCAATTCAAGGAATGTATTGAATGTCTAATTTGTTTGTATGGACAATTGGACATAGATATGGATGGATGGTCCCATGTTTTTACTGAACCACTTCAAACGTTCGTTGTTCGTCTTTTTCTCACTTTGCTACTCGGTCTGGATGTGCGTGTGTGCGTGCGTGCACGCGCGCTCACGGATGTGTGTGCTGTATTGTAGTGGCTTCTAGTATTGTGCTGTAGTACTTATACTGTACTATTCTATTCATACTGTAATGTATCATCATCATCATCGAGAACCTCACCATGTCTGTAACTCAAGAGAGCACCTCATGAATATGTTCAATTGTGTTTCTTCTTCAGATTATGTCCATGGGCATGATGACAGAATACTACCATTTCTTTTTTACCACACTGGTAAGCTAAATCGCCTGCAAATCACCTGCATAGAGCTATTGCTCGAAACCTCTATTCTCTAAATCTATCTAAATCTATTCTATCAATCATTCGGAAGTTGTTCATTCAAAGGAAGCACCATACATTTGTCATTGTGATGTCTGCTATAGTATTATACATTCCAATTCTGAACAAAGTACTACTACATTATTGATGGTATTGATGCTTTTACTTTAGTAACAAATGTGAGTAGTTTTTTTCTCCACTGAGTGTTGTCATAATGTCCTTAGGATCTGTTTGCGCTAGACTTCGAGCCGTACCGCTATAGTGGTGTCAACATGACGGGGTTCCGCCTCATCAACGTAGAAAACCCACAGGTGGCATTGGTGTTGGAGAGGTGGGCCATGGAGCGCATACAGGCCTCCTCCAAGGTTGAGAACGGCTTGATGGAGGGCACAATGACAGTGAGTCCACTTATCTTCATGTCAAAGACTTTTAACACATTCCAAATGACTTGAATTGCAGTGACGCTTGAAGCATGTCCGCCATGCAGTTCAATAGAGTAGAACTACTAACAGCTAAAATAAAGATATCTGCATTGTATCTGGGAGGCTAAAACATAAGCTATCATACAATAAAGCTGTGATAAAATCGAGGTGGTTCAACTCTCCATAATTGTAAGGTGTGGAAAGGGGACAGGGATGGGTCCTTTAGACAGATTGAACTGATGACAGATATCAGATTCAACTGATTATTTTGAGCTATCAACTGTGTTGTCATAGTGCGTGCATGATTTCACTTGAAAATCTAATTTTCATAATGCTACACAGTCATGCGATGAAGTATAGATTTATCTTGAGCCATGATTATGTGTTTTTGTTTGGATAGACAGAGGCAGCTCTGATGTATGATGCTGTCTACATGGTGGCTGCAGCCTCACAGCGTGCCTCTCAGATCACTGTCAGCTCTCTGCAGTGTCACCGACACAAACCCTGGCGCTTCGGGTCACGATTCATGAACATGTTCAAAGATGTGAGTAAATGCGTACTTCACTTTGTTATTTAAAACGTGATTTAAACGTTGATTTAAAACGTGTGAATGAGCCATGAGGACATATGAAAAGTATTTGACTGATAACTCATAAAAGTAAATTAAAGGACACCAACATCAGACTCTCTGTACATCTGAACTTGCAGCCATAGCAAATGGAAGATCAACCTCTGTAGTAATTACTAATATGACTGGGGGGAGAGAGAAGAATGTGGTAATCAGAAAGATTTATGCCAGCACTGGGTCACTGCTGGGTTTGTCTGGAGTTTGTCCCAATCCTTTCTTGAAGCACTACCAACAATACCACATTGTTGGGCAGTAATAAATCCTAGACAAAACGGTAACAGTCAACTCTGACAATGTTCCATATACTACACATTGTTATGTAGTGTAACACACACTTGTCACAGGATGTATGAAGAGAGTTCAAGGGACAGTGTTGGATTGGAAATAAGGTTGACATACTGTTGTTCTACATCAATAGTGTGACAACATGGGTATCACTCAATAACAAACAGAGCTGATATGTTCACAGAGGATGTTACCTATGTTAAAACTGCTCTAGGAACTATACACTGTGAAATCCTGGGTGTTGCACTAATGTTAATAAATGTGACCAAAATCTGTACACTCATAGTTAATAAAATAACACTGATGGTTTAATTTACGGTGTGGGCACCAATAAACAATCCTGTGCGACTTCATTGTGTCCTTGGTGCAAGAACAGTAATGACATCCAAGCTGACCCAACACATGCTGTTGGGTCTCATATAGTGCTGATTGGTGAGGATTTACTGTGGTACTCGATGACAGATAAATCTACACTGGGTAATCCAGTTCAAACAGATGTGAAATGTTCTAATCAAACGGGTGTGATACTAAGTGATCTCCTAACCCCTCATACTGTAGTTAACACACATCCTTCACAAACGTATGTAATGTATGTGAAGAACATTGAGATAAACTCATATACACAAAATGATCCTCCTATCTATAATATAGACAGGAGGATCATTTTATATTCATATTATGTCAAAGGGTCCTTGGGCAAGTGGCAGATTTTTATCAGGCCAACCAGAAAGTTGGGACTTCCTACAAGTTCATATAAAAACAGCACAAAGAAGAGCTTCAGGGCCCAGCTGCAGCTACATATAAAAAAAATTAGACCTCTTCAAAGTTCATTGCTTCATCCCTAATTCACCTCCATATCTTCATTTTGTCTGTGGAATTGGATGGTTCTGTCTAGACTAGGGATAAAGCAGTGTATTTTCCCTTGACCACAGGCACAATGGAATGGTCTGACGGGACAAATCATTATAAACAGGACAGATGGCCTACGGAAAGAATTTGATCTAGATGTCATCAGCCTAAAGGAAGAGGGTATAGTAAAGGTGAGCTACACCACATTAATAGTTTAATCAAACTGTTTAAGTTCATCATTGTAGCAAAACATTTTGGGCAGTATATGTTGCTTCATTGTTCACAGCACACAATTCTATTAGACAAGTATGTAAATAGTACTATTACTATAGAAGGTAATTGTGCATATTGTAATTTTGATTTCGATTTTCGATTTCAATTTCTATTGTATTGATTTTGTTCTCACAAATAATGAGAGGTATCAAATTACCTCAAATTACCAGTGTTGTAGGGGGGAAACAATGTCTACTGTGATTTACAGTTTATTGTTTATTTTACATGTAATGTCGTGTTGTTGTTACTATCTTAAGCACAGACATTTTCAATTAAAATGCACTCTTTCCATTATTTCTGCAAGCAAATTGCAGGCAACATCCGTATGAGAAGAGTATGGAAAAAGGTTTGTATTGTGGATGATGTACTGGTAGAATACAGTAGCCATGGTAAAAGATGTAACTACCATTGCCTTGCCTCCTGTTGCCATCTGTGATGTTGATCCCTCCCACATATTTACTTTTGGGAAAAAATGAATGTGTTTTTCGGTACTGTATTACAGACCAAATCTAGGGCATAATGATGTCAAAGGGTTTTGAGATATTGACCTCTAGTTTAAGCACAGCAAGTGATGGGTTTCGCAAGTTTAACAGCAGCAGGAACAGAATTGCTCCAGCTGGACTGAAAAAAGTGAGTCTAATGAAACAGCCCACACCAGAAGAACATTGGATTTTATATAATTTTAATTTGTCAACTTGGTCTGTGTACTGTATCCAATCTGTAATATTTAGTCAGATATTTAGTCAGCTTCATAGGACAAATAATTAATACCACATCTACAAGCTTACAATATGGCACACTGCTCACAATGTATGAGCTTGTAGATTACACAAATTTGATGATGAGAGGCCAGCGTTTTATATTGAATTGTGATATTATCAAACAATTGTCAAACATATCAGACAGTTAAGATTTCCCAAAATGAATTTGTTTAAATCAATCTGATTAGTTTTGAAGAAATGAATAACACAAAGCAGAGCCTCACTTAGAATAAATCTGCTGTCAGGAAGAAAACGCAGAACTCCAAAATCTTCATTTTTCAGCAAACATGTGGAGTTTTAGCAGATAGTTTGAGGGCCCAGTGGTGTTACAAGCGAGTTTTAATACTTTTCATTGGTAAAATATTTTAACCAAATATTTTAACTTGGCCTACACAGAAATATAATGTTCAATGTCATTAATTTATGGAGGAAAAAAAACATTAAAGAATGGAGTTGGGTGGTTTCCTCCTGACAGCAACAAATTGCAGAAGTGAATCTACAGCAATGGTTCAACCACACAACATTTGGGAGTCTTGGCACCTGTTTGGAACTCAAGGAAACACTGCACTGGGTACTCGGTAGTTATAGTTAATAGCTGCCTAAATATGCCACTTTATATCCCACAAACTACAGGACTTAGTTTTATATCTCACTCCCTTTTATCATCCATCTCTTCTCATCACTGTACAGTAAACTCTCCAACCTTTATCTTCAATAATTTCGTTTGTAGTGGTACCTCCCTCTGTATATCTTGTTTTAAGTTAAGAATGTGGAGATGAGTGTTTAAGTGGGAACTGTGTCCTAATGTATGATCTCTGTCACCTCCTGTATGGCACAGTAAATACAGTACTTACTACAGGGCCCACACACACACACACACACACGAGACAACATTATTTACCTATGTATAAATGATCTGGATTCATTATCTTTAACAGATTGGAGTGTGGAATTCCAACACAGGCCTTAATGTGTCAGAGAACAACAAAGACGCAAGCACAAATGTCACTGATTCCATGGCCAACCGGACCCTCGTTGTTACAACTATTCTGGTACAGTATAAGTATGCTAAAGGGAAAGCATTATGTGTGACACTTATTCACCTATCTTACCAACGTTCATGCTTTGTCATTTTTTTAGGAAAATCCTTATGTCATGTATAAGAAATCGGATAAACCACTGTATGGCAATGACCGCTTTGAGGGCTACTGTCTGGACCTTCTCAAAGAGCTGTCCAATATCCTGGGATTTGCCTACGAGGTGAAGCTTGTGTCTGACGGGAAGTACGGCGCTCAAAATGACAAGGGGGAATGGAATGGCATGGTGCGAGAACTCATTGACCATGTGAGTACGGAGCACCACACCCACAGAAACAATAGTTCATAATGCCAGCAATGCAACTGTAAGTTGCTGTAAATAAACCTACTAAGCCCTGCTTAGGTTTTACTAAAAAAACACGCCTTGGCCTAAAAATGGCCATAGAGATCATGAAAAATGTGATGAAATGTGATGAGGTCAGTACATTTGAGCACATTTTGGTAAGTAGGTTTTTTGAGCAAAACTAATGCTTGGAATGGATTCAGCATGATGAAAACCACCTAGTTTTACAACATGTGACATGCTATTTAATGCAGAATCGTTTTAGGCATTTTTAGCCTCATTATGCCATCCCATGTTACACATAATCCATTAGCATACAGCCAATCAGTGTTGTTGGCTTGTGTTATTCACCAGGTGGCGGACCTCGCTGTGGCCCCCCTAACCATCACATATGTGAGGGAAAAGGTGATTGACTTCTCTAAGCCATTCATGACACTGGGGATAAGCATCCTGTACCATAAACCCAATGGCACCAATCCAGGAGTGTTCTCCTTTCTGAACCCGCTCTCACCTGACATCTGGATGTATGTGCTGCTGGCATGCCTCGGGGTCAGCTGTGTACTTTTTGTCATTGCCAGGTACATTGCCACTTGAGAGAAAAATAAATTGCAATTTGATTTACTGTACTGTTTGTGGATACTAAAACATGTTAATACTAAAAAGGTGCTGTCTTCAGAGCGCATATCCCCACCTGGCCGGGTTGGCTATACCCAGGGCTATATCAGATGTTGGGTGCAGGCCCCATTGTTGCTTGACAAACACTAACGGGCAACTAAAATATATGATTCCAGGCATAAAACATGTTTTTGTATCAAAGCTCATTTTTACAGTATTAAATTATTAAATATAAATTCTGTGCATATTGTATTTTCACGTCTTGTATGCATATTCCAACATACTGTAGGCTCATGAACAATCGGTAGTGGTTTGATTGGCCGATGACCAACTACGTACAGTGGCATGCCCCTGCTGATTTTAATAATTCAAAAGGGATATAGTCTATGCAATAATTAACCCAGCTTGAATATTTATGACTATAAATTATTTTAGTAATACATACAATTTATATAGCGCTTTTCAGGGTAGTTTAGTATTTATCAGGTATATTAGTATGAACGTTGGAGAAGAGAATTAGAGAGAATTCGAAATACAAATCAAGGTGTTTTCTGTTGTGTGATGTATTGATGTATATAAGCAGTGTCATTCTGTGCCTGCAGGTTCACTCCCTATGAATGGTACAACCCTCACCCCTGTAACCCTGAATCGGATGTAGTTGAAAACAACTTCACTTTGATCAATAGTGTGTGGTTTGGAGTTGGAGCTCTTATGCAGCAAGGTACTCTTATCGTTAATAATCTTTATTTGAGGCCAGTCATATAAAAATAGATTTCACTTCTATTTCAAAAAGAAATCACATTTCACTCATTTCATGTTCAATTTTAATGGATCCTATGTTACTGTTCTTATCATATAGGGTCAGAACTAATGCCTAAAGCCCTCTCCACAAGGATAGTGGGTGGAATATGGTGGTTCTTTACATTAATTATAATATCATCATATACTGCCAACTTGGCTGCCTTTCTCACTGTGGAGAGAATGGACTCACCCATTGACTCGGCAGATGACTTGGCCAAGCAAACTAAAATTGAGTATGGAGCTGTGAGAGATGGCTCCACAATGACCTTCTTTAAGGTAACAGTTCATTTTATTCTTCTTATAAAACCCCACCATAACCATATCATCATATGATAATGAATTGTGTACAAGAAAAGTGAGAATTATCTGTAAGCCATCAATCCTAACATACAGAAATACTTCTTATGTAGGCATGACAAGTGGAGGCATACTTAATGAACTTGTGGGTCTAGCCACATAAAAGCACTTTCTGTACATTAAAATACCTACTTAAACTACTTATTTAAGTGTCGCTCGACAAGTGTAAGTTGAAATTTAAGCTCATTCTCTGACACCACACATTGTTTTCTCCTTCAACAGAAATCTAAAATATCCACTTATGAGAAAATGTGGGCATTCATGAGCAGCAGGAAAAACACAGCATTGGTGAAAAACAATCGGGAGGGCATCCAGAGGGTTCTCACCACAGACTATGCTCTTCTCATGGAGTCGACCAGCATTGAATACATCAGCCAGCGTAACTGCAACCTCACACAGATTGGAGGGCTAATAGATTCAAAGGGCTATGGCGTAGGAACACCCATTGGTAAGGTTGAAGCTGCTTAAATTAAGCCTAATTTGTAATATGTGAATCTGCTAGAGAGTATAAATTAAGATTAAAATGCAAGAGCACTTTCATAGCTCATAAGTAAGAAAGGCCATTAGTCAGACATGTGTGGCCGGTTAGGTCTCACATACAAAGCACCAAACTTGATATCGTTTTATTTGTTTTTTATAAGAATGTTAACTTCTTGTTGGTTTTGCCATTATGAGGAAGAAAACCCAGACTTAATCAGTGAATACAAATACAAATCCTCAAATAGTATAGTAATAGTGTTTGTTTACGGACTAAATTATTTAGATTTAGAGCTGTGTCAGCATACAATGTAGATCTATGAGGAGCATATTTGCAATAATGAATTCCATGTCCATGTTTGGAGTTACTCTGACTAGTATGTGTGCCAAAACCATGAACTGTAGTATGTTGTACAGTACTGTAGCAATTCATGATGTGGTCTGTCCAAACATTTTCTTATTTTCATTTATGTAACTGCAAAAATGCACAAACTTGATAAGGCTTAGGATGCTCATGTATAACCCCCCCTCTCCCCCAATAGGTTCTCCTTACAGAGACAAGGTGACCATAGCCATCTTACAGCTTCAGGAAGAGGGCAAGCTGCACATGATGAAGGAGAAATGGTGGAGAGGGAATGGCTGTCCAGAGGAAGACAGCAAAGAAGCCAGTGCCCTGGGTGTGGAGAACATTGGGGGCATCTTCATTGTGCTTGCTGCCGGACTTGTCCTCTCTGTTTTTGTAGCCATTGGAGAGTTTATTTACAAATCCAGGAAAAACCTGGACATTGAGGAGGTGAGTGTGGGTCAGTGCGAATGGCACAACAAGTATTAACACCGTGATTCAAATCAACAACTGTTACCATTACAAAACCACTTGGAAACCCCCTCAAGGAACCCTGAAGGAGAGAATTACTGAACTAATTTTATCCCTGGGCCAACAGAGCAGGGAAAACAATGTAGCTGATGATCGAATGTGAAGAAGTGCAGTGTTACAATCACCAACACATTTGTTTATTGTATAGTAGTGTTTTTAAGTAGTTTTGCTGTATATCACATGAACATTTTACTCTAAATTGGTTCCAATTTAGAGCAGCTTTTAAATGGTATTTATGATTCAATATTGTTTTTGCTTTTGTCAATCCTTGACCATTCAGGCCTTTTTGTCATTTGAAGAAAAAATACTTCGGACAAAATCAATATTTTGTCAGAAAATGTCATGATACTACAGATATTTTTTTATTTTTTATTTTGGCTAAACATTAACAATGATTATTGTAGGAAAGACAGTATACTGTTATGGTATTTTGCTTTGGCATACTACCACTTTTTTTTTCTTTTCCAAATTGTTTGACTTGGCAATCCCTTCATTATGTTGCTTATTATTTAAATATTTTCTTTTTGTATCCTTTGAAGTGAATGAAAATGCTTGTGTATGATTCAGTTTTTTTCTCCAAAATGTCTAAAGTTACAAGTTACAAGAACATTACATGTGCATGTATATTTGTCTCTCATTTCTGCTTGTGAGTTTTGTAACACGTTTTGCAATTCTGTACAGAGATCTGATGGCATGCATCAACTTTGATTACACCTGTGGATTGAATGCTTTCTAAATCCAGAGGTCTCTGAGGTCTTGCTATATTGCTGACTCCCCATGCTGGGTGTTCCTGCTGTGTCCATTGCTCCTCTGCACACTGTGTGTGTGTGTGTGTGTGTGTGTGTGTGTGTGCGTGCGTGTGTGTGTGTGCGTGCGCTCCAGTATATCGTTGGGTTGACCTGGAGTGATCGTGTTACTGAGCAGAACTGGCACCAAGAGCATGGAGGCCACACTTCAGTACCGACTGTGATGGGTTGGCCACACGATAAGGATGCCAGAGGACAGGCTTCCATGCCAACTGCTCACTGCTGTATGGTCAGCTACAATCATGGCCAACTATCTGCAGGAGGTCAAAAGTGGAGATAAGGACCAGATCAAAACGGCACTGAAGAGGTGTGGAAAGTTCTGCCTCAGAACGAACTTTATGGAGCCATACTGAACTTAGTCTGTTTATGGTATCTATACAACACACTGACTACTTGCACAAGAATGAATAAGTGTGATAGTAATCTGTCTCTGTATGACCAGCTGTTAGTTAATCTGTCACAGAGGAGGGTGCTAGCTCTAGGTTGTTCTCTAGTCTCATTTTGCAGAAAGATTATAGTATTATGACCGTCTCTAATCCTGTCAATGGGATCCCGCCCCCTTCCCATGCACGACACTTAGACTCAACCCCCTGTCATGGAATCAGTCAGGATACAGTAGCTCAACAGCACGAGAATACTCTTATAGTTTTGCCAGAAGTCCATGGAGCTCAGTTCACTATGGAGACATTGGACAGTGTCCAATGGAGTCCTGACACTCCTGACACAACCTTCCCTGCAGGCTAGAACCCCCCCCCCCCCCCCCCCCCCACACCACACACACACACACACACACACACACACACACACACACCACTTTTAGCAATATAGTTTGTAGAACTGCTGTTTCACCATTTCTTAAAATATTTACAAAATTAAAAAAAAAATAAAAAAAATGTAAGAAGTATTTTCAACTAAATAATGGGTTATAGTATTTATTTTATGCATGATTAATATTGTTCATGGTGAGATACTTGGCTATCGGTTCTTTACCCAGGATTAGTGATTTGTGTGCAGAACCATGCACATAAATCACTAATCCATGACCGGTAAATGGTTCATTTATATAGCACCTCAGTCCAAGGTGGTTTTTTCCCTTGTAGCTAGAGATGGGACACAGACATACTCATACAGTATGTTGTATTCATAATCACTTGTGACCCAATCCTGACCCCAGGTAGAACAAGGGACAGTGGTACATGTGGTTGCCAATTGAAAAATTGGCAACCACAGTATTATTATTAAAGGTGAAGCTTAAAATGTTTGTTATGAAATCTATATTCGGTAGACAAACTAATCAACCACCAATTGATGATTTGCCAGTGGTTACAGGTAGGACATAGGGGTCATTGAAAGGTGTTTTAAAACATAACTAGAGACAACTAGTGACTCCACCAGGCCAGGTCAGGTTGTGACCTGAATGCGCTATTATAGACCACAGTGAAAAGGTTACCATTTCTTCTTATGCCTCTGCTGGCAGTGATTTAAGACCTTTTATTCCAAAAAAAGGAAAAAAAAAAAAAAAAAAAAAACTTCACCTATTGCTATAACAGCCGCCACCAGTTGAGGTGGCCAATATATTCCCGGGGTGGAATATATTCCTCAGCCTATTGGGGAAGTGCTGAAAGAATTCATGTCCCTAATAAAAAAATCCTATAGGATTCCTCCTCTAACATTTGAGAACAAATCCTTTTGGTTGTATCCAATAGGATAGGATTTTCTTAGAGGATTCCTAGAAGATCTTATAAAATCTGAAAAGATGATTCCTATAAGAATCCTATGCCTATCCTAGGAATTTTCTATTGGAATCCTGTAGGATTTTTTAAACTAGGGATTGCATTCTCCGTTCCTAATTTCAAAATCCTTTTGTTCAAAATCCTGTAAACTCAAGTTGATGTTAGTTAATTAAGATGGTGCTCTGTCTGTGGTGGTGCTATAAAAGGGAGATGGTCAAAGTCCATCTGTTTGTTCTGGTATGGGGATAGGTTTCATCGTTTGCATCCTGGGAGTGTGTGTGCGGCGCATCAACTTGGTTAACAGTGCCGGAGATTAGCCACACACAACGGACAAAGTGCAAAACATACTCTCCCCATGGTCTTCAGATGGAGACAACAATGTTAAAGGTGTTTGCCCAGATTCTGAGGAAGGGGAATGGTAGGCCTTGTTAGAGAAGATGTACTATAAAAACAGATGAGTTCAGGGGGCTTTGCATTAATCTCAAGTTGTAATGAGAGTTTACGTTTCTGCTTTTCTGATGAATTCCAGCATTGGGCTTAAACTGCTTTCATTTTGTGTGCTGGCCTTTAATCTTCTAACCCTGCATTCTTAATCAGAAGTCAGGGCAGTTTTTTTTTAATCTAGCATGAATGAGCCCAGGGATTACAGGCCTCTCTGACCTTGCCATGCTGCACAGCTGCTTCCTCACAAATCAAGTCTCTCTTCCTATGCACTGTAGAAGGGCATCATCTTTGTTTTATGTCATGGATACAATCCAAAGAGTTTGCAATAAAGATGCAAACAATGAGGGATGACTCCACATGTTCACATTTCACATATATTAAGATGACTTGATCTAGTTTTGAAAAGTACCATGAAGACTTTACCCAAAAGTGTGTCATCGGGACAGCCGGGGAGACTGTGTGGCCTTATCATCATTCATCTCTAATCCTGACTCCTGGGTGCCAGTCTTTCATATAGTATAGAGCCATAGCAGTTCTTTCACAGTTCGTCATGGATAGACAGCATATATTATTAGTTTTGTCATTGTTGTTGGAGTAAAGTCCACTGCTTAAAACTCATTGTTTTTTTTTTCAGCATTAACAATAGCAACAGCAAAAACAAAAGTTTCCCTTCTACAGTGTTTTACTTCACCTTCCCAAACATTTTGGATAATCCCTTTTGCAACCTCTCATCTATGCTGGCTATAGCTCTGAGGAGACATCCTGTGAAGCTGCAGTCTAGTGCAGTACTGGTAGAATGGGGAAATGTGGAGGACAAGCAGCGGATTACCTTTAATGTATAAAGAGAATACTTTTACAGTGCTTGTAGATGGGTGCTTCTCTGTCCTAGCATCACTGGACTGCAGCTTCATTGGACCTCTCCTTGGAGCTATAGCCAGCGTGGATGAAAGCTTATAGCTGAAGCTATAAGCTTTCATCCATCAACATGGAATGTTAGAACATGGAATGTTAGAACAGGTCAGCTGAAGCTGACCTGTTCTAACATTCCATGTTGATCTGACCTCATTAAACCCTGCACACTCAAGACACGGTCCATATATGGCCAGACAGAATTCTGCCCCCCCCCCCCCCCCCCCATAAAGTGCCAGCACATGGCCAGCAGTCTGCTGCCACCCAGGTGGATGCACACTTATTGGGGAATGGGGAAATGTGGAGGACAAGCAGCGGATTACCTTTAATGTATAAAGAGAATACTTTTACAGTGCTTGTAGATGGGTGCTTCTCTGTCCTAGCATCACTGGACTGCAGCTTCATTGGACCTCTCCTTGGAGCTATAGCCAGCGTGGATGAAAGCTTATAGCTGAAGCTATAAGCTTTCATCCATCAACATGGAATGTTAGAACATGGAATGTTGATCTGACCTCATTAAACCCTGCACACTCAAGACACGGTCCATATATGGCCAGACAGAATTCTGCCCCCCCCATAAAGTGGCCAGCAGTCTGCTGCCACCCAGGTGGATGCACACTTATTGACCTCTGCGCACCTTACTGGTGTATATTTACACCATTACAGTTGACAAGGTGCTCTTATCCAGTGACACTTTACACAGGAAATAAAGATTTATTTCATCCTTCAGCTTTCATCCTTCTTCCTGTGATGCTGACTACCATCACACTAATAGTAGTCACCTGGGATGCCACAGTAGGAGATTTTCCATGACGGTGCGGTTACGGTATTGGAAACCGATACCTTGGTATTTCACGGTGTTAAAAAAATACTGTGGCCATAGTCACTGTCATATGCCGCTGACTGAGCAGGACTCCCTAGCCCAGTGGTTCCCAAAGTGGGAACCCCAGGGGTCATTGAGGGAATTCCATGGGGTTACATTAACATTGATTTGACTATATAAGAGAGTTCCGCGAACGTAACTGATGGTCCTTGAAAATAAACATGTCCTAGCTAACAGTCACAGCTACAAAAAATAATAAACTTAAAATTGATTGTAGGAATACAAAGAAATTAAGTCTACTCTTGAGTAAAGCTATGCAGCTGTATTGAATGCTACTAATTGCATAGCTCTGCAATGGTTTTAGAGTGAAATGCAGGGACTTCTTTTGACTTCTGGTTGCCAGCATGCAACATGCTGGCAATACACTAAATGCACAGGATTTCTAAAGCAATTTGGAACAATGGCACAGTTGTGGATTATATTTTTTGCTCTAATGTGGTCAAGTAGGCAGTGGAGCAACATGACAAAGGTAGGCTATAGTAGCTCTGCTCTCTCTGTCCCTCTCTCTGTCAGCTGGTAGCTGTATATGTGGTATGTTTCCCCATTAGCAGTGCAGCAGAAGCAAGTGATTATACTTTGGTATCACATCCGTGCTGAACTGAAAAAGTGACATTATTTGAATGTAAACAGCGCAGCTTTTGGTTTATTTGTACTGGTTTGGAGATCGGCCGACACTATTAAAATACCGCCAGAATGTAAATCTCATGGTATCAATACTGTGGCTTTCTACACCGCGATAATACCGAAGTACAGTATATCGAGGCTAGGTTTTAGTACAAGATGGTAAACAAAGATAATTTATTTAAGTCAGTGATCCATGGAAGCATTTATAAAAACAAAATCATGCAGGCCCAGGCCAAAAGGTAGTATACAATCAATGGTTCTGTACATGTGCAACAAAGCTACAGGCAAGGCAAACAAAATAATACTGCCTTCAAGTTTATCTATACAAGTTTTTAACTTTTTACATATCTGTCGTTGGGAAGAAACCACCTAACTTCAAAATGTTCACTCAGGAAATTAAGAAAGTAAGGAAATTTTATTTTTAAAACAGTGCAATGCTGCCTCATCACATTGTCAATTACTTGCATCAGAGGAGATGGGTGCAGAAGTCATTTTGAGAGTCCAATGGAGTTAAGAGTTGTTTTCCAGCACACAGATAGTGGGCTCCATTTTTCGTCACCGCTAAACGCCTTATCCCTTAACTTCTTTGCCTTTTTAAACTATTAAAAAAGAACATTTTTCAATAGTTTAAATGGCCAGTCTACAAACTCACAATGTGTCAATACATTGGCACGTTGAACTATTCCAAAAGGTTTTTCAAAATAGTAAAACAAATGTTAAGGTGGTTTCCTCCTGACAGCAACAAATAAGGCACATATTGTAATTGCATCAAATATCACATTTTCAACACTGTAACTGTTGTACAAATAACACAAAGCTATACATACAAATTAATATGGTGTTTTTGTAGTATAATGCTTTTGTTGTAGTAGTATTGCTAATGAAACATTACCCAAAATATTCTAATGAATTGTGAAATTTACAGTAATTCTAGTATTGACTGAATCTTAGATCGAATCTGTTGAAGTCAAGATTACCATAATTATTCAATATCATGATTAAAAAGAACTAAAATACACCATTCTGGTGTTGTAATATACAGTAATATGTTACTTATTTTAATGAATAAACCCATATTTGGGTGTAGGCTACAGTATAGTGTTAATACAATACAAGCACATCAGCAAATCTTTGAATCATTGCGGTCGCTGGTCTTGCTAATTGTAGTTGTGGTATGACCCCTACTGGTTGACAAAGGTAATAGTTATTTGAAGCAGACAGTTCTAGGTCTGACATGAGTTATCCTGGCTGTAGTTGTTCGCATATAGTTGCAATTGAATTAGCTTTGTCTGTCCCACGAGGGTGCGTCTGTATGGACATCAACATTCAAATTAACCATTGACAAACAGTTAAGTAACGCATTTCCCTGAGAAAATAATATTTTAAAATAACTTGATTGATCTTTTATGTTTTTTTTTTTTTTTTTAACAAAAGTTCTACTTTGTTGAATGACTAAATGAAGATACCTGTTTGTGGTGTTCCTGTGCAAATTTACCTGAAATGTCTGTCGATGGACCTACAGTAAAAAAAATACTGTATTCTGCATTTTGCTACTGTTAAATGCATGATAGCAAAGCAAGACAACATTACATTTCTCAATGTAATCTAAGAGTTTACATGAACCGTTAGCATAAAAAAATGCATTTATGCAAATCCACCCTGAACGCAAAATACAGTAACTACTTAAGTCTCCACTGCTTGACGTCCTGCATCTTCTGAAATTGTATGGAATCACAATTGACAATTATAGTTTGTCGTCCATATCAAGACAGGCATTCTGGATGGAGCCAGGGACACAGTTCTGTGTGTGGACCCCCCCTTCTGTCTCCGGGTTGGACTCTGGAAGGCCAACTTGCCCCAAGGACATACTCGGCCCCCTTGAGCTGCATACTGAGAGACAAGCGGCCGTGCCCATCTGAGTCTGAGAGTCCTGCTCTTTGCCCAGGATACTGGAGGAGGACATGGGTATGAGGAGAGACAAGGTGGGGAGTACTGGGGAAGAGATCTTGGCAAAGATCTGGAACTGGTCCTGTTCATCTCCGGACTCAATGTTGACACTCTTGTGTAACATGGACAGACTCTGCCTTGCCTCCTCCAAGTTCTGCTTCAGGTGAGTATGCTCATGCATAAGTCTCTCCTTCTCACCTCTCTGTGGAGTAAGCAGGAGAGAGTGTAGCTTGACCATCACTCTATTCTACAGTACAACAACACTAGGGGTGCCTCCTATACTCAACAAAAATTTAAACGCAACACTTTTGTTTTTGCTCCCATTTTTCATGGGATGGACTTAAAGACCTAAAATTCATTCCAGATATACAATATAACCATTTCTCTCAAACACTGTTCACAAATCTGCATAAATGTGGTAGAGCACTTCTGCTTTGATGAAATATCCACCCCACCTCACAGGTGTGCCACATCAGGATGCAGGTGTGACATCATGATTAGTGCACAGGTGTACCTTAGACTGTCCACAATAAAAGGCCACTCTGAAATGTGCAGTTTTTTGTTTCTTTATTGGGGTTCTGAGGCCTCAGAACCAGTCAGTATCTGGCGTGACCACCATTTGCCTCATGCAGTGCAACACATCTTCTTCGCATAGAGTTTATCAGATTGTCAATTGTGGCCTGTGGAATGTTGTTCCACTCCTCTTCAATGGCTGTGCGAAGTTGCTGGATATTAGTGGGAACTGGTACACGCTGTCGAATACGCTGGTCAAGCACATCCCAAGCATGCTGCTCAATGGGTGACATGTCCGGTGAGTATGCTGGCCATGCAAGAACTGGGACATTTTCATCTTCCAAGATTTGTGGAGGACTCAGAACCCCAATAAAGAAACAAAAAACTGCACATTTCAGAGTGGCCTTTTATTGTGGACAGTCTAAGGTACACCTGTGCACTAATCATGATGTCACACCTGCATCCTGATGTGGCACACCTGTGAGGTGGGGTGGATATTTCAACAAAGCAGAAGTGCTCAATACCACACATTTATGCAGATTTGTGAACAGTGTTTGAGAGAAATGGTTATATTGTATATCTGGAATGAATTTTAGGTTGTTAAGTCCATCCCATGAAAAATGGGAGCAAAAACAAAAGTGTTGCGTTTAAATTTTTGTTGAGTATATAAGGAAAACTAACCAAGGGTCACCTCAAGGCAGCTGAATCCTGAATGTTGCCTGGTCATGATTACTCAGTGTGTTACAAACATGCATGAGAACAACGGGTACAAGAGCAACACGTGTGTCTGTGCCAATTATGCTGCACGATGAAGTGACAGAGAGGAAGTTGGGAGAACCAACAGCACAATCTCAATCATTACAGGCAAAAACAGGGCACTGTAAGTACGATCAAATATATTGCTTGCCGCTTTTCAAAGCAGATCTCACTTTGCTTGTTGATACATTTTGTCAAATGCTTCACAATTAAGTGGAAGAATATCAATGACAGCAACCACTGTTAACAGCCAACTTATATTGGCAATGGCATTTTTCCACCAACACTTTCTAAAATGTTCCAAAATAGCAGATGTGCAAGATCTCTACCTTATTTGTAGATCTGCTATTCTTGAATAGCAAACACAAGAATCTAAAATGGTATCTGGTTTAAATGGGTTCAGTTTATGTACAAAGATAGAACAAAGATGTTACATTCAGCAATACAGTACCAGGATGTAGACAGAAAATCTCTTACCAGTGCGTTGATTTCACACTCCAGAGTGTGGATGATGTCCAGCTTCCTCTTTCGGCAGCGCTGAGCGGCGACACGGTTTTTGCTGCGGCGGCGGACATCATGAACAAACTCAAGCTGATCCTGGGTCAGGTTTTGGTCTTTCAGAAGCTGCTGGAAGGCATTCCGGCTCAATGTGGAGATCTGCTCCACTGGGAAGGGCAGCTGCACCTGTAGAGTATTAAGTGGTAATCAGTCATCAACCTAAACCAGTAATCACATCATTAAATTTAATACAGTGATGGAACATAGAGTATTGTTTTTAATTAGAAGGCATTTTACATTACCGGTAGATAGGCAATTTTATAAATATTTTATGCACATAATGCGTATAAAATATTCCTAAATTGCCTATCTCTACAAGATATTATTTATAACTTAATTTCTATTTTACCATGTACGTAATTTCTATTTTACGTACATGGTAATGCCTCGTCCGCCTACGATTGGCTTACCCGGGTTGTCCCATGGTCTCACCAGACTGTGTGAGACGCAACGTTACTCCGTGGTGGGAAATAAGGGAATGTACACATGTATACAAATAATTTCAACTGTATAAACAATATCTTCTACAAACATATAATGTTGTGTGTGCCAAACTGTCCCACAACGGAGTAACCAAGAATATCCAACATATAGCTATGCACCTCATTGGAAGCTCTGGTAAGGCCGGCAGTTTCGGTATGTCAGAAAAGTGGCCATTTAAGTAAAAAGACAATTGGAGTACTTCAAACATAAATAAAAAGCGTACTGCACTATACAGTACCTCTTCTGCTCTTCTTTTGTTGGCCTCACTATCTCCATCCGTGTCCAGATCTGTGTCTTCAGCTGAGTTGAGTGAAGAGGACATGTAGGGACTCTTCTCTGACTGGAACAGGCCGTCTGTCCCTGGTATCTGCTCCTCTGCGGCTCCGAGGTCCCTGAGGTAGGGACAATCCCCTGTGCCGGAGCTCAGGTCCAGCTGCCAATGGAAGTCTGAAGCCTTTGCTATGTTAATTTGGTCAACGGAATCTAGTGGTGGTGGCTGAGTCTGGGAAGGACACAGGTCTGGCCAAAATCCCTTGGCCAGATGTTCAGCCACCTCCCTTTCCACAATACTCCTCTCCCCATTTCCCTCATCCTGGCTTAGATCTGTGAGTGGAGCATCTGATAGATTCACAGGCATGGCCCCCTGCAGGCCAGCTGGAACTGGCTCTAATACTTTTGTACCGTTATCTGCCCCAGAGGGTTCGATCATGGGACATGAGCTTTGGTTACAATTGCTTTCAGCACCAGCAGTCTCAACAGTTTGGCCAACACCTCCATCTGACCCTTGTTGGAGATGTGGTGGGTTTACAGTTTCATGTGATGACAGCTCACAGGGGAGTGCACAATCCAAACTGAATTCGTCCAAAATGTCCCTTTCACAGAATTCAGAGGGACTGTCATCCTTGTTCGAGTCTTGGCATGGCAAAGACAGGATGGGACACACATCACTTGTTGTTAACGCCAGAGATGGCATTTGTGGGGTATGGTTCTGTAGACAGAAATTCTCCTTCCTTCTGTTGTCCTGGCTCACTGCGTTGTGAGAGCATTGTGCTGGTGGGTCAAATTGCACATCTCCCCCTGAAGGCACAGAGCTGTGTGGTTCTGGTAACTCAGACTGGCTGCTCTCTACACCTGGCCCCAAACCAACATCTGGAGTCACTTTCTGACAACAGCCTCTTCTCCTGGCTTCTTGTGCAGGTCTGTGACCTTCAGAAAACTTTGGCATGAGAAAATCGAAGCATGCCGTCTCCAAGTTGTGAAATCCTAAAAATTCAGCGCTGCAGTGAATGGCATGAATGTTTTCTTTTGTGAACAATAGCTTGGACGTGTAAGCAAAATTCAGCAACGGCTCAAATCCCTCCATTGTCACCTGCAAGGTTAAGCATAGATGTTGAACATTACAAAAAATATCAAATGATCATGTTGACCACAAAGGTGAAGGTCTCCATTTTTGTGCCAAACAGTTCTATTATGCTTATACTGTAATAATATGTTATCAGTGAGTGCTTACATACAACATAGAATGTCACTGAGAAGTTGATAAAGTGAGACAAAATTAAAGTGAAACACTACTGTATAGACACAATACAGAATACTTAGTCAGACAATGACCTCCTCAGGGAGAGTGATGACAGGATTCAGTCTGGTGGCGTTGGTAATCCGGCTACAGAAGTAGTCACTGCAGGAGGCCAGGACCGAGCCATGGGCACGGACACTCCTGTCCCCCACCACCACCGTCACATCACACAGCACGTCCCTCTGTCTCTGTTCATTCAGACACTGGAGGATGTGTGCACTGTGTACCGCAGACTGAAAGGTAAACACCGACGTACGAGGGGCTTGGAGTGACATGGCTCTTTACAAGCTTAGCCTGTGTAACAAGAGGGAGTAATGGGGAGTTTAATATTTTTGCAATTATACTATTAAACTTGTGCCCTAGTTCCGCAATGACCATCAGGTACCAAGTACTTTTTGTGATCCATGCATATCTTGGAAACACCATGCTGTGTTTGATACTACTGGGTCAAAAGTGCTGGACACTGGACACAGTGGACAGCCTGGACTAGCACTAAGTATAAAGTAAGTAGCCTTGGGAATAGGGAACCAACTTGACGGTCAACAGTTGGTCCAACCAACTGTTCCCAAACCCAGGAGCCAGGTGTTTATGTACCTAGGACATGCTACCAAGAGGGAGGGGTCTATGGGTACCATTCATCGCTATGACTTCACTTCCTCAGGGAACGGACACAAGTGTACCCCAAAATCTAAGGATAGACTCATAAGATTGCGATAATGACGAATATTGATGATGTAATCAATGTGATTCACCATGACATCCATTTCTAGGAAGCACCGAATGGGGGGTACTTTTTTATTATTATTACCGCGGCACAACTAGTAGGCCTAATGACATTGTAAAATTCTGAAAATGTGTAGCAGCAAGAGCCAGGCAACAGCTGAACTATTTTAACTTGAGGACAAGTTTGAAATGCTGACTCATGGTATTTGGTAACATGACATTCTTCGCTGAAGGAATACACGCGTCTGAAAGTAAACAACGCTAAAGCGACACAGTATAGAGATTATTTACTCATACACACGCATCTAACTCAACAAATACGATCACCTAGTGGGGCCCAGTGCAAAATCCAGGCCTAAAGTTTAATGTATAAATACAGTATTATACAAATTAACGTCCGATTGACTGGCAATCTGACATACAGCCTCGTCAGCAAAAACCTAAGCTTACAACTGAAAAAACGTACATATTTGCATTTGAGTACACATAAGACCTTATCACTGACCTGCCATCAGTTTTTTAACAGGACCATGATGATGTTCTTATTTTCGAGTTTTTTGATAAGGTTCTGGACCAGTCATGTAATCTGGACTTTCCACAAGTCATGTGACAGATTCGAACCAGGAAATATTTTACCAGCCACGCATGCTCACTGATCAGGTCAGAGCCATCTAGTAGAGGTTGCGGCGGTGGCGACATTGAAGGGTCAGAAACTCGAGAAAGCTCGACTGCTGTACATGCAGCTTGAAGGAGGGACAAGCTTGAACAAGGGCGTCGCACTCGCAAATAAGAGCTATTTTATGGACGTGTGCTACGTGCCAACTGTTGTTAACTATTAACAACTGACAGTCTTTCTCAGTGTTTATTTAGATATTTCGGGTGAAATCCACTAGCGAATAACAAAAACGATATAAAATAAAGGGATTTAACATCTTTAAAGCTGGGCTGTTATATTTCTCTACAAGTCCTGGACTGGAAGTAGGCTGAAGTACATTTCAGCCTCCTTCCAGTCCAGGACTTGTGAAGAAAAGCCACCCTATGAAGTGAACGGAGTTTGCATAACTGTCTATGGTTAAAGCTCAAAAGAACCAGACAAACAAGCAAAACATTGTTAATTATTTAATTGTAAATATGACTGCATTAGAATATTCAGATATACATATTTCATAAAAAGTTGATTCCACATTAGCCATGGTGACCTGCAAATTATAGAGCGCCTATGCATGTTATATAAAATTGGATACTTTTTTTGTACTCAATGGGCATGGTGTGCTATTACCAATAAATTTCCAATAGTCCATCCAAATTCAAATTTCTCCAAACATTAAACACGTTATTACAATTATTTATATATTTTAACCAATCTGCAATAACTATCACATGAATTGGCAGGAGTTGGTCACTATTGGCTGTAGTGGATTAGTAAAAGCCTAATGGCTGAAGTTCATAAGTGCAATACATCCCCTGCACAAGCTGTAATGGTATATTCTACTCTTTGTCACTGTATAAAAAAACACTTTATACTGCTCTTCAGTATTCAGTCCACTTCGCAAATGGATGCTGGCTAACTCAAAGTGGGATCCCTTTGTTGTTGTGGTCCTGAATCAGCAGCAGGTTGGTATGTTTGTGTTCCCTGAGTTGTGTGAAATGGCTGACTAATGATGGATCCTTTCATAGAAAAGGAGGTAGGCTTGGGAACCCTGGACTTTGCTCTCTGTCACAGGCTGAACGTTGGAATCACTGATATGGAACCATGATCCTTTAGGTGGCTCTGCATCTCCTGTGGTAATGACAGTTTGAGACACAATAAAAAATCTGTACCATGGTCTATAGTAAAATTATTTTACTACTGACAAATACATACTGTATGCCTAACAATGAAATATTAACCTAGAAAAAGGACAAACAAACCAGGTGCTCAGAGTAGGTAACTAAAGGTGATACTGGTTCAAAAACAAGGTAGTAACATGAAAGATGACAAATATTAACATACCTTGTATTGTCTCTCCATTGGATGAGGGTGTCGGGTGTGGATGTCGGGCTTTGACATTTGCTGTATAATGACCTGATCTCATTGTTCCACTGTGCTCTACAATACCATAGAGGCTGTACAAAACCTTATTTTCACCTTCAGGCACGTTCTGCACAAACAGACACAAAACCTTTTTAGTTAGGTACCATTTTCCCCTCCCAGTAATAGTAAATGGTTATTAATTACTTTATAATGTGCATTACATTCAACCATTTATGCACGCACACATGCACCCTCACTCACTCTTGGCAGAGCAAACCATGCAGGTATCAAACCACCAGCTGATACCTGGGAATCATATGATTTTCATGTGGCGCTCTACCTGAAATACTACATTGAGTACTAAATATACAGTTTCAAAATTATTACTCCTTTCAATATTTACCTTGCATCTTTTCGAACAGAAAGGTGCTAGGTCCAGAATCTGAGGGAACTGGACGTGTCTGTTCACCTTACATACACTGTGACCAATCTAGAGGAAGGCAAAAACAAAATTATAAAAAAACATTACTCATTTCATGTGAAAATGACTCATGTTAAATACACAATAAATAACCATTTATAGTTGACCGGATTTCTCACTCAAAGGTCCTTATACGCCCAAGTGTTTATTTTGACTGTTGCATAATGTCAATATTAGTCTACATCAACATAGAACATGATTACGCAGCAATAAAGTGAGCATTTCTAATTCAGAACTAGGTCGATTAACCTGTATCAATGAGGCATCAACTAAACGAATAGTTTGCTGAAACATATTCGACAGTGACATGTGTAACAACCATATTATTGAGAAGAAGTATGATAATTTGTAGAACTGATATCACCTGTTGAAATCTCTTCAAGTGTAGTGTGAGTACTGGTGGAGGGGAGGATATAAGCATTTGCTTGAAGGCATCTGTATATACGTTCTTCTTGGACCCTAAGCAAAAGAAAAAAAAAGTCATTATGAGATGCCTGGGCAAACGTGAATGGGCTGAAACAACTATCACAAATAGCCATATCCATCATAAATACCGTCAGAGTTGTTTTTGTTGGCATGCCGCTTAGTGCACGTGACACACAATAGGCGGTTTGTCTGGGCAAGACTCTCCACTTCTGTGAATTGAAACAAACAAGACTGCACTGAACACTCCTGTTTATCTGGGTTGGTTCTTGTAGCCAGTGTGCTGAAGGCCACCTCTGGGTCTTGGTTGACAACGGTGTACTCTTTAGATTCGGCTTCATTGTCTTCCTCCTTGTTATCTTCCACTGCTTCAGAGTCTACTGTGCCTTCATTCAGGGACATCTTGTCCATTTCATCTGCCAGCTGCACTTCATTCACCAATTGTTGATGCGTCTCAGATATCTTTACATCTTCCAAGTCAGAGTTCTTTGGTTGTTGGTCCTCTGACAAAACAGTGAAACGATTGCAGAATGGTGAAGCATCAAACGATTCGTGGTTTGTCGTGGAGATTTCCTCTACAGTTTCCCCGTTGGCCTGGGCTACACTGGGCTCATCTTTATCTTGTTCTGAAACACCCACTTCAGCTGAGTTTATCACTAGAGCCTCTTCCCGAGTTCCATTCTCAACCTGTTCCCTAGCCTGCTCTTCCTGAGTTTCGTACTCAACGTGTTGCTCTGAGTCAGGTAGATCTGCCTGGGTGCTCTCTGCAGGGCTCTGCGTGGTGAGACTGTCCAAAGTCATCTTCCCCTCATATTTCTGTTGCCTTCGTTGATTCTGTGGACAAATGAGTACAGAACTTATGTGTAACATGCTGTGCACAATGATGCAAAAACCCATTGAAACCCATTGAAGTGTTCTATTTTTCATCAAAAACCTTGATGAGAGGTTGTTGAAAACCTACACCTTGCTTGCTTGTGTGCATGTACCTTGGCTTGTTTCTTTGCCTGTTTCTTGGCTTTCTTCTGCTGGTACTTGCTACCAGCACCAGTGGGAATGTCATCATTTCCATTGGTCAAAGCAGGGCAGTGTGTTTCATCCTGGTCTGACTCGCTAGTCTTCTGAACTACTTTTTTCTGCTGCTTTTTCCTATATGCCTTTTAAAGAGACAAGCATGGAAATAAACTTCGAAAATTCCAAGATCTTTAAAGTAATAACAGTTAATAAATGTGACAGAAACTGACACTACCTCATCTGAAACAGGAAGTGAAAGATCCAGGAACGACTCTGTGACTAATGACACCTGTGAGCAAATATGTATATTACTAAAATACAGTTGAATATAATTCACAAGTTTTGAGTGTTATAATAGCATATTATTACATACCGTGTTGCATTCTTGACACATTACTGTGCTGGTCATTTCTCCACCAAACACGTCATCAACAAAGTTTCTGGGAGTTCCATTTTTCTCATACTCTGTAAACAATAACTTAAATATGAGAAAGCATAATTTCTTGAATATAAGGTCATAAAAGGTTGATTAATCGTCACAACAATACTTACAGTACATCCTGTAAAATATGTAACTGGTATTTACCTTTAACATATTCGGTTTTCCCAGATTTTTTCAATGCCTCCAGTAATCCAGAATGTAATCTCTGAAAAGAAAAAAAAAAATGTAAAATTCACTTTATTGCCATATGTATCATGCATCTGTGGTTTAATCTGTTCTCATCTGATTTACATACTTTGGTCTCCTCAGCTCTCATCCCATCGAGGAGGTAGCGCAGCAACTCTTGACTGTCCTGTTGCTGGAAGCCTTTAAACCTGGCAGCCCTAGTGTGGGGTGATACCAAAAAGGTGAAGGGACACCATCATGCCTTTGGATTCATTGTTGATGGTTATCGTAGTCTACTGTATTCTTGGCTACAGCAACCTTTACACTTCAAGGACTGTCATGACTATCAGTGTCAAAGACCTTTAAGGGTCCTTTTGCAACCCACAATACAACAATGTCCTACCAAGAACATTTTGAGTAGAACTGGAAGAACTGACAAGCCTGCAACTAAATATACAATTGCACTCACTTTTTACAAACTTGTGTGAACAGGCCCCGAGGAGATACGACACTTTGCTTGGTTTCCTGGATCTCATTCAGCAGCTGACACATTGACAGAGTCATGGATCCAGGCTGGTCCAACTCAACCACAATAGGTTCCTGCAGAATCACAGTGAAAACAACACATCTCATTTCACAATATGTATGAAATATAGTATACAATATAAAACAAAAGAATTGGGTGGTTGTATCTGGTCTCCCTACTCTCACACATTAACTTAATTCAACTACTCCCCAGGGCAAGTAATGGTTCAGCACAGGTTAAAATCCAGGGTGGAAAGCTAAATTACATGGTGCAGCTTTATGCAAATGAAGACAGACAATAAATATAAGTTAACATACCAGATTGGAGGAGGCACCAGGTGTAATGTTAAGATTAATCTTATCCATTGTCATGTTACATAGAATCTGCCTTAGCATCTGGGTTTGAGAGATGTTCTGGAAAAGAGACAATGTTATTATTATTTAATAGCTTATGACAAACTAAAAATGAATGTATACATCCTCCACGTACACAGTAAATACGTCAACAATGAATCCATGTATAACTCAGAGAATTTAATATCAGAATTTGTAGACAGACTGTGATCATTTTACTGCGTATAGAAAGCACAGTCTTACCTGGATGACAGCATTAAAAAAACATGTGTTCCCCAGGTTGCTGAGTCCTTTCACTGAAACAACACTCTTGTCTTCAGCTGTGACAGCCTTTTGTATTCTCACAGTTCCTTTCTTCTTGCCATTTTTCTTCAAATGGTCCTCGTTCTCTTCTGTATTATCATCAACCATAGTCACTGGTTGCTCTTCCAATGCGCTCGCCTCCACCTTAGAACCTACATTAACCACATACAGAAATCAAATGTGTTCCAGCATAGAAAGATGTAGCTCGATATGATTTATTTATTTTTAGATATGATTTAAAAAGAATTGGGGAAAGTAAAAGGTAAAATGTAATTTTGCAAAATCATCAACATGTCAAGAGTTTCTGCAGGGCTTACCTCTCTGGGATGATTTATTTCGGTTCTTTGACAAGGATTGTTTTTTTATGTTGGTCACTAACTGAGCTAAATGCCCAGTTTGATTGTATGTAACTTCATCATCACATAGATAACACCTGGAAGAATGATAGGAAATTACAACAAGATTCAATCCAGAGTTCTACAGGTAAATTATTCTCTTTTTAATTACAAGGACTCACAGATATGTAGATTAGAGTAGGTTACCGACCCCCTTTTATGACTTATTCAGGTATGGTACAAGGCACTAAAACAAAACAATTACTCACCACACACTCCAGTTGTCCATGCTGATCACCAAGCAATGTGGATCTGTCCGGGGAGTCTCATAATGTTTGATCGCATGTTGGTTCTCTGAGTTTCGCCCACAGCCCTTTGATAAAAACATAGAAAACGATCTGCCTATTTAGGGCAGAAGCTAGCCGCATTGCGACGTTAGATTCTTTTCTTTTATATTGGGAATTTATGTGAATCTAGCGTCGCATATGGCTCCATTCACTCGACTGCTGTCTAAATGTCACCAGTGATCTGCTTGTATTCAACAAGTCAAACTCACCAACTTTGCAGCTGTAGAGAAAGCTTGCCACATCCTCTGTCGATCTGCAAGGGTTTTGTGCCATAAAAATCCACCGTAGACCTATTATGAGCTACTTTCTGTCCTGGGTATTCCACAACAAACATCACCGCTGCCATTTTGCCAAACAAGAGCCAAGGGAGTGCTTGTTTTATACACTGACACACAAAAACAGCAGGTGCGATACTGCGTGTGCACCGACCAGGTGTGCACCTTGTGTGTGTCAGTGTATAAAACAAGCACACGCCCTTGGCTCTTATTTGGCAAGATGGCAGCGGTGATGTTTGTTGTGGAATACCCAGGACAGAAAGTAGCTCATAATAGGTCTACGGTGGATTTTTATGGCACAAAACCCTTGCAGATCGACAGAGGATGTGGCAAGCTTTCTCTACAGCTGCAAAGTTGGTGAGTTTGACTTGTTGAATACAAGCAGATCACTGGTGACATTTAGACAGCAGTCGAGTGAATGGAGCCATATGCGACGCTAGATTCACATAAATTCCCAATATAAAAGAAAAGAATCTAACGTCGCAATGCGGCTAGGCAGAAGCCTGGAGGGTGTACAAGTTGAACTAAATAGATTTTTTATTCGTATAATCTCAAGATTTATGCAGAACTCTGAGAGGCCCTGGGCCATTGGATTTGAGAACCACTGATAGGGCATCATACAGAATCACCTATAGATAATAATGCACTGTGAATTGCAAGCATGTTGTCAAACTCAGCATAAAATATGTCAAACAAGCCTGCAGTACTTACTCTATGTCCACATTTTAAGCACATCCATATTGTTGCTGTGTCTCGTTCCTCTTCATCACATTCCAATGGCTGGCTATCAGAGGGCTTATCGTCATCTTTACAATCCTGGCAATTGTTGCAGTCTGAATTCAGCCCAGATTTCTTGACAAAACTGTGATCTATCCCCTTCTTGACATGGCTGCAAGAGGGACCTAAAACAATACATGATATCATGAGACCATGACACACAAATCAGCAGGCACTCATACAGTATATAGCCTTGTAACAAGATTTATTTGATTGACGATTCTGAGTGTGACATTTCGTGTCCAACATTTGTGTATAGGTCATATTACACAAAATAATCAATAAAAAAGCAGTCTATGACAGTCTAGATCCAAGGCTATATCAAATATTCCACAACTTCACCTGTTGGATCAATGTCCTCCTCATACTCCTTTTGGCCTTTGTCCTTCCCTCTTTTCTTCCCCATGTTCACCTTAAAACAAATTAAAAGATGTTAACATCAGCACATACCTTCTTAGTTATATTGTGGAAAGTATAACTTTGTAGCCCAAAAGTTAAGTATGGCTGGTATTATTAATCAAACTGAAAAACGGCCAAATCAAATGGTGGTCCATAACAACTTACGTTCAAGTGTGGACTGTAGTGTGGAGCTGTAATTTCTCACAGTTGGCAGTTTCGTTTTCTCTGTGAGCTTTCTAATCCAGACATATTCTGGTTACATATAATACTACTGCAAAACAAACAACAGGTATTCAACTCCAGCAAACAAGCACTGTGTAATCAAATACATGCGCGAATCCCATATAAATTCCCGAGATTTTATATCTCGCATTACATATGGTAGCTAAAAATGTGGTCGTAGTAGTCAATCGATTGTAGTCCCTGAATTGGTGACGCAATTTCCTGTCCCCCGTCTAAAAGAGTCCGGGTTAATAGGCTTCCGTGTCCATAGCTATGTATGTCCGTATCTGTGGCACATGTCTGTTGAAACTAAAACTGCTTTCTATTGGGAATGAACCATAGAGGTATTATAATATACTGTATCTATGGAATGAGCATAGTGTGATCCGCCTAGAGCCTGCCTACTGTATACGGTAAAATGTACACACACAATGCATAGGGTCATACAGACCTTGCCTGTGCGTCTTTAGACGAGAAAAACAAAAACGCTTGTTCGGACGTCTGTACGGATCGTGGTCGGAGGAGCAAAGTTGATTGATGTCGTGGTGGAACAGACCGAGAACATGTCACTGTCACTTAGTGAGTGGGCTGAAGCGCAGCTTTCGGAGATAGAACTGCTGTCAAGCATGTTCCCATCCCAAGAAGAATTTGAAATAACCGACCAAATGGCGCTCGCAGAACTCAGGGAATTTGTGGAGGGGTCTACAGATACACCCCCCCCTTCAAGACCCCAGTTTGTCATTAAGCAGAAGATGGAAAGTGCGGGCATGAGCTTGGTAAATACAACAATACTGTCCTAATGTTTCATATGCATATGCGTTCATAAATGGACTATTCCATTATTTTAATTCCTTATGTATTTCTCAGGGGGACATACATCTATCCTGCACTTATCCTTATGAATATCCGAATGTCTTACCAGAGATAACTGTAAGGTAAGCAATTCTGCTACTGAATTCCTGACCAGGCATCCCCCCTCTTTACCTCCACCAATTTGTGCTAAATTCTGGCTTCACAGAAGTGAATACTTTTAAAGGTTATGTGTCTCAAATGTCTTGATGAAATGAGTAAGGTAGCCACTATTGTAAACAAGTGTATTGGTTAACTGGCGTTATTCACTCACAGTTATAGGTCTTGCATTGAGTTTAGTTAAATATGTGATTCATTCATTAATTTATTTTCATTCTCACCCTAGATGTGCTGACCTCAGCAGAGCCCAGCAGACACAGTTCCATACAGACCTGAATGCATACCTTACAGAGAACTGTCAAGGAGAGGTGTGTGTGCTCTCTGCAGTGGAATGGGCAAAGGAGAACGCACATCTCTATGTCAACAAGAGCGTATCAACAGCAACAGCTTCTAAGAAGGAGTCATCCTCGTCATGTCCAGTGGAGCGATTTACCCGCCTGTGGATCTATAGCCATCACATCTATAACAAGACCAAGAGGAAGAACATTCTGGAGTGGTCCAAGGAGCTGGGGCTGTCAGGGTTCAGCATGCCTGGAAAGCCTGGCATTGTGTGTGTGGAGGGGCCTCAAACTGCCTGTGAGGAGTTCTGGTCTAGGTGTGTTAGTGTTGCTATTTTTTTATCACCCAATAAGGACGGTGAAATAGCACAGATTGGAAATGTTGTACATATACTACTAGAAAATCCAAAATCTGTTACAGTGCTATTGTTTTGACCATGACAGAGGCGTGGGATTTGGGTAAGCTGGGGTTGACATTAAAAGGATCCCTGGCTTAAAACACTATACTTGCCTTCTATAACTAAAACATGCAGTGTTGAAAACATTTTCAACACTTTATTTCTTTCATAAATAGAGAATCTTTCACTCAATAGGAGGTGCTCCTGACGCAGGATGATGATGTCACATGAGCATGTTCATCCATATATTCCATTCCATTAGAGCTAAACCACACGTGACATCATCATCCGGCACCAAGAGCGGTTCCGGTTGAGTGAAATATTCTCTATTTATGAAAGAAATAAGATGCCATTGGTGTTTTTTATTTGTTTATTTTAGTTATATCGGGAAGGTATGATGTTTTAAGCGATGTTTATCTTATTTGTCAGGGATCCTTTTAACAATTCTGTGTTATTGTGTTACAATCCGGAGTCGGCTCAATCGAAATTCACAACATTGCCTATGTCAACTCACTCACTTTAGCCTGCTCGGCGGTGGCTCTTGTGGGTCAAGTTTGCTTGAAACAGCAACCCTCCGTCGTGGTCTATGGGGAGGATGTCAGTGTAAAATGTACAGATAGACAATCGATATTATTTCATAGTGTTTTGTTGAGAACAGGTTGCTTATACACAGGGCCATAAAAATAACATGTTAAAACCACATAGGCATCTGTTTCATTTTATATTTTAACCACTAAAAACTTTGAATGTATATACTGGTATCTTGGCTATTAAAAAAATCAGCAAATCTTGTATTATGAATTTTAAAGAGAATTTTAACTCAAATCATTGCTTCTCCCCGGGTCCTTGACTCCTTGGGAAAAAATATAGGCAAATTTCTCCTTAGAGAAAATAAAGGCTAATTGAAATTGAATTGGAATAGAGGTGGGTTCAAGGACAATATATTTTTGGGGTAGCCTTTCCTGGAAATACTATCAAGGACGAGTGGTTAAACCAGGATAGTAAAAAGTTTGAGCACACAGCACTGCTGATATAGCAACATACGTTTATCAGAAAATGCCAATTTTGTTATGTTTTGTCCTCTATCCACAGAGTTAAAGTTCTGACATGGAAGAAGATCATGATCCGACACAGGGAAGATATTCCCCTTGGTGAGGAGGGCAGCAGTGGTGAATGTATGGATTCACTGCGCAGATTTACAGGATTTGAAGAAGCCATGTTTGACCCTCATGGGAACAGAGGAAACCACATGGACCTTGGACAGCTCTACCAGTTCCTTAACGAGAAAGGCTGTTGTGATGTCTTTCAGATGTACTTTGGAATTGAGGGGCGATAACATCTAAAGCACAGGGGTAATTTAATAATTTACAACTTCCAACAGGCTGAGGCTAAAATGATATACAGTAAGATATAATACAATTAATTCTCAAATTTTGGCAATTGTTATGGAGCTGCAAGCCAGACGTTTAGCGGTGTTACACATTCCAGGAACGTCCAATCCCTACTCGCTAGAGCTGCAACGATTAATCAATAAATCGTCATAAGAATCGATAATTGAGACTGCAATGCAAAATATGACCTAAGTTTTCTGTAAAACTTCAAATGAATCAATTATGAAAATAATGTAAATAAAGTAATAAGTTGCAGTCCTACTACACGCCATACCTTGTTGTAAAGGTGAACAATCATTGATTAAAACAATATAAGATTACAATTCCATTTGGTATTATTAAAGTGGATTAAGTTAATCCAAAAGTTAGGTTTCCGAATTTATATGGATCTTGTTTTGTTTTTTCTCTCCACAAATATCATGATTGATGTTCATTGATTAGTCTTTCATTGCTATTGATCATGATATTTGCACATAAATAGAGACTATAATTAATTAGCACAATTTAAAAAAAAAACATTTTTTTTAAATAATTTTTAACCTTTGACCTTCTATAAAAGTAAGGAAAAAGCCTGCAATAAATATATTTTTGTGATCATTAAAATGTGTAGAATATGTACATTCATTATTTTCAAAATTCTAATAATTCTAAATTTGCATTTTTTTTTATTATTATTATTATTTAAGTATGGGAGCTGTCCACCAGATGGCACCATTTTACCACTAAACGGATATTTTGGACACTAATGCACAATGTTATTAAAGCTTAGGCTGGAGAGCTTTTGGATATTATTTATTACACAATTCTTTAAAACAATTTAAAGATGTATTTGCAGTTTCAAAACTCCATTTGTATTTAGGTTAGAGAGCTCTGTCTTTAACCTTGTGGTAGTGACCATTAAATGATGAGCAATTTAATGCATCTCAGTTCTTGTAAGAGCTCAGTTGTTCATGACAATGGTTGATTGAAATATCTACAGTATTAACGCAGAATGACATTTCAAGTACAACTCAATACAAAGACTGTTAACTGTGAGTGTGACCGTCGACCGCATGAAAGCCTTTCTACTTGTTTATAATAGAGCTGAGCACCACACACAAAGCCAACTCGGGTTGTGATTGTGACAAATCATGACAACACACAAAAGCTAATACAATATCTAATTAGCAAGAAGAAAAAATGACAGGATACAACACTTTTTGTTTCGTTTTTCTTTTCTGAGAAACTTCTTAGAAATTATTTGATTGTCCCATAAGCTTGTGAGTGTCACAACCCGAGTTGGCTTTGTCTGCGGCGTAATCGTCTTTATAATATATAATTTTCTGAAAGTCTTATCAGGAAAATGAATGAGGATTCCATTTCTGGAACACGGGCGTCATGAAAGGGGCGGGACTGCTCAGCTCTATAGAGCCGACCATGTTCATTTCATCAAGACATTATATATGTTTGTGCCCCAGCATGATGAAATCATAGAAATCATAAACTATGCTGGGACACAAGCAGGAAGTTCCCATTGACCCCCATTCAGGGTGCCTCTACATTGCTTTTTGCACAGTCTGTGTTTCGGACCGAGCTGTGACGTCACGTCCTTTTTTGAATGGGTTTCAATGGGAACTTCCGTCTAGTTCCTGTCTGAATTTCGGACAGTTCTCAGGCAGCAGGAAAGACCCGCCCGTGGCCGAAATTCAGACCGGAACAAGCCGGAAGTCTCATTGACACCCATTCAAAAATGCAGGACATGACGTCACAGCTTGGCTGAAACTTGGAATGTGCACTTTGCAGGCTGTAGGCCCTGTCAAAGAAGCAGGACGTGACATCACTTCTGCTGGTGTCTGTTCGGTGCCTCTACACTGCATTTTGCACAGTCTGTGTTTCGGCCAGGGTGTGACGTCACGTCCTCCTTTTTTGAATGGGTTTCAATCGGAACTTCCGGCTAGCTCCTGTCTGCATTTTGGACAGTGGTTTCAGGTCTGTAGACTCACTAACCCACACCTTGCTTGTGTACTGCCTGTGATTTCAGGCCGAATGGGTGTCAATGGGCACTTCTGGTTTGTTCCTGCTTGCATTTTTGCCTGCAGCCATCTTTTAGGAACAGCAAAAATACAAGCCAGAAGTCTCATTGGCACCCATTCAAAAACGCAGGACTTGGTGTTGTAGCTCAGCCGAAAACATGTCAGTACATAAGCAAGGTCTGTAAAGGGTCAGAGAGCCGCGACAGACTATGTTGTGCACAGTCTGTGGTTTGGGCCGAGCTGTGACGGCACGTCCTGTATTTTTGAATGGGTGTCAAAGAGACTTCCGGCTTGTTCCGGTCTGCATTTCGGCCGCGGGCAGGCTTATCCTGCAACCTGACCACTGTCCAAAATGCACAAAAATGCACGTCACAGCTCGGCCCAAACCACAGACTGTTCAAAAGGCAGTGTGGAGAGTCGGTTTAGCCAGGCTAACCCAGAGGGTCTTCCTGAGTCGCGAACAGAAACAGGAACTAGCCACTAGTTACAAGCTTTTGTTATTTGGATAAATTAATATAGGGTACTGTGTACTGCTTGTGTTTTCGGCAGAGCTGTGACATCACAGCCTGCTTTTTTGAATGGGTGTCAATGACACTTCCGGCTTGTTCCTGCTTGCATTTTCGGCCATGGCCAGATTGCAGGAAAAGCCTCCTGTTGCCGAAAAATAGGAGCCGGAACAAGCCGGAAGTGTCATTGACGCCCATTAAAAAAGCAGGATGCGACGTCACAGTTCGGCCAAAAACACGAGCAGTACACAAGCAAGGTCTGTAGAGGGTCTAAGACGCGCTACAGACCTTGCTTGTGCACTGCGTGTGTTTTCGCAAGCTGTGACGTGGCGAGCTGTCATGTACCTGAAACCCCCCACCTCCCATCCCTCCCTGCCATCTCCATCATCAGCCTACCGCCTCCACCATCAGTCTCCTTCACCACTTTTCTCCATCTCCTAGGAACAGATCCGGAGCAGAGTCGAACACTGTCTGAGTGTGCAAGACTCCTTGCAGTCCTGAGACTGCTCCCCACCCTGTTTCTCAACCTACTTGGGTTCCCCTCCCCCCTTGATCCTTTTCATTTGATAAAACTGTTAAACTTTGAGCAGAAGTTGTGGTGTCTTATTAGTGAAGTATTTTTTGTGTTTGTGCTTTTTGTCAAATGTGTTTATGTTTTATACAAGGCTGCTGAGCCCATGAACAAATTTTATTGCGAGCTGACAGAGTTATGATATAATCCATCGCTTTCACAGTTCAAGTAACACTGAGGATTTGACAGTTTATTGTGCTGTCTATCATCTATTATCTGTCTTAACATAACCTTGTTCCATGCACATTAATACTTCTATCTAGGATAAATGTGCCATGACTCACCAATTGCAAATGTCAACTTCTACAACATTGAACAATTATGCTGTGAAATGTAGTAGCCACTTCATGGAGGTCCGTAAGAAGAATGACAGCCCTGTCTCTCATTCTCTCAGCTCTACTTTAAGTACTTCTACTCAAGTACAAGTCTTTAAAATGTCAGTTGGTTTTTCTATTCGTCTTATGAGAGCACTTGTGAAACCTCTTATATTATCGCACCTTGTTATTCACTTTGATTTCTACTTATTTATACAGCAGTTTAGCTGTTATTGATCATAACATGTAAAAGTTAGGACAGGATCAGGATCAGACAGATCCTGAAATGGCATGCATATGTGCTTATGATTGTTTATTTGTTTGTTTTAGATATACCAACATACTGTATATACAAACGCGGACCGTGTGTGTGTGTGTGTGTGTGTGTGTGTGTGTGTGTGTGTGTGTGTGTGTGTGTGTGTGTGTGTGTGTGTGTGTGTGTGTGTGTGTGTGAGAGAGAGAGAGAGAGTGAGAGAGAGAGAGATGCTCCAGAACAATTAATAATACAAATAACAAATACAAAAAATAAACAAATAAACTGGTAGACATTTCCATTCTGCACTTGATCTTAAGACAAATTCTGTCTGCCCAGGTGTCATGGGCCAGCCTGTGCCCTAGACGTATCAAGGACCTTGCACACAAGCCACAGTTAAGTCATCTTGACAAATCAGCTGGATTGGAAGTCACGGTTCGTACAGTATATATTGTTCAAATGACATTTTTATACAATGGTTGGAAGGGATTTTAAATGTATGTTTGTATATATTGACAGTGACACTGAAGTTGCACCTTGTGTCCCCCCTCTCTAGTGCTGGCACTCCTCTCTAAATTGGGGGGTAGCAAGTACTGATGAGGATGAGGGGTGACCTTACATTTCATTTTTACCTGTATGTGTTTGGCCCATGCGATAGATGTGTATAGAATTGTGAGTAGTGCGAATATTCCTAATGCAGTAATGTGGAAGGTTACTCATAGGCTGTAGATAGCTGCGTGGTAATGTCAGTTATTTACCAGTAATTATGATGGTTTGCCCCACCTGTTTAAGAGCAGCATTGCTGCTGCTATGGGCTTTTCAGTATGACTTGACTCAAGAGACAGCAGGGGAGAGCTGTGAGGCAGAGCCTTGTTTAAGGTGGGAAAAGCCTATAACCATTCCTGTGTTTTTGTTTACAAGTGTTAAATTTTGTTTTCTTGGAACATTTTCTTTTGGCCATTGTTATTTATATTTGTAATTTGTTGCCGGTTTGGACTGTCAATGCACCTTTGGAGGTAAATAAAATGCCTGAAATGAGCTTGTGGATCTGTCTATTTCCTGGAGCCTCCGACCATCGGCCTACATCACCACACCAGGTCCTTTTGAAAATCAATTTCACATGTAATGTCATTCACACAGGATTTACTGATTGTTTACCTTCCATTCTTTATAGTTTGGACAATTGCCCAGATTTGTGCCTATTGAACTGGTGATGCATGTAATTGAATTATATGAAGTATTTCATGTGTGTAGCTGGTAATCATTCACAGTACCAGGCTAACATAGCCTAATGGTTGTTTGAAACAAAGCTTTTGAGAGCATTGTATTGTAGAATAGAATGCTCTCAAAGGGACAACATGTATAAGTAGGCTATATTGTCTGTAACGTGACTGTTTAGTGTTTGTTTTCTACTACTAAATAAGCGGTATCTTAATAGATATTGAAATGCCTGGTGAGTGGGGACACAAGCTTTCGTAGCTGGATTATCAGACTCTATTTTATCTTCCTGAAGCTTGAGCAAGAGACTCAGTCCATTGAGAGTGGGCTGCGTCTATGGGTCTGAAGACCAGGCTAGGGCTTTCACATACGTAGGAACTGCATCTGTCTGAGGGTACAGGGGCATTCACATATTGTAGTAAATATCTGTCTGGGTGTACAGATCCTTTCACATAGGAAGTGGAGTAATAATAATGAAAGATGTTGCTAGTAAGTTAATGTATAATCCATGTTTTAATGAGTTAGAAAAGCATTCATCATGCTGGGTCTTTTTAGACATGAAGCAATTACAATAGTCTACAACCCTGCAGAGGTAAGATTGGAGCATTAATTCTACTAAAATACGATGGGTTGTTTATGACTAATAAAATATATCCTTTAACACAGCCAATAATGCTGTCAATTAATCTAGTGTATGCACTCTGATTTTAGAAAAGGTGAACGCAAATATTGAACGGTGTAAGTTAAGTATTGTCCATAGTTCATTGAGTGCATGAGGAATGTATTCGTTTGGAAACACGCTTGAAGATCACCATTGATCCACCCCATAAATCTATCACAAGGGCTGAAATGGAACGCTTTCACACCATATCAAGCTGTTAATTTGTTATGCGGTACATTGCCATTTTCAATTTTGCCAAAGTAAACCAGATAATCAAAGCAATTAAAAACACAATCAGTTGTGTTTCTAAGTGCTATATAAAACTTGGCCTGGCAGCTCTTTAGGATTCTGGGCCTTCTGTTGTCGTGACCTGCCAAGGTGAACTCTTGTATGCTTATCCATCCCATGAATACTAAATGTGCCTGGATTAAACATTTTCTTGTCTCCTCAGACCCATGGAATCAGTTGTTTTACTGAGATAATGCTTTGGACTAATCCCTGAGGACCAGCACCACACTGACTGGCATCATAAAAATGACTTAAACAGATGTGGAAATATTCACACCTAGCCAATCCTAGTAGTCTTTCCTCTCTTTTGGAATGTTTTGTGGCAATTACAAGACCATGAAAGCATGAATACGGACTAGTTGCCTGTTTGTGCTTCAAATTCTCATTCTGAAAACTTCACTTCAGTTTTGTTTTTAATCAGACAAGAACAGGGATTTCAATCTATGATACAATAACTAACCAATAATAATCAATAATTGTATAAATGTAAATGATGAATTATATTATTTATTCCATGTCTGATATAAAACAACATGCAGCAGACTCATTTGCATATGAAAAGTGAATTAATTATGCTGTTTAACTTATGTTTAAATATCCCCTGCACTTTTATTGGGTGAACATCAATCTTCCAGTCACTGATATCCTAACTTTAATTAAGTCTCTTGTGAATTGCTTGGAAGACACACAAATGTTCAAATCCAAACAGATGGCACACAATTTTATTTTTTATTTTCTCTGCATACCTTATGCCGCTGCTTGCAGGTACTCCATTTCCCCCCAGAAGACTACCAAAGACAAGGCTTCTCTTTATAGGGTCTCCTGGGCTTTCCGTGATGCAAAATTCAGCCAAACAATGCAGAAAAGTTTGTTTAATTGGATCTAAAAATACAATCTAATATAAATCAAATGCAGACAGAGCAGACCAGTGCAGGTTATTTCAGGACTTGTGTGTGAATCAGTTTAGATGAATGACTTTACCACACAGTGGGTCTTTCTCTCATTAATCCACAGACCTGCATGTGGCCTAATTCATGCAGCACAACTCTGTGTGGAAAATCATCATACAGTAAACAAGGGACTTGTATCTATCTAGACACATTCATCCAGCTTAATGGTGTGATGTATCCAGGGGGGTGTACAGCTCATGTTCCTTGTTCTGGACCATTTGACTTCTGTAACTTCCTCTAGGACCTATCACAACTGGAAGTATGCATAATTTGTTTAATCAGATGTTTTTTTGTCAAAACATTTCTCTACTCTAGATGTAACTCAGGGAAGTTTCAAGGTTGCTATGAGGTCAATAACGGTTCTAAATCATTTAGAACAGCCAGTTGTATTAGACATTAGTTGGTAGCTCTAGGACTGTTGATGTGAGCACACCTCATGGTGCGATCTGCTATACATGGCGTACTTGTGGAAGGCACAAGTTGGCATCTTGAGAGAATGCATTTCTCTTGTTTTAATCGATTGCCTGCCCTGTGGTTTTTCATGTCTTCTGCATTCTGCAGCAGCACTGAAACATATTGGTAAAAGGCAAAATATACAAATATAAACAACCTCTTAATGAAATGCAAGAAATGTCATTTTTATGTGCTGAATCTGACATTTGGATCGCAGCAACAAAAACGAATAGGCCTTTGCTTAATTAATACAACAAGGCCAGAAGTGCTTCTGCAAGGGCCATCTGTTCGAGAATGAAAATGATTAATGCTTGAAAAGTGTAATTAGGATGTAATCCTAAATTTGTGTCTTTCATAGATATCATTTGGTGCTCTGGGGCTTTTATAGTGGACTTCTGCATTGGTATGATAAGTGCCCATTGAGAACTGGAGGGCTGATATGAACTCTGCATACAGGGTACAGTATAGCGATCAGCATTGTAAGACTTACAAGGCCCCACTGGGGGTCATGCTGGAATTGTTACATTGCCCAGGCTTTGCTTCTTACAAGAAAAAAATAAATAAATAACCTTTTACTTTCAACCCAGTATTTACGATTATGTGTAAGCATTTCTCTCCCCAATACCCAATTATAATATTACGATGGATCCATAACATTTCCTGCTTATTCACAATAGTCTATTTTAATGTATATGACACACTGAGGCTTTAATAAAGGAAAGGCGTTCTATATGGGGAATTGATGTTTGTTTAAATTGGCTGGGCTGTTGTTGGTAATGATTATGAAGCAAGCGTTAGGAGCTGTTTGGACAAGAGGAGTGAGTGAGTCACTGTATGAATCAGGCAGATGGCTGGCTGGACAGCGTGTTGATAATAGCAACATTAGTCTGCTGGGAAACAACATTATGTTCAAGGTCAATGAGTGCTGAGGGATGGAGCACCATTATAGCGTGATTGAGCCCCCATCTTCTCCTAACCCCATCAGGTGGCAGGGGCGGATCTAGGCATGGTAATGGGGGGTATGGTAATGCCCCCCTAAATGCCCCGACTGCCCCACCAAACATGATGGCATCCAAAGCAAACCAAGATACCCAAAAAATCAAAGTGCTTATAATTAAAATGATGTGAAACACTACTCCTACTAACTAACTACAGCTGTGTCACACCAACAGCATTTCATCATTGAAAACAGAAAACTCTCTGAGTCAGACCTTTAGCTTTATGCATGCTGCGTGTCTGTTGCAACTTCAACAACTGATGTTATTATTGATGCTTTACTTGCCTAATCAAAGTCCTGTAACTGAAAATGGCATGGGTGCGGCTTCATCGCCCGTGGCGTGAAGCGACACGGGCGATGAAGCCGCACCCATACCATTTTCTCTTGCCCCTCCAATATGTTCTCTTGCCCCCCCAAATGGGATATGTTAGATCCGCCCCATGTCAGGTGGTTCCATGTGAAGCTATTCAGTACTATACTACACATCTATCTATATTACTTCAATAAAATAAATCTTCATCAGTGATCAGTGACCAATACTTTACAGTATATTGGTCATTGTATTTACACATTTAATGGTTTAAGCACAATTGCATATTAGTGAAATGTACACTAAATGGACAGATTTGTTTGAAAGGCCATGTGTTAATCCTCTATAATGTAATGCCAATTTTTTTAATTACGGCCAATAGCAGCGTTCCAGCATTTTGGAATACATTCTAAGAAATGATTATACAGTACTAAGACTGTTAGACTTGTCATTTATGTTCCTACGCATGTTCACCAGGGCACATATCGGGGAACCTCAAATTGACATTATGCCCATTTGAAGAGATATGCAGCGACGAGAAGATTTGTAAAGCTCTAGCAGTGATTCACACTTAACCACACATTTATAAATGTTATAGCTATTTTCCTATATGGGGCAGGTGGCTCTCATAACCCTTGGGTGGCAGGATGCACTTTTGGCTGCCCACCCCTGTCCCCCTCTAGATATGGCGTTGTTCACAGATAGGCAACAGCAGCCCACTGTGTAGACATCTGTGTGCAGTTTAATGAAAACGCTTCAAGTATCATCATCCTAAACTGCAAAGAGATGGGGAACGTATTCAAGGACACTCAAGTCCTCTTGTTACCCTGTGTTAATTTGTAAATGAAGCGAAGAAGTGTGAGAGTCGGGCAGTCTTCCTGAGGAGCTTTGTGTTTCTTTTTCTTTTTTCAACAAGTCAGGTATACTTTGCAAGTATTATTGATATCAAAGGCTTGTTGATTCATCAGCAGTATACCAAATTTACTGTTCGGAAGGAATGAAGGCAAATTCATACTTTGAGATTTTCAACTGAGACTTGCATTTTTCATCTTGACTACCGGTAAATAGGATGATTGCTTGAAAAGTAGAATTTAACATTTAAACATATTTCTATCGGTCTATATAGACACTGTCCACCCATTAAAGGTTGCTGTATACAATAGGGACTTAATATAGTACTGGTGCAAATGAAACCTCCAGAATTGGAATTAGAAATTATTTTATACAGAAATAAAACAGCATGGCTCTCTTTGAATCGAATTCCAAACAATAGTGTTAACACAACTTTCAAGTGTTCATATTTTAATTTTCACTTTGTTTTTGTGTGTGTGTGTGTGTGTGTGTGTGTGTGTGTGTGTGTGTGTGTGTGTGTGTGTGTGTGTGTGTGTGTGTGTGTGTGTGTGTGTGTGTGTGTGTGTGTGTGTGTGTGTGTGTGTGTGTGTGTGTGTGTGTGTGTGTGTGTGTGTGTGTGTGTGTTAAAAATTAATATTCAATATACTTGGAAAAAAAAAACTTTGCACATCCCCTATAAAAACCAAAGCATTTACAGCAATTAAAACTTTGTACAAATGAGTTATTTATAGCATTGTATTGAGCTGACAAAATAACATATGAGCATTGGCAATACGGTTAGATGTCTTTGATATAGTGGTTTTATACACTGAGGATGACTGATTCATCAATGCCTCAACATGTCATTAGTACTGTTTGCAGCAAACTCAAAGGCCATAACGGTGATAGTTGTATTGTTTTCATGAGAGAAGTTCAGTTTACTAAAAAAAAAGAAGAAAAAATACTTTAGTAATAACAACAATAATATCAATAGATTATAAGGTAATATATGTATTCATAATACATATTTTTAAGCATATTTGTTTTTACATTCAAACAAATTTGTTGAATTCCAATTCAAAGACTTCTTCAGAAATCTAAATAAATCGACAACCATAACAATTCAAGTGATAGGAACAGATCTGAAATCAAAAAGCTTTAACCAGAGTTTTTTTTTTTTTTTTTTTTTTTTTTTTTTACAAAAAATCAATACTTACACATTATATACACGCCATGTGGCAAAACTAACTCTAGTTCATCATAGATAAATGGCTAAAAATCAAGACCTATTGAATACTTTAAATACTGTATAGGCTAATATACATTTTTTGTTTGTTTCAGAGATCCAAAAGATTCAACAATATTGTTCACCAATTGACACATTAGCAAAGTAATTTACAGCAATATCAACACATTAGCATAGTTCCATCAAAGATAAACATAAATAATGAACCTCTAAAAGGTTCCATTTGTTCAGTTTGTATCAATCATTCTTACATCAAATAATAACAGATCAAAGTCAGATTAGGATCAGGATTTTAACCACTTAAACCCTCTATACTTAGTGTAGTAAACTAATACTTAGATGACCAGTGTCAAATCAGTATTAAGTCTTCTTTTTTCCATCTACAGTAAATAACTTTGCTGGAGCAAGCTCAACACTGCTCGCAACATTGTGAGCTTGTAGATCAGCTATTTTGTGTATGTATTCCCTCCAGAATTGGGATGCTAGGGTTCAAGTGGTTAATTTTAATCTCACAATGTTTCTGAAACGTTTTCTACATCTATATCTACAGTAGACTCATATTGAATCCTGAGACAATAAACGGTGTGTTTTCCATTCTGTGTTAGTCCTCAGACTTTGTGCTTTAATTTTTTTTTCTGTTTTGTACAAAGCAATGACATGAGTGACAACAGAGATAAATAAATGTAGACATGAACAGACACACCCACGAACGAATATGTTTTATCTGGAGACAATCACACAGATTGTGCTTTATCAACTTCTATTATTTCTTTCCAGTATATTTATCCAACCAAGATGAGCATGAATTTGGGGAACGAAGTTAATGTTTCCATCAGATGCTAATATTTGAAACATTGATACATTAAACATAATCTTCTCTTAAAACAAATTTATTCTCAAAGGCAAGGTTTTCCAACTCCAGCTGAAGCACATTTCTGGTCACTTCCTGATGGAATAATCTGCAAAAAGGTATATAAATGCTATAGTGAGGGGAACTGACAATGTGAAACATCAGTAATAAACAAAACAAAACCAGAATTAAATAATTTAGGCACCGTACTAAAACACAGACGACAGGTTAAAACCCCCCAAAAGACAAAGGCCATATTCTCAGCAGTTGCTTGTATAGTATAAAACCTAGTCAGATGGAATCAAAATGTATAGGAAACGGATCCTGCACTGGCGCTGAGAACCATTTAAAATCGCTTGTCTGTTAGCAAAAAGTAGTCATCATGAAACGAATAAGCAAACAAAAGAAGAATAACAGAGGTCTAAATGAAGTACTCTTTCTTTTCCTCTGCATGCACATGGTTCCCCTCAGCATTGATGATCGCTGTGTCTGCATCTGGGGCATCTTCTGCTCCTTTAGCTTCATGTGTTAAATATGTCCCTATTTACACACACACACACACACACACACACACACACACACACACACACACACACACACACACACACACACACACACACACACACACACACACACACACACACACACACACACACACACACACACACACAGTGCCACACCAAAGTTGCACAAATCGAAGATGCATTTGTGAGTGTGAAAGTGATGATATATCCTGAACTACATTGAGTGCAACACATCATTATTCCTCAAAACTAATAGTTTTGGACATACTATAAGTTTTCCTGCAACAACAGAATCCTAAATCATTTCTTAGGAATATTTATATGCTGTAGGTTAAGGTTTTACTTGCTTACCTTTATGTCTGGCCAAATATCGTCCAAGAACTATAATCAAACATAGGGTGATGAAGACAACAACTGCAACCACGCCTCCAATTAAAGCATGGTCTGGTCCGTGCTGTCCTATTGCATTGGGGTCTGCACAGAGGCAAAACATAGAAGAGGGGTGGGGGTGCAGAATGAGAGGGATTAGTAAACTTTGCTAGGTGATTACTGTATGATGTTAACTGACAGTGTGTCGTGTCATGTAATTGCATGTTTACATGGCACATCCAAAACCTATGCAAAGTTTTGAATCTGGGCAAAAGACGAAAAATGCAGGACGGTAAAACATCAAGGGAAGCTGCAATGAAAGCACAATACAGTCCTAGCTCCATGAATGGATAGTAGAACCTGCTGTCCCGTAGCTTCAAACACACGCTTTCTGTGTCTTTGCCCTTGCCCGGTGTAACGTTCTGCATCATTGCAGGTTTTAAAATGAGTATTATTTAACCTGAGGTGTTACTCAGGGTGGTGAGTGCACTGAGGGTTTCCCGGCCCAGGCTGTGCCTTTGTGTCTGTCCGGTAATAAACCGTAAGTGGCTGCATCTTTACTGTGCAGCTTCGTGTGCTCTCATTATCTCAAGTTGATGAATGGCTGTGGCTTGCATTCAGTTTTGCAAAGTGACCCTGGGAGATGAGTGTGGGGATGTTCCTGCAAACCTGCTTTATTTCTCTATCGTTGGAAATGCATAAACCTGTTATAAACTTATATAGCATATACTGTATCGTATAGATATTTGTGTAGAACATAGAATACAAAAAGAAGAACATGCAATTTGTTAACGTTCATGCACAAGATCAATCACAGGAATTTTATTTGTGACTGAAATGTAAAAGCAGCAATTTTGGAACACAGCCAAAAAAAGTACAAAGTATGTATTTTACTTTTTCCACAGCCCCTAAGGTTGGATGCTTTCATGGACATGATGATTGATAGAGATGATTTGACTGTCAATCAGGAGCATAAGCAATGTTTATGCACATTATATGACAATGTGTGCTGTATTTCTCTGGCTTCAGAGCAGCTTATTAAAACAAACATTCGTATTCTTCATTGTATGACTACGCAATTTCTGACAAATTGTAAAGAGTTACAATATATGCCCTCACATGAAACAAATTCGGACAGATAGATTATAAAATGTCATCAACAGTGCTTGTTGGCAAGTTTACCTTATATTGAGAATAAATAATGATATACAAAGAACATACAGCACATAGAAAACACAAATCCAACAGATCCAAATGTCTACATTGATGACATCCTTGATTTAAAACATTTGGGATTTATAAGGAAGTGTAGTTTAGTGAATACAAAATATGGAGTAGAAATGTCCAGATGATACAGCAGATGAAGGCAAACAGCTGTAAAGCAAAACATTACCTATAATGCTATATAGATTAAATGAACGTTCATAAATCAATCATGTGGTCAGAGAGCTACATTTAGTTGACATCCAGTACTTTCTCATCTATTTCCACTATTGGCAAATTAAAGAATAAATATTTCACCCACCCAGCTGGACAAAAGGTCTATATCAAATAATGACCCCATAGGGCAGAGCCATCAAATTTCATTCAAATCACAAACCAACTACTAAAAATATAATATATTCTGCCTCTCTGACATGGCTAGAGAGAGATAAAAAGGTGGTTGACATCAGCAGGCTGAGCATCCATGCATGGTGATGAGTTTGGTTCATGCTGAGTGGAGAAGTGTCCCGATTCAGGACCGGATCCAAAATGGCAAGCTGTAAAATCCAGCCTGAAATTATGATCTCAGAGCTGTATGGGCAACTGGGATATATTTACCTGTCGTGGGCACTGGTAAGTCTTTGGCTGTTGCCATGGTTGCAGACAGAGACAGCAATAAAGGGAAGATGAGGGGATACAGCATCGTGATAAAAAGGTGACCACAGAAAGTTTTACAGAAACCACAGCGTAACACTTCAGAAAAACTATCCGTTATAACTAGTGAATAGATCATGCATAAACTGTTGTGAGCTATTAATGCATTGTTACGCATTTGATAATAGTTGAAATTTATTAACTACGCCTTATAAACTGTTAGTTAATCAGACGTCCATTTAGGAAACACAGAATGGGGGACTCTATTATTTTTTTTATTTCCACAGAACAGGTGTATTAATGACAGTATAAACAGTTGAAAATGGGGTGGGATATAAGTATGCCCACATAATGTGCTCTAAAAGTGTGGAAGGCACATCTTTTGTCTTTAAGGTCTGCGCAGTCCATTACCTTTTACCTTCTAACTGCTCCCCCAGCATGGTGGATCTGAATTCTGAACACTTGGACAGCAATTTGCTGATGGTGAATCAGTATTCAACAGGTATCTTAGAGGACCCCATCTGATTGGAGTAAGCAACACGCAGTGCTTTAAGTGAGCATGATAGAACACATGCCCATTTAAATGGCTTGGTCAAATGCTTCTGAGAGTTCTTCTGATTGTGATTCTATATCATCAATGTTCAAATATGATATTTCATTATACTGACAGCTTATTGCTTAATCCTCATTTTGCAATATGAGTTAAAGTTATTAATTAAATATTTATACGGAAATAAATGATTAGCATACAGTTGAAAACTTCCCTAATAGTTTGATAACTATTAGGCGTGAACTAACTGTTAACGAATATTTAACAAGACATTAATAACTTACTAGTTATTAACTAGTTATAGTGGGTAGTTATTCTGATGTGTTACCAAACACTGAAAACAAATCCAAAAGTGAGAAATAAGCATGTTCTCATTTGAGTTTATACTTGGGTTTATACCCATTACAAAGTGGGCTGTCTGGATTAAATGTATGCACAACTTCACGAGAGCAGGAACAAATTGTAAACTGTGGCTGGGCACACACGCGCACACACACACACACGCACGCACGCACGCACGCACGCACGCACACACACACACACACACACACACACACACACACACACACACACACACACACACACACACACACACACACACACACACACAGAAACTTAAGCCTCGCCTTGTCATATTTGAATTTGGATACTATATTCTCACCACATCTGGAGCCTATTTCACAAAACTTGGATTAACAAATCCAGGATTTAAGCCAAAACCAGGTTTATTAATGCCTGGTCTGTACAGCCTGGTTTATTCTGTTCCACTAAAGCCAAGCAAGGCTTAAAGTGGGAGGATTTTCTGCAGTGCCATTTTGGGAGTTCATGAAAACACTTAATAACCACTGGTTTAGACTAATTGGTATTAGAGTATTTTATATAATTTCTTATGGCAGAGATTGCTCCCCAGGCACATTCACTTGGGCTCTGTGGCAAAAAGTGCTGATTACCTAAATTAAGTATTATATCGCAAGTAACCTTTGTACATTTTTAATCTTTATGCCTCATATACTGTAGCAAAAAGTAATTTGCATGTCATAAAAATGCTTTTAGCATGTCATAAAAAAGCTTTTAATGTGTTTTACAAGCAGAGTGCTCCTGTGACATTGTCTGGCTCCAGTAGAAGACAGTGTGTACACTCTTAAACATTAACAATACCAATTCCATTAGCAGCGGTGGGATCGACGCTTGGGCTGTGTGCTTTTAGTCATCACACAAGGAAATGTTACCACATGTATACACCGTAAATTTCTCAGTATTAATTTGACTCTGCATGTACAAAGATTTTCTGTACTATTGCAAGTTTTACTATTTACATTGACTTTAATTTTACTGTGTACTGCAGTTATTTTGAAATATCCCTTGAATCCTAGCATTTCTACTTTTGAGGGAACATGGGGTGGAAACAGCAGATCTCCCATCTCCAAAGAGACACATTGTAAGCTTGTAGATCCCAAAAGTTCTATGATGTGCTTGCTTAGTGTACAGGGAAAAAGAACAGAGACCATGTGCAGAGGCGAAGGTCGCATTTATTAAGTATTGAGGGGTTAAGTGGCTAAATGTCATTAACATGAATCAGTCATATTTATAGAAAAGAGGAAGTACCGGGAGCTCTCCCGGTGGGCCACGACCACAAACAGCGACCACAAACAGCATGCTATCTGCAATGCATGCTGTTTGTGGTGGGCCAATTTGGGTCAAATTCATGCAAAATGGGCCGGTCTGGGCCAAATTCACGCATAAAATGACCGGGCCGAATTTTTTGCCCCAGTCCAGCTCTGCACTGTGATAGTGTTGTCAAACAGGTCTATGAACTTAGCCCGATAAGATATACAATATACTGTATGTAGTGGGGGTGCTTCATCTCTCTCTCTCTCAGATAAGGGATCCCCGGGGTAAAAAAAAATCACTTCCTAATCTGATAATCTGTAATAACAGTTGTCCTCTCCATTTGTTCAAGGGCTTAGTATGCAAAACATTGTGTTCATTGTGTTACTGTGAAGCTCTTGTAATAGAAAGTATCCTGCTCAGAGTTAATTACTGTAAAAAACTGTCTCGCTCTCTCTTTCTCTCTCGCACACACACACACACACACACACACACACACACACACACACACACACACACACACACACACACACACACACACACACACACACACACACGCACACAAGCACACACACACGCACATGCATGCACGCGCAGCAAAAGAGCTGAATTCATCAGATATGATACAACAATGCTATTTTCTCGCTGAAAGGGTAGCTGTTACCTCATCAATCATCAGTGGTGTGTTTAGTGTCATGTTTTGTGAGTGCAGAGAGTAGTACAAGAAAGAGAGGGGGCTGGAGGGGCACAGAGGAAGCTAAGTATACCTGCCAGTATTGATCGATTGGTTGATCGGTTCTATTTGATAAATTAAAATACAATACACATATGCAGCATTGCACACTGTGCATTTGTAACTCAGAGAGTGTTCCATTTGTTCTTGGGACTTAAATGGATATACATGTACGATATATCCGCTGTAAAATGGATAAATCTAAACGCAAGCATTGTCACTCTACAGGCTCACAAGGCGTTGCATCCACAATACGAAACCACAAATCGCTGGGGTGAAAAAAAGACCCACAGCGAATTATCATTAAGTGTAAGTGAGTGTGATGAAGTGAGTGCCACATATGGCAGATATGACTGTGTGCTTGATGTGGTGATGGTGTTAGCAGACTGGAAGAATGGAGGCCAGAGGGCACCAGGCTGCCAGGAGGAGCAGGAGCAGGAGGTGGTGGTAAAGTGGTGCTAACGTGTGCTAAATGAAACAGAAACAAACAAACAAGACCTGTCCACAGGGAACACTCAACATGAACGAAAAGAATCCAGACACAAATCAATTCCAGAGCACTGGTTTCGACATAGGTTCACTCTGTCACCTTCACTTGAATCAGTGCAGTCAAAAGTACAAAAAAGGAGAACCCCACCCCCACCCCTACACATTTATACTGTATTGTAGACTACTATACAATCTAATTTAGTTGAATTTTCAAAATAACTGGATGCATAGTCTGCCAGTCTTGTTGGATTAAAGATTATAGATTTGGGGCTCCATTTTGGTTACCGCTAAACCCCTTATCCCTTAACTTCTTTGCCTATTTTTTTCTTAATTCAGTTGTTCACATGGCCTGTCTACAAGCTCACAGCGTGTTAATAGACTGACATGTTGAAATATTCCAAAAAGTTTTTCAAAATAGTAAAAACAAAATAAGGGATTTGGGATAAGGGGTTTAGCATGTAACGAAAATGGAGCCCTTGATCTGCAACACACTTTATTGCTTTTTCGCTAGTGAAGCACCCACACCCATGTAGGTGATTTTGAGTGATACAGATAAACTGAAGCTGTGGTGTTTTTCAACAAGCTTACGGCTATTTGTTAGCATCTCTTCTCTTCCATCCAAGACATTGCAATTAACATGTATTTCCTGACTTCATTTAATATAGCATATTAGGAAATTATTATGGTAGATGGTGATGAATTGCAGCTGTGTGATGACATTTACTGCTTCAGCTTTCTGAGTCATTAGCAAATTGGGCTCAGGGACTTGGACTACTCAGAGCCCCAATAAATATCACTTTTATTGAGCTGCACTTCCTGCAGCTCTGCAGAATGACTGTCACTGTGTGGTAATGAGCGTCTTTTGCCTTTTGCTTGACTATACTCATCCTGCTAGTGGCCGGGGTCTTTGTATTTAGTGACAATAATTATTTGTGTGTTAAGAAAATTACAATATGAATTTACATTTTCTTTTCATATTTCATTCATGTTGAAGCTTAATATTATGCTATGTATACTTAATTTAAACACTGTTGCAATTCTTTCTACCTCAGAGGAAAGCATTTTTTTTTTTTTTGGAAAATGTATAATAATACATTATGTCTATACAGGCATATGCTACAGCACCTTAGAACCGATGTAGACCTATTTAACAGTGCATACATACTGTAGTTGCCTTGGTATTAACTGTCCCATTTCTCTCTTTTCTGTCAATATGATATTCTCACACTTCATGTGACTTTTATTAACCATAAAGTTATTATTATTATTATATTGTTCTTAGGAGGAGGGGTTGGGGGCACAGATAGGTGTATTTTTAATCCAGCAAATTTGAATCTGCCCCTCTAGACCAGAAACTACGATTGCTGAGGAAAGTCTATTATCAAAGTGCCCTTGAGCAAGACACTGAACCGTGAATTGCTTCTGATGTACAGGTTCATTGCGGGTGAATGTAATGCAATCTGTGTAAGGGCTTTGGATAAGAGTGCTATCAATGCACCACTTCCCGTTTAGTACAGAGGCCTGAAGGACTACATTCAACCATATGAGGTTTAAATGGTTAGATGTTTTCAAATAGAAGCTTCTTGCAACTCTAATTATTTCAAATTGATTTCAAGGTTTTGACTAAATATCGGTTAAACATTGGTAATGCGTTTGGTGGTTTAGGGCTCTCCAAAAATCTATATCAGCAAATATGGTTCTACTCATCGTTTGAATGTGAGTGTTACACAGAGCTCAGATATGGCAGAATGATATGGATGCCATCACTGTTTTCCTCCTTCTGTGAGCCCAATGATAGAAGAGGCTGCGATAACAAAAGCTGAAGGGAAGAATGTGTCATCCTTCATTTCACTCTCTTTTTTTTGCCTCTGGCCGGAAAAAATCCTAGAAAGTTGCTGCAGTGCATAAACTGAGCTAAGCGCTTGTGAGCATGAAGTCCCTATAGTCTCTGAGCTATGGCATGTCCTGTCTAAACAAATCAAAAAGTACACTGTAAAATTCTCAGTGTTGTAGCCTACCCTTGGTCCATTTTGGTTATATTTGGACTTTCTCTGAGTTAATCAACTCTGAGGATTTTACATTGCACTCTCATGTGGGACTGGTTTAATTGGTGTAATGGAAATTAATTGAAGCATGTCCATTTTAAAATATTCTCTTCTTGTTTTTTTTATATTTTACATAACATGTTTTGATAAACGCTATAAGCATGCGGTGCAGAACTCCTAATGATCTGCTTTCTGCACCATGCTGTTTTTCTTTTTTAGTTTCTCAGCTGCTCTGCTGTCATGGGATTAACTTATCTCTCCTGCAGGCACAACTCAGAAGCTAAACTCTGCATCCTTAACTCCTCTTAGAAAGAGTCCAGGAGCCAAGCCCATGTGCACAGAGTATGAGGTAAACTGTCCTTCCAGCAGCAATGCCAAGACAGGGTTTAGAAGAGCTGAGTGCCAAGGAGAGATGGATTCTGTAGGGGTTGGCAGGCCACCACATGGCAGCATTTGGCCCATATACACTGTTTACACCTGGACAACTAATCCACATCTTACTTAGATCACAAATAGATGCCATGTACTGTATTATTGTCAATTTAAAATATTTACACTTAGTGTTACAGCCTCTCAAAAGATGTCTTTCTTAGACGATCACACTATTGAATTAATCTAAATTAATGGTTCTCAAAGTGGGTTCTGGGCACCCCCAGGTGTCCTTTAGGGTTTTCCAGTCTCCAACTAAATAAGAAAGGGTTTAACCACCTAAGCTACAAGCTCTGTTTAAAAAGATTTAAAAGGATTTTATGTGATCCTAGCACCAAATTGTTTCAAATGGAAGTCTGTGGCAAAATACCTAAAGGGATATACCTAAAGGGATATTTCCAAAATACCTAAAGGGATATTTCCCTTTAGTAACAAGTAAATTTGTATCAGTCCATCATAGTATTTGCTCCCGTATTTGCTCCTGTGTTTGCGTGTTTTATTTGTGATATTTGATATCAATTTACTACAGTTAAGCCTCTCTCCCCAAACTGCTGCGGCCCAATCACAGCTGAGCATAATATGTGTTAGACAAACATCTCTACCAATAGTTGTCCTAATGTTTTTAATAGAAATGTCATGCACATATTTTTCCAGTGCATATGGCAGGCCAGGTTGAGGGATTTGGAAGAGATTTGGAAGGTCTGGTTCCAAAAATGAACCAGTATTTAATGTGTAAAATCCATATACAATGGAATGAATGAGCTTGCTGGAAAGTGTCCAAGTGGGAGTGTCTAAGTGGGAGAGGCCAGATCTTAACTATATGGGAATTTTAACAGCCCCTCTTCCTGAAAAGACACATATTAGACCATGTATTGTCTCTAATATGGTTAAAATGTAGCCTGCTACGTAACAGGTGTCTTCAGGGAAATACAAGTCAAGCAGTCTCTGGCCAGACTGCTTTGCAAAGTGACATTTCAGATGTGTGGAACACAGTGAATCAGGCTGGAATACAGGCTAGTTAAAGGTGCACTAAAACGGAAATGGGGGCATTTTACTTTGAAGTTTCAGCCTGAAACACTGGTCTGAAGTTACTGAACCAATCAGAGCTCATATCCCTTCCAGCTAGACAGAGTTGCGATATTGAGGGGGCAAAAAATCGCCTGGTTACGTCGTTCATGTGCTCATGTGAGCCCATAGATTCCAATGTATTTAGAGTAGTAACTTCGGGTTGTCACTATTCATAGAAATCTATGTAGAAGAGCCGCCATTGGACACCGAACAGAGTTTGCGTAACTCTGTCTATTTGTAAGGCTCTGCTCTGAGCACTACTACATGCTGGACTGTTTGTTTACATGCACAGCTCTGCTACTGCTATGTGGCATATTTGTTGTTTACTGTATGTTGGCTTTTATTGATGTGTTAGTTAATACATCATCACGCAGCATGTTTTCGTTTTCAGGAACTAATTAAACATCGATTTTATTGAGTTTTTATTTAAAAATACACAAAAGTGAATATTTTCCATTTTTTTGGCATGGTATTATTGGGTATGGCTATATAACCACGGATGTGGTCTAAAAATGTATTTTTCCAATTCACTGGCTCTTTGAAATGGAGGAACAATGGGTTTGAATAGGAAGGGAAGAGGTAGCTAAAATGGATTTTCGAATATCTATACTGAATCAAGCAACTTAAAAACTGTCTGATGTGTTCACAAAAAACAGAGAAGACAATGAAAAATCCCTTTAATTCAATTTGGAGGTACTTGACATGGAAATGTTTGAAAGCCACTGCTGTGAATCATCCAATTCTTGCCTATTAATGAAGAAACGTCCCTCTCACTGCTCTTGCTCAACAGCATCACATTTATTCAAACACTGACGTTTAGGTCCCTTTGGACCCTCATCAATGTGTCTTGTCACACTGATGAGAGTCCAGAGGGACCAAAATGTCAGTAAGAGCAGTGTGTGGGCTTTTTCTTCATTAATGCTAATATGATGCTGTCCAATGCACTTGCATCTAAGCGGATGTGAAGATAATTCCTCTGCAAAAAAAAAAAAACTATTATTGCCTAAAACGTGTTGTCGTTTTTCTGGGCTCAGTGGGGGTGTTCGCAGTATCAGGAAATACACAGAATCCAGTTAGACTATATTGCGTCCAGGCAGTTACAAGATCATGTTTTGGTCATCTTGTTTTGGGTATTTGGGGGATAAATTTGACCTAGGCTATACAGACAGACTATACAGATTATTAGCAAATTAAATTCATTATGGTTAAATTCATGGTGATTTATGAATGACAGATGACATGCATTCAAGAACATTCATGATTTGATAAAGAGTTGTGTTACACCATTATGTCTCTAGAATCCATACCTCACACATCACAAACAATTTTGTCCGTCACAGAAATTATGACATTTGTTATCCACTGGCGGGCATAGTTACAGTTTCTCAGGATATAGTTAGACATTTTTGATATATGATGACTAGATGATAAAAAAGCATGATGGTTTATGATTATTACCCTGCTCTTACAATACTGTACGAGCCAATATTGTGGTACAGGTGCATATATGAGACAATATGCTCAATATGAGACAGTTTGCCCACCTGCGAGTTAGAGCATTGCTCACCTTAAAATAGCACACAGTATGGCATAGACGGCAGACCATTTTTTTGGGCCTTGTAAATATGGAACAGAGGGGGAAGCTAACACAAAGCTTGTTCCGACTGGGGGTACTCACCATATACGAATAATACATATTCTGCACTGCTGGTCCCAAGATGGTTACTGGCCTCACAGCGGTATGTGCCGTTGTCTGTTTTGTTTAGCATAGTGATGGTTAGTTCCCTGCCCTCCACAATCATACGCTCGATGTCTGGCAGCTCTCCACCATCTTTAGACCACAGCACAGGCTCAGGTCTAGGGATGAAAAGAGAAAAGTAAATATAATAGTATACAGAACTGGGATTTTTTTTTAATGCAATTCAATAGTTTATCCTATTTTGCTGATGGCATTTATAATGGACTTAAAAATTAACACACAAAAGCAAAGTAATAATTGCAGCTTACATTGGGTTGCCTATGGACACACACTCCAGTTTGAAGTATAGACCTTCCTGTGGGATAATCATTGAATGTGAGATCTCCAGGTGGGGTGCATCTGAAACGGACACACCCAAAACTGAGGATGTCATTAATGTCATTAATAATTAATTATCAACTCTGTTAACCCAAGTGTGTATGTGTGTGTGTGTGTGTGTGTGTGTGTGTGTGTGTGTGTGTGTGTGTGTGTGTGTGTGTGTGTGTGTGTGTGTGTACGTGTGCGTGTGCGTGTGCGTGTGCGTGTGTGTGTGTGTGTGTGTGTGTGTGTGTGTGTGGCATATATATATATACCCTGCAGACACACACTTGCTTTGCCCTGCTGACAGTCCTTTATTGTCAACAAATCCTTCGTCTGGCTCATGACAAGGCGGTGATAGTGTGTGGGGGATGAGGCGGCATTTGAGCCAGTCACAGAGCATCAGATCCCAGCAGTTTCAGCATGAACCAATAGAGTGGAGTTGAGGTGGATTTGAGGTGGTTTAAATCTGTTTACAAGATTGTCTACACACTAAAGTTGCCTATAATACCGGTAATCTCTAGCCTGGCAGACCGACTCAGCTGTTGGCAAAGCATTTTTTAATGCCAACAGCTACATTTGGTCTGGCTTCAGCCAGTCTAATTATTCTGATCTCTTGACCTAAATAATAGTCCTCCATCCTCAATGCCAAGCACATTCTAAAGGCAGAAGAATCTCAAATCTTCAAGCATGTCAAATCTTGCAACTACTCTCATTCTAGTCTCATCACTTAAATTAGATAATGGGTGCAATTCCAGATCGCTGTGGTGTAGCCAGGTATGGTGTAAGTCCCCTCATTGGCTGCATGGCAGCAAATCAGGTCTGGGGCCGTGCTCATTGGCTGCATGGCAGCGAATCAGGTCTGGGGCCTTGAGGTAGGCCCGAAAGCCTATACCACCAGGCCTGGGCCTGGGCCTACCAAATAATTATCCATAATAATTAAAACCAGTCATCAAGAGCTTCAACTCTTGATGAACAGCAGAGGAGTATAAGTATAACATTTTTAATTGGGGGGGTTAGGTGATTTCTGGACCTTTTGACTTGCAGGTTTTAATTATTCTGATTTCTACAGTATGTTAAATCGCCACTATCTCTGACTTAATTCTCGCTTCCTTTTTTCAAAATGTAATTCCATTTATATGCATATACAGTAAGTATATGCAGTATGCAGGACTGGTATACTCACAGTGGACTTCTAGGACTTCAGTTGTCATGTATGGGCTGGCCAGAGACACGTGCTCCACACTGCAGGTGTAAGCCACCCCATCATCCCGCCTGTCCACCAGGAACTGGAGGCTGCTCTTCACTGTAAACGACTTCCCTGTGGCATTCACCTCCTTAGTGCCTGCAGAAAGACAGTGCAGGGCACCATACTTAAATAATGGTGGAGTACACACCAGAGAGACATCTGTAAGTTGTGCAGGGATTTTCATGTTCAGCATCCTTTGGAAATTCATTAATTTGATAAAAGAAGCCCAATAATTTACCGACATACTGTAGATGGATAAGAGATAGAGACAGACAGACAGACAAATAGTATGTCTAAGTAAAATATGCTGTACATCACAAACTGGAAGTGGTTCTGTTGCATAATCTCTGATAGAGGCAGCCACCTCATTGTTCATGTTGTTTCTCAAATCCGAATCAAAGGCAGAAAGGAGTGTAAGTTTTGACTCGGTTGGATGGCTTTGTTTGCTCCTGGTGGACTATCTTTCAAGCATTCATGTAAGTCAGGCGTGCCCAAAAGGTAGATCATGATCTACCAGTAGATCACAAAGGCTGTGCAGGTAGACCACATGACCTACCCTGGCCCTAATATTATACACTGTCACATGAATTAAGGTGACTTAATTGATTGGCATAAAAAGGACCTGTCGGTGGGGTGGAATTAAGAACACTCGTCTCGAACAGAAAAAACGCCGTAATGTGTATCCAATTGACGTTTCCTGTCTGCATTAGGTCATTATAGTAGTACTACAGTAGTAGATCTTGTTGATTTGGTCATTTTGAAAGACGCTCACAAGTCAAAAAAGTGTGAGCACCACTGATGTAAGTCAACACAAAACACATCAGACTTCGATGACAAAGTAAACTCTCAGCCACACATTTCATCTCTTGGACTACAAACATCATATATTGTAAACCTTAGACTACGTATCTGACTTTAGTCAAGCTCAAGCCCTCACTTTTACTGTTAATTCTATATCTTTCCATTGAACTATTTAGTCTGTTTTCTGGGTCGGTCATTCACAAAAGGACAAGGTAGTGTACCATATTGTATTAATAACACATTGGAGAGAGAAGCATCGAGTGGCACAAATCTGCTTGCAGAGTCCAAACTCCCACAGTGAAGCTGTCACTGTCACAAGAGGGTTACTAGTGTTACCAGAGAGAGAGAGAGAGAGAGAGAGAGAGAGAGAGAGAGAGAGAGAGAGAGAGAGAGAGAGAGAGAGAGAGAGAGAGAGAGAGAGAGAGAGAGAGAGAGAGAGAGAGAGAGATGGAGATGGAGCAGCATTTCAGTATGTGAAAATGCTTGGAGAAGGTTAGGACCTAATAGTTTATTATGGAAACAAAATGCACTTAAGGAACTTTCACTGCAAACATTGCAGCAGTCTGCCTATACTGCCAGCAACTTTTATTATTTTTACATTCAAGACACACATTTTATTTATTTCTATGAAATGTAAAGGCCAAATATCTCAAAAGAAAGGCAAGAGTCGATAAAGTATGTCACTATTATGTTTGGTTATTTATTTATTGGCAGCATACAGTGTGTCAAATTGGTTCAAACTCACATCTCTACCTTGAGCCACTTTAAAAGTGAGGGAACATAAACATGACCCCTAAAAGTGTTGTGCAACCATTATCACCATCCCTGACTGTAACTGATGAGTATAACACTAGCACCAGGATAAGGAAGCATGTGGTGCTCCGCAGGCAGTGTTTTGACAGGTTTCTTTGATTAATTAGTGTCAATAAAATACTTTTCTCCACACTGGGACAAGTGTCTCATGGAGAGAAACAACAGACTGAGTTGTAAAGTACCAAACTCAGTTACCCATCATCGATCTGCAACATGTCTTCGTGTTGGATGCTGAAGTGGGTTTGCTTGCTTGTGTCTGCAAGAAATCATTCTGTGCTTTGTGGTAGTGTGGGCATTCCGGTCTCTATAGCAATGATGTCCAGGGACCCCCAGGGGTCTTTTTTCTCCTTATTCTAAATCCTTCTAAATTAGTGGTTGTACATACTGTACAAGCTCACAAGATGTTGCATCAGCATCACCAGCATCCGCTATTTTCAAATCCATATTAATTTTGGGGATGTTTTCCCCATTAACAAAAAGGGAAAAAAGACTGCTTTGTAGGGTTTAGAATACTGAACCTGTCACCTGTCCATTGTTGAAAAACAAACCATCAGAGCTTGAAATACAGAAGGCATGTTTTTGCTATTACACCTGCTGTCACCCAGGAACTTTGTTGTGCTGTGCTGCCTGTGGGGAAGGAACTGACTGACAGCAGACACTGTTGGCATTTTTCTATGGAACTATAAGGTGGACAATATCCAATTGGAAATCTAATTCCACAATAGCATTATAATTTTCCATGTATGCACGAGTTATTTGGGACAAAAATGAAATTGAAATGCAATAATTCAATTTGAATTTGAATTTTCATATCATGTATGGGCATTCCGTGACAATATTAAAATTTAAATGGAAAAGCTGTTTCACATTTCATTTTGAAAGACTTAAACTGATATACAGAGGACTTTATTGAAATGCAATAAGAAAAACAGCTGCCCCAGGGTATGGCATTTACATTTCAGTGTCAACAAGCTCTTTTTTGGACAATATGTAAATTATAGTGCATTTTCTAACAACTTGAAAGTTTAAATGACAATGGCATAAAACATTGCATTTGCAAAGACTTAAATTGATCTACAGAGGACATTATTGAAATGCAATAATAAAAACAGCTGCCCCAGGCAATTGCATTTACATTTCAGTGTCTCCACGCTCTTTTTTGGACAATATGTAAATTATAGTGCATTTTCTAACAACTTGAAAGTTTAAATGACAATGGCATAAAACATTGCATTTGCAAAGACTTAAATTGATCTACAGAGGACATTATTGAAATGCAATAATAAAAACAGCTGCCCCAGGCAATTGCATTTACATTTCAGTGTCTCCACGCTCTTTTTTGGACAATATGTAAATTATAGTGCATTTTCTAACAACTTGAAAGTTTAAATGACAATGGCATAAAACATTGCATTTGCAAAGTTTTAATACTGCAGCACTATGGACATTATGAAAATGCAAAAGGACAAACAGCGCCCCCCAGTCTATTCTGTTTTCATTTACATGTTGCAACGCAACGAAGAGGACAGAGCTTGGAATTGAAAATGGAATCTGTCAGTTCCTCTTATCAAGGCGGGCCTTGTGCATAGGCTCCGCCCCCTCCAGAGCACTCCGCTCTGAGCTCCCTGCTGCGGTCTGAGTTGGAGAGCTTGTCACTCGCATTAAAACCAGGACATGTTGCCTCGAATTTTCTCATATTTCTTATTAATATGTGTATATAAAATATAGCTAACTCGGCGAATCTCTTACGTTCATCAATATTGTTCGTATAAAATATTTGGTTTGGACTTAAATATTACGATTATGAAGATAGATTTTGCCCGTGGAAAGCCCATTCACTTCAATTGGCTTCTAAAAGTGCGAATTTGAGAAATCTTTTTCTTTTTAAATAGCAGCTGTACATGAAATGTTGATGGAGATTTTACACTGAAATGAATATTTACTGATATAAATACATGGTTTGATAACCTACAAGTAGGCTGAAATCATTTTCTGCTGTTGGCTTATGCCTCTCCATCCACGCCGTCTCTAAATCACTCTCCCTGGGGACAGCCAGAGCAGTTTGCCGGCGGTGGTCGTGGAGCTCTGCATGTCTACTGCATCACACAGTCTACACGCCAAAGCAGGGGTTTTCAACCAGTGGTCTAGGGACTATCAGTGGTCCTTGAGAGGGTTCCAGGTGGTCCCCAGCTAAAGGAGGGTTAGATTTTTATTGAGTACGGGTCAATTTGGTATCATTTTAGGCTAAAATCTGCATTACTTAATTTCCAGAAATCTACACAATTAGAGAATGTTATTAGAACTGTTACTTATCAGGGCCGGATCTAGAGGGGGGGCACCCAACTAAGTGTGCATCCTGCCCACCCAATGAAAGGTAATATCAGTGGTTTTCAACCAGTGGTCTGGGGACCACTGCATGGTCCTTGAGAGAGTTCCAGGTGGTCCCCAGCTAAATGGTGGAAAGTTGGTTAACCAGATGTAACTCTTTGAGAATGTAAAAATGGAATGGATCCTTGCGGGTCCATTTGGTTTCGTTTTTACACTCTCAAGAGTTAAAATATTCATATCATCTGAATTAGCCCAAGTCTACACAACTAGAGAATGCAGTAGATAATGTATTAATGATCATTTTGATCTCTGTTTCCAGCCTGGAATTGTGGACAAAAGCAAAATAAATCTTTAGTTGGTGGTCCGTGGCTCAAATGCTGAATCAATAGTGGGCCCTGGTGGAAAAAAAAGGTTGAAAACCACTGCCCACCCTAGTAGGCTCGGGCTGGCTAATTCCGGCCCTGATTGTTATTTTGATTATCATTTGACTGCCATCTCTCCTAAATACAGTATGATAATGTGGACAAAATTCTTTAGTTTTGATTTTTTTTTTTTTTTTTTTTTTTTACAGGCTAAATCAAATGGTGGTCTGTGTCAAATACTGAATCAACAGTGGGCCCATATCAAAATGGTCATACTGCTGCTTTACTAAACTGTGTGTGTGTGTGTGTGTGTGTGTGTGTGTGTGTGTGTGTGTGTGTGTGTGTGTGTGTGTGTGTGTGTGTGTGTGTGTGTGTGTGTGTGTGTGTGTGTGTGTAAATGGGTGAGTGAATGAATGAATGATTTTTTTTATTGACAGAGATTGTCATTTATATATTTTATTCATACCATGGACCACGCAGGAGCCAATCGAAATGTTGGTCATAAAAGTTTTTTGTATCATGAGTCATGACCGGAGATGCCCACGATCGAGTTAATTAATTAATTAATCCGACGGCGCTAAAAAAGGCTAAAATACAAGTTGATTGTCTATTCCAGTCATTCCCAACGACCGTGCCGCGTCACTTTAGTGTGACTTGGGTCTTGGGATAAGCGTAAGTGTGCCGTGAGAATTGGGCAAAAAAAATCCTTAGCACTACCACAAAACCAATAGCGGGCACCACGAAACCAACAGCGGGAATGTACCTATTCATTACATTGTTCCGAGGTGCGAAAAGAACAATAGGCCTACGCTACGACCCTCGTCATAGAAATGCTAATTAAAGTCTTTTGAACGGGGTCGTCATATCACATCACCGTATAGGTAGGCTAACTATTGACTCGTGTGTCACAGTTCCAGGCTGCATGAACATGAGTGCGAGCTGTCCCAAAGTAACTTCGGAGAATCGCAGCTCTCCTGCATGTTGAGGCTTTAGAAGGGTAGGCCTATTTATTTCCAGCGGTTTTGCTGGATCTAGCAAGACATACGTCTTGTTAAGGTAAAAATAACTGCCTGGCCCCGACGAGCATTGTGAGGAGGACCACCTAAGGTTGCATTTATGCATGTCTGCGTCGGTGTCCACCGACTGACTCCTCGGCTCTTCTCTCCTTTATTTATTTTTGTGTGCATGCTGCGTTCATTCTGCAACATGACGTTTCTATGTATGAATGTGAACGAACGAGGGAAGCGAAGGGCGGCATATGTTGCATTGATTCTGGTTTCACGCGCAGAAATGACAACAAATATCGCTCGGATCGCTCCCGCTATTGTGCCAAATCAACACTGTCGCAAAATGCCGGTGACCCGTGGGTTCAGATTGTACGAGGGAAAAATTAAAAGCTCACTAAAAATGCCATGAGGCATGTATGGCAAAACATGCGACTGACTTACACATGAAGGAGACTGCAACTGCAGCCTCTCCGTGTTGCTTGATCACTGATCATTAGGCTATTCAGTTCAATTCAATTCAAATGGCTTCATTGGCATGAGAAAACATACATTTACATTGTCGAAGCAGGACAGAACAACAAGAAATATACTACAATAAAACAAGAAAACACATATAGCAAGCTTGATCATTGATCATTAGCAAGAAGAAGGAATAGACTCTATTCAGCCAAATTAAAAATGCCATATCATCTATCTGCTCATATCCCTATAGGCTACAGATTAGCCTGACCTTAGGGGGGGGCAGGATCTAGGGGCCGTGCTCTTTTATCTAAAGCCTATTAAATAGATCAGCTGGTTTTCAACCATTTTCATACCAGGGCCCACTATTGATTCAGCATTTGAGCCACGGACCACCAACTAAAGATTTATTTTGCTTTTGTCCACAATTCCAGGCTGGAAGATCAAAATGATCATTAATACATTATCTACTGCATTCTCTAGTTGTGTAGACTTGGGCTAATTCAGATGATATGAATATTTTAACTCTTGAGAGTGTAAAAATGAAACCAAATGGACCCGCAAGGATCCATTCCATTTTTACATTCTCAAAGAGTTACATCTGGTTAACCAACTTTCCACCATTTAGCTGGGGACCACCTGGAACTCTCTCAAGGACCATGCAGTGGTCCCCAGACCACTGGTTGAAAACCACTGATATTACCTTTCATTGGGTGGGCAGGATGCACACTTAGTTGGGTGCCCCCCCTCTAGATCCGGCCCTGATAAGTAACAGTTCTAATAACATTCTCTAATTGTGTAGATTTCTGGAAATTAAGTAATGCAGATTTTAGCCTAAAATGATACCAAATTGACCCGTACTCAATAAAAATCTAACCCTCCTTTAGCTGGGGACCACCTGGAACCCTCTCAAGGACCACTGATAGTCCCTAGACCACTGGTTGAAAACCCCTGCTTTGGCGTGTAGACTGTGTGATGCAGTAGACATGCAGAGCTCCACGACCACCGCCGGCAAACTGCTCTGGCTGTCCCCAGGGAGAGTGATTTAGAGACGGCGTGGATGGAGAGGCATAAGCCTATAGCAGAAAATGACTTCAGCCTACTTGTAGGTTATCAAACCATGTATTTATATCAGTAAATATTCATTTCAGTGTAAAATCTCCATCAACATTTCATGTACAGCTGCTATTTAAAAAGAAAAAGATTTCTCAAATTCGCACTTTTAGAAGCCAATTGAAGTGAATGGGGTTTCCACGGGCAAAATCTATCTTCATAATCGTAATATTTAAGTCCAAACCAAATATTTTATACGAACAATATTGATGAACGTAAGAGATTCGCCGAGTTAGCTATATTTTATATACACATATTAATAAGAAATATGAGAAAATTCGAGGCAACATGTCCTGGTTTTAATGTGAGTGACAAGCTCTCCAACTCAGACCGCAGCAGGGAGCTCAGAGCGGAGTGCTCTGGAGGGGGCGGAGCCTATGCACAAGGCCCGCCTTGATAAGAGGAACTGACAGATTCCATTTTCAATTCCAAGCTCTGTCCTCTTCGTTGCGTTGCAACATGTAAATGAAAACAGAATAGACTGGGGGCGCTGTTTGTCCTTTTGCATTTTCATAATGTCCATAGTGCTGCAGTATTAAAACTTTGCAAATGCAATGTTTTATGCCATTGTCATTTAAACTTTCAAGTTGTTAGAAAATGCACTATAATTTACATATTGTCCAAAAAAGAGCGTGGAGACACTGAAATGTAAATGCAATTGCCTGGGGCAGCTGTTTTTATTATTGCATTTCAATAATGTCCTCTGTAGATCAATTTAAGTCTTTGCAAATGCAATGTTTTATGCCATTGTCATTTAAACTTTCAAGTTGTTAGAAAATGCACTATAATTTACATATTGTCCAAAAAAGAGCGTGGAGACACTGAAATGTAAATGCAATTGCCTGGGGCAGCTGTTTTTATTATTGCATTTCAATAATGTCCTCTGTAGATCAATTTAAGTCTTTGCAAATGCAATGTTTTATGCCATTGTCATTTAAACTTTCAAGTTGTTAGAAAATGCACTATAATTTACATATTGTCCAAAAAAGAGCTTGTTGACACTGAAATGTAAATGCCATACCCTGGGGCAGCTGTTTTTCTTATTGCATTTCAATAAAGTCCTCTGTATATCAGTTTAAGTCTTTCAAAATGAAATGTGAAACAGCTTTTCCATTTAAATTTTAATATTGTCACGGAATGCCCATACATGATATGAAAATTCAAATTCAAATTGAATTATTGCATTTCAATTTCATTTTTGTCCCAAATAACTCGTGCATACATGGAAAATTATAATGCTATTGTGGAATTAGATTTCCAATTGGATATTGTCCACCTTATAGTTCCATATTTTTCTACCACAGAAGTACCAATGGCTTAACAGGCTGCCCCCTGCGCATGTTCGCATAAAAGAAGCTTTTCATGTCAATATCTTATAAGAACGACAGAATTTACTATTTTTAAAGTAAAGTTCTTCACTTTGTTGAGACTTGATGAACCACACTGGGTCTGTTTGCCCAAAACACATTAGTAGTAAGTAATAGTGTATCTTTGTGCCTGGTTGGCACACAAAAATAGCAAAAATAAAATATGCAGGAGCTTGTACATCTGTTCTACTTCTATTTTTGCTACTTTTGTATATAACATATACAGTGTGATGAAATAGGTTTTTCATTTAAAATATGGAGATACATACAGTAAGAGGTTTCTGCCCAACAGCAACAATGCAATTTAAATCCAGGGTCCTCCTTTCAAAGATTACATGAGTTTGCCCATGTATTTTTCACTGTTAACCTGCACCCTTGGGGATTCATTACTGTAAGTACAATTTAAGAGTTAATTTAGATGTGTTAATCACTTAGCTGCTCTGAAATAAAGGCTTTTTAAATATATAATTCTATTCCTGCAAGCATTTTTGAGTGCCTGGAACCCATAGTTCTTGTTTCATATGTAGGATTTGATGCGACTTGACAAAATAGAGCAATTTGCTTCTACAAATAGTCGAAGCAAATTACTTCTACAAATAGGGTTAGGGTTCACCATATAAAATGTGGATAACAGGATGTTGGCCTGCATTATCCCTCCTCTTCTGTTTGCACTGGTCTGTTTACATTTGTAACATAACTAACTCTATTGGCTGCTGACAGATTCCGCTGTTGCGCTTTGACTACAAACAATTTTTAAAGTGTAATTTCAAAACAGCACAGCATTGCAAACGACACCACACGCATCAGCGAACAAGTGACACACGTTGTGAGCTTGTAGAATGGCCACGCACAATACTACAGATCCCACGCGGCAACCTCTGTGGGTGCCCATTGTACCGGCGGACCCCCCTTGCACTTTCTCTCGCAGGGTCTCCCTTCTATTGGCAGACCCCAAAACTCAATGGAGACAGTACTCGAACACACACATATACACACACACACACACACACGCACACACACACACACACACACACACACACACACACACACACACACACACACACACACACACACACACACACACACACACACACACACACACACACACACACACACACACACACACACACACACACACACACACCGTGGGTGTGTGGTGTTGGTGACCTACGAAAACAATAATCATACAGGTGGAGAGCTTGCATAAGACTTTGAGATGGATAGCGGCTTAGTTGTGAATGCAGTGTGCCAACTCACCATTGGCCTTTCAGGGAAGTGGGAACTACGTGCATGTCATTTCAACAAGAAAACGTCACATCCCAGTCCCTTTCCCATCAATCATAATGCCATGCTGGCCAGTCACAGACAGTACCACCAAGACAAAAACATTCTTGCAGATCTTCAGCAACTCTTCAACAATAAAGGCACAATCAATTAAAATACTGTATAGAGCGCCGCAAAGTACTGTCATAAAACTGAGATGGCCTCTCCTTACGGGCCTATACAGACAGATTTACAGTATGCGTGTGCGCCCCCCCCCCCCCCCCACACACACACACACACACACAGTGTTCAATTCACTATGCTAGTATGCTGATCACAGAAAACAGCTAAATATATAGCACTGGTGTAGACAATTCACTACAGCAAGCAAAGCATTCTACCAAATCAGCATTCCTAACAGCAAACACGTTGAAGGTCGGCAAATTGTCATTGAACTGAGTTCAAATGAAACACTATGCACTAGCCATCACATATAATGTTTGTAAGTCATGCTGGAAATGCTCGGAGAACAGACACAGACATAGTGTCCGGGAAACCATGGACAGTAGTCATTTTGACCCTAATGCCTAATACAACCACTTAGAACTCATCTTACACAGATCATTCTATTTAGAATCCATCACCATTACCCCTTTATTTTGCAGGTTATGGCCAGTATTGTCTGGGGTGTGAAATGAGGTTGGTTGTCTTTCTATCTTTCTGATGAGGTGCAGCCATGCAGGCATAGCTATTTTGTTCAAATTTTAAAGTCATTGGAAGTGCTGGCTGTGAGTCAGATAGTTAACTCGATCTTAAAGTGGAGCGTGGGAACCCCCAGGCGTCCTTCAGTAATAAGGAAGTAATGTCGACAGACCAATGAGACAGATTACAGCTAAACCCTTCCTGCGCCTAGTGAAGTGAAGGTACATGTACAATTTACAATTTAGGTATTTAGCAGGCGCTCTTAAATCCAGAGCGACTTACAGTATAAGCAAGAACGAAAAGCAAGTACTTACCGTGTACTTGACTACATGATGAGTGAATATTACATCACCATTGAAAAGCCATGCAACAGACATACCTTGCACCTCCTTGTCATTCCTGAACCACCGGATGATAGCAGCAGGTTTGCTGCCTGATGTAATGCACGTCAGAGTGATCATGTCTCCTTCCATGGCAGGTTTTGTGAACCCAGTGATCTCTGGCCGCAATGGCACACCTAAAGAACAAAAAAGAAAGACACACTGACGTTAATATTTATATACTTTGTTTCAGACTGAAAGTTGAACACATGAGTCAGCTCAACAAGCTAAGTACAGAAACTTTCTCCAAAGTTGTGAGAAAAGCCCCAGCAAAGTAAAACAAAGTGCATAGCCATAGGACCAAGTATAAATAGACATTAGCCAAGTTAATTGGCCTGCGGAGACGGGAGCAGAGAGATGGATGTACTCACCCAGAACGGTGAGGTAGGCCTTGGTGGTTTTGACAGGCATGGTGAAGAGTGAACAGGTGTACTGGCCCTCGTCTGATAGGGTTACGTCACTGATGCTGATGGTGAGCTCCTGCCACGACGCTCGCATCAACTCGATCCGGTTGTCCCTCAGCGCTGCATGAACAGGGAGCAGGAATAGGATTAGCTCAAATAACTGTTTGATTTCTCCAATCTCAGGCTCCACTGACAAACATGAAAGCCAGGGTACCAAGGCTACTGCTACTGTCACTACAAATAATAGACTTCAAACAATGTTTATGTACAGCTGTGGGCCAGGCCCTACTGTTGGGTCACAAGAGTATTACAAGTGGGCCCTTCAAATAATTGACAAAACACTAAGATTGTGGTATTCACAATCGATCAAAATAGACTCAGAAAATGTGACGGACGGGTAGATCGCCAAAGCTATCAAGTTTTGACTCCATAGACACTATTTTTGACTCTATTTTTTTGATAGTTTAAAGTACAGATTGACAGAGATAAGAGGAGAAACGTGCAGCAAAGGTCATCATGAAAGGTACTCAAACACAAAACATGCTGTCAGGCCAATAAAGCCTACTGTATGAGGAGTGGGCCCAGGCCACTAGGCCAGCTGGCAGCCGACATCTTAACATAATGGTTTTCTTATACACCTGTCATAAAGCACACCAGAACAGAGATCTTCCATTACTAAAAAAATCATAATGCAAATTAGACCAGACAGACAGACTCTTGCCAGAGTTTACACTCCTTCTGCTTCTGTGGCTTCTAAAATAAGTACTAATCTATACTACTATGAATAATAAGGGTACCCTTTAGACTTGTCTATTCATTTCTGCATAATCTACTGTACGCTATCAAGATTAAACCTCTAGGGATTCCTCAAGGAATTGGAGGCTTACCCCCACTAAAATGTACATTCAAGAGTGACAACCCCTTATAATGCTCATGAAACCATGCATCAAGCAAAAAAAAAGTATACTTAATGTAGAATTCTCCTAGTTTTACCACGAAGGGAAAAGACTGTACTCCTTGTTGAATAAATGGCACGTTCTTAATCCTCACTCCCTTTAGACAGCTCCTGCCATACACAATATCTTTTATCTGAATCTGAACTGTGTTGGACTCTATTACACAGGGCGGATCTAGCAGAGGAGTTTTATCAGTGTGGTCAAGAGGTGCCTTATCAGATAGAGACACTCAAGAAGAAAATTATTAATCACCGTCTCCATTTGTGTTGAACGATTACAATGATAAATAATCACAGTCTCAATTTGTGTGAAAAGTAATTAAACAAAAATAACTATGAGATTCACAAAGACACACGTTACACTAAATGCTGCTCTCCTCTGGCATTTAATTACAAGCTGTCACGTGATCACATAATGTGAAAAACGATGGGCAATATACTGCATCCCAAACGCTAATGAGTTTATTACAGAGTGATTATTTGACAAAAAAAAAGAGTAAATAAAAACAATCTTTCAAGTTACCATTAAAATTTCATAGCAAGTGGTGCCACAAGAGAACAGGCTTAATATGAGCTCTGGGGCTTGAACAAACATTTGATTTACTGTTGCAAAATGCATTCTGCGTGTTCTTTGTATTTGCACATCAGAATGCCCAAAGGCTCTGGCAAAGAACAGCACAGCCTTTGGTGGATGGATGCAAGAGAAAGGTGATAGGCTCTCTAAAGCAAAAAACACATAACTCGAGATTTGGAGCTGAGGCTTAGAGGATCAGAGAATTAAACATGATTACACACTTCCTTCTATCACTCTAGCTTGCTAACACAGAAATGAAAGACAGGGCAGGAGCAAGGACTGAGGATGATGTTTGGCCAATTTTCAATTTTTTTCTAGATAACGAAACAAGAATTGACACAACGTCAATTAATTGACAGCTGATGTATTTTTTCTGAGTTTTGGGCGTATTGGAGGGTTGAAAATAGAGTCCATTCTCACGAACACCCAGATGAAATGCAGGCCAGGTAAAGTCGTAAATACACTTTAGGAAGTGAACCGGTGGAAAGAGAATAACCGTTATTTCGCATTGCAAATCATTTTCAGAGTAAAATAATTCAGTTGAATGAAACCTGTACAAGAAGCTTAATAAACCTTTTATTGGAGAGAAGTTGGGGATTCTTTTGCCTTGCGATTTGCCAGAATAGTGTCATTGACAGACTGATAGTATGAGTAGCATGAAGGTTTGAATAACGTAAAGACAAGTATCTATTACTCAAGCAACATGCTGTAGAGCCAGTGAACCAGCATCCAATCCAGGCTATATGCCCTGATACTGGACAAAATCTGTCACAATCAGACCCAAATGCCAATAGCTGACAAAGCTCTTTTCTTGGTGCTTTAGGAAATCAATGTGATGAAAAGGTTCATTTCCCCACAAACCCTAGATAGCTCCTATAGCTGTTCATTCTGCTTAGATGGCAGCATAAATCTGCTCTCTGACCTTGTATGTGCTACAGCCTTGCAGCTTGGCAGCTTAATGTGCCGTACATCTCTCCTGATGGAGGCCTTACCAAGGCTGTCTCAAATCAGTAACACTGACACCTCAGCTTCCCCCTTGGCGAGACGTAGTCTAGCTCTTGCCCACTGATGTCAAATGATGTTTGCCTTGTCTCCCTGTCACTCCTTTGCATCACAGACCATGTCAGTAGAAAGCCATTCTTAGGTTCAATCAAAGAACCACTGTCTGTCAGAAGAAGACACATTGAATCAAAACTTATCAAGATTCCGAAAGATACAACAGAGCTAATACTATCTTATTGATTTTGTGATACCAGCCTAGATATCATCTGTGATTTTAATCATAGAGTAATATCGTATCTGTGTGTGTGGTTGCACTCCTCTATTGCGGCACTCACCGTCACATGCTATTACATTAACATGTCTGATATCAACTGCAAAAGTGATGTCACATCATTCTTCTGTCATTTTGCTTATACTGTATATAAGAAAACTACCGGTATATGTTTATAGTGCTATGTTTAAACTGTTATTTAAGTTATACAAGTTGAGCCTGTGCATACCTAGACTTATAGGAGGTCGAAGCTAGGGCAAGTACAACTTCAAGTCCTATAGGCTAGCTAGGTTACGGTCTAGGGCAAACATTTCTGGGGTTACGAGCATCACACACGCTTTGTTCGCGTTGTAATCGTCTTTATATAATTTATTTTCCAAAAGTCTATGAGGAAAAATGAATGGGGAAAACACTTCTGGAACCCTGGCGGTGACGTCACTGCGCAGGTCTATAAATGCTCAGTCTGCCCTGACTTCTGTAAGGACAACAGCTACCAGCCTGAGCAGAGGCTCTGTTGTGTCTTCCACCCAATGCAACCTGTTGTTTCTTTTGATATTCTATTTCTACTTGATATTCAGTTCTGTAAGTTTGTTTGTGTCTTTAGTTATTTGAGTATAAGTTGAGTTTTGTTTATTTGATTTATGCTAATACATAGTATTCAGTAATCTTGTACTTGTTATTTGCTAATAATGCAGTAAAAATCCTAAGCTGTTAAGATTTCTGTCCTCATATCATCTATCTCATAATTCTGTAAATCCTTATTCTAAGGTAAAGCTTCATCCTGTAGGGGTGTTGGTAGGATCTATTTAGGTTTACAAACTTGTTTTCTCCTGTTTTTATTAGTTTAGGGTGGGTAGGTTGGTTAATTGTAAACTTTGTTTGTTTTGTTAGGTTAAGGATGGGGTGTTGTTTTAGGATAGTGAGTTTTCTTAATGTAAACTGCACCCTGAAGCCACTATGAAGTTCCCTCTGCTATAACAAAATAAGAGTGATAATAACACAAATAAAAATTGTTTTGAATAGCTGTTATTTCAGTTATGTCATCTCCCTTAGGGGAAGATTATCCAACGGACATGTTGGGCCCAGGCCCAGGGGCCCTGTGCTTGAGTGTCCATGTGCTTGCCAAGAGACAAAAGCCCTACACCATCATGATATGCTACAGTACATTACTGCAAGTGTTTAAACAGTTTGCATTTATTTGGCTTAGTTATTTTTGTCTGTATTGTTAAGCAAACACTTGTGTGGCTCACCTGGCTCAACAGGCAAGCATGCTCAATTCACCGATCGCTTAACTAGCACCCGCTCCGCTCACGCAAGTAACAACATATGTCATAATATCCATATTATTACTGATTGATTCTCTATATTCGTAAATATCTTTAAGGTCATCCGCAGAATATCATAACATAGTTAAAAATGTATTATGATGTTCTTAATTTGTCAGTATTGCCTAGCAACAAGCCATATGTCAGATGGCTATACCAGCCTTTCTTCCTTCACTCCTTTGAAAATTACAAGAGTTGGCAGACTGACAGCCAGACTCTTGTCTTTAGAACTGAAGAACGGAAGCAGGGATATTACATAGCACACACTACTGCACTTCATTGGGCAGCTGACACATGTTACCTGATGTTTCACTGTCAGGTGGGAACCTTGTACTGTACTGTAGGTCCAAACCCCTTCATTTTTTTTATTAGACAAGAAAGGAAGTAAAATCGTGAAAATTGCTGATCTTGAACGTCACCGTGGTCTTGCAGATCTGCTATTTTAAACACTTTTGTATGATGAAGTAAATGGAGAAACATCTAAACATATAAGGTTGTCGCAAAATGATTTTGCTGGCTCTCTATAAGGTTTCTGCACACTATAACTAGTGCAGTGGTTTTGGACACTTTAAAATGGATGGGTAATATTTTTGCTATGTCTGTGTAGTGTTCGATGTGTAAGGTGGTCCATGACGCTGAGCTTACAAAGGTGGACATCTTTCAACTGTTCAACTGTTCTCCTCTCAGCCAATGATAGAATGTGCAACAACTTGCACCAGTTGCAAACTTGCGATTGGTGAATATTAAGTAATTCTGGTCATTTTAATGTATTGTGTATAAGTATATATACAAATATTCAGTGAAAATACCTACAATTCGTAAATGTACTAAGTGGCTTTCCACTAGCGGTCCTGGCACTTCCCTACCTGCTCAAGCCAGTCTTTGCAATTAGAGTGTGTTGCTGCTGGCGATGCTCAGTGACTGTGTGGGTGATTCTGGCTATGTTCCAGGCCAAGTGATGCAAGCAAGGGGCTGCTTCCCCCCACATGCGGATGCAATTAAGAGCAGGATAGGGCCTTGTTCCAGAGGGCCATTGTTCCTGCCTGCACACTCAAAGATCTCACAGAGCAGATGCTACTCAGATTGGACTAGCTTTCAGCGCTCGCGGGAGGAAGAGGAATGTGCCTGCAGCTAGGCAACAGTCCATCGTCAAGTGTTAAATAATGCCACAGAATGATATTTTTCCCATTCGCCTACCAGCGAGAAAGGATTTTTATTCCAATAGACAAGGATTTTTTTCAACATGTAGACAGAAGGAGCTTGGATTTGAACCACTGACAACCAACTACCTCCTGAACCACAGTCTAACCAAACAACCAACCTACTGTGTATACCGTGTATACCATCATGTACCAGTAACTATGCATGTAAAGTACAATAACATGTAAATTCATAATTATAATTTAATGAATTATACTGTAAATACTGTATATACTTTTCAGAGAAATTTAGCTTTGTAGTGCATTTAAAGGACATTATTCGCAGAAGAAAGAACAGATGTGGCTACAGCCTTGAAACGCCATTTGAACATTTTGTTTCTGAACAGGAAGCCACTGGAGAGTAAACAAGTAAGGACTTTACTTTTAGAGAGTTACTGAGAAAGTCAGAATCAAGCTGTGTTTGATAAACACTTCAAGGACTCACATTTATCAGAAATGAAGAGAATGCCCCCATACCTTGCTCTCAATCTGTCCTCAATATCAGTGAGTTAGAGTAGACTATTCATGATCTGACAGAATATGTTTTGAACTTGTACCATCTGCAGAATTTACTGGACTTTTTTCTTTTTCATGAACTACAAGGGATTGGTGCAGGGAATCATCCCCCTCTTTAATTGTCAGTCAGACATGTTGTTTGACTGTTTCAAAGACATTAGTCCCTTAAACGTTCATTTTAGCACAAATTAGAAGGAGAAAAAAGGAGTTGTATGGAGTAAATGAAAATCCAAAATCATCAAAAAGGAATCCAAGGCAATTGCTTGTTTGCAGCAATCACTTGCAATATATTCACCTTCAAATGTTGTATGTTTTCTACAATGGCGCAAATGTGCTTTCATTGTTGCTCTGTGCAGTAATTGCATCCTAGTTAATTATCTTTCATTCGCCTGACCTAATGAATGTTTCAATGCTCACATTAGCGCACTCATTTAGTACATAACAGCATTTTGATCACTACAAGCCAATTAAGACCAATTTCGCTTTGTGACCTTTACCATCTTGGCTAAATGTCTCTATTAAACAGCATGAATTACGAACGAGAAACATTTTGGAGATGGAATGGAGATGAATATATGGGGAATTTGCAATGCATATAGGGTTATCCACTACACACATCAAAAGAAACTCTTCATATTATCTATCGTTGACAATAGATTCCCATTAACTGAATTATTCATGTACGTCATGCTACTAGATCTGACAGAAGATTCTCTTCTCATTATTATTCCCGCAACATCATCACTATAGCTTTTTATCCCCTTTTTCCACTGAACCCCAAAGGGAAGTAAATCATAATGGAGACAGCAAAGGACAGGCATGTTTTCAATTTGTTGAGTTCAATAATAATAATATTTCAGTCCTGGGATCATATAAAATGTATCATCCTACAAAAGACATATGGTCCACATTGATCTCAGCAGTCCCCCCACACAGCCGCTCCCTTCAACAATTTCAGCTAATTGGCCTATAATACATGAATGATGTGTTGGCCTGGCTCTTTAAGCAATCTATCTCCTCCTTATCAGTCCTGGGGTGGGAAAGCAGGGGGATCAGCATGCCTGACTGCCTCTCCTCAGCCACCATGTACAGCATAGGTGTCAAACTCTGGCCCACGGGCCAAATTTGGCCCGCCGTGTAATTTTCTTTGGCCCTTGAGGCAACATCAAATTAACATTAGAGCTGCCTACCGGTATTATACAGCCGTGGCGTAGCTGTAACACTACATTCACCGCTAATACTACAAATCCCATAGTGCTCTGCTGTTGTTTTGCCATCTGCTCTGTAATATACAGTACAATAGTGGTTTTCAACGTTTTTCATCCCAGGGCCCACCATTTATTCAGCATTTGAGCCAGGGACCACCATTTGAGGATATTTTAGCCCCACAGACTAATGATTTCCTTTGATTCTGTCCATGACCATTAATCTTCTAGTTGTGTAGATTAGGACTATTTCTCATGATGAATATTTTAACTCTTGAGAGCCAAATGGACCCTTGCGGGTCCATTTGCTTTCATTTTTACGTTCTCAAGAGTTACATCCGGTTAAACAACTTAGCTGGAGACCACCTGGAACCTAGCCCCGCAGCTTTGTTCAGTTTTAAATTTTGGCCCACTCTGTATTTGAGTTTGACACCCCTGATGTACAGGCTGATGCCACTGAGGTGGCAACAATCAACTAAGTCTCTGAGATACATAATGCATGAGGAGCAGTGTGCCAGGGAGCCAGTTGGCATGTTATGAGAGGAGGCCAGTGTTCAGCTCAGACAAAATGTGCAGAGACAGTCCAATCCATATGGATCAGCTTAGGAATTCCAGCAAGGTTAACACTCCATTTAGATCTCCACACGGTTGGACTGAGCCCCTTTATGGGAGAGGATGAGAGAAACTCTTTGCCTACATCTCTACAGGCTGGCCAAAGATACTTTAAGCTACTGTACTGTGCTGTCATCTCCCCACAATGCAAACCCTTCTCCCTCCACTGTGTGCACACGCGCACGCAAATGTACAGTATATTGTGTGGGTGTCACACAAAAATAGTGGATCTACAAGATCACAATAGTTACAGCATGTAATGTTGTACTACGTACATCAACATAAAATAGTGGATATACAAGATCACAATAGGTTACAGCATGTAATGTTGTACTATGTAGATCAACAATCTGCGGTCGGATGAAACACAAACACGCGCGCATCTACACAAGTACGTACACACGCACGCGCGGGCACACACACACAGCACGCACGCACGCATGCACGCATGCACGCACACACACGCTAAAGGTAAAGGTCACACTCATTTAAATTGTTCAACACATATGCAATACTCATAAGATTTGTGACAGATATGCTTAATGTTGACATTCATGCTATTGCTCTTGCTAAAGTGTATCATTGTGCAGTCCACCTTACATTTTTTAAATGTATTTTGGAGATATCCTTTGAAAGTTTGTATTTCAGTACTTCCCTGTACCTAGAGGAGTGTGCCAGGGAGCACAGCACACAGTAGGTTGATTTCTAATTCCTTATATAACTACTTTAGATATACTGAAAAGTTAATGTAGATACTTTTCTTCTTTATTATTCCATTTTCAAACGCCTGACATGTCAGACCAGTGATCTTGTCTAGCCTATTATAGAACACCAAGGACTGTTTTAAGGATTGAACTACTTCAAAACCATTGTCCCTTTTAAATTAGGAAAGTAGAGCAGATATTTTCCTTACTGTGTTTATTTACAGTGTGTCTGTTGGACATTCAGAAACAAAAATCTAAATGAATTCCTTTCAAATGCATGAGCAGGGTGACAAAGTCAACATAGTGAAGACAGGGAATAAACAATATGGGAAATATGGGTTTAAAGAAACTGCAACGGTACATTCGACAATGACATTTGGTGGCCATGCTGTCATTGAAATCCCAGGGGATTGGCGGCAGAGGAGTGGAGAACAGAGGGATCAGAGACACTTAGCAATGCAAAAGATGCATCCAAACATGCACAAAAAACTATGTGTGTTTTCTATCCTCTAAAAAACAGACAGTCAGGCTTTCATAGCATAGGCCTATACAGTAGGAGCTTATAGGCACTATAACAGGCCGCTGTGGAAAAATATCATAGCACTGTTTCTCTCTCACACAATCTCTTTAGCCAATCACATTTTGAGTTTGCTCTGCTGGGCATTTACCTTCCTATGCCAGAACCTGCTAGCTGGCCCTCGATGAACTTACATGTTGTAGCATATCCCAGAACTCGGGGAAACATTGTCCACTGAAGACTGCAGTTTCTGTTTCAAAGTTTCTGCACGACTAAGTTTCCATGTACAGAATAGATATATGGGTTGACTCATCTCGCTAAAGTAACAGATTTAACTCACAAACAAATGCTGGAGAAGAAACAGATGTGGTGGATTTACGGACTAGTGAAGACTTTTTCAAGAAGGAATTACTTTATCTTGGTGCAATCTGCAGAGCAGACACTGGCAGCCACAGTAAGGAATCTTTACTATACATGATGCAATGGACCCAGCGGTGGTGGTTTAGTAGCCTGATTATTAGTGCACCCAGAGAGTGAGCTGCGTTGATGGGTTTACCGGTAACTTTGGACCAGGCTACTGGTTTAGAATTGATCTGGTTCTTGTTCTGTGTGCCTGCCAGTATGGCAGAAGCACACAGGTTGTGATTCGTCAACTTAATCCATAATCAGACACTCATATTTATATCCGAAATTTTGACCGCTATGGCCGGCCGCACGGTTTGCACAATCCCCGCAATATATACATCAAAACGTGCGGCTCGGCCGGGAAAGATGTGCTTGTGCTTT